>LPNX010964947.1:149569-185236 GCA_001517045.1 Pseudotsuga menziesii | reverse complement strand
GTATATTGTACGTGGCGATGACCACATATGTGTTATCATGTTTCATGCCTATTCATGGCCATTGTACTCTTATGTATCCGGGACTGCTATATGTATTTGCATATTATATGCAGAGTTGTATTATGGTACTATGCTGATTGGGTGGCTGGTCTTCCATTTGGGTACCTTTATCATTTCATTTCTGGGATGGACTTATAATGTATTTCGGCCATCGCATAACCCCTCTGATCTCATACATTAGGGGGCATCTGTTATAGCAGATTTCACCACACTAGGTGAATCACACATTGTATGGCCTTCCCCTGTCCTGCTGCAGTCTCATTAACCCCTATGGACCACTTTTTGTCTTTTGATGTATCCTTGATCATCCCTAAAAACATAAGAAAAGTGATATACATGGATTTTTCCACGATAACCGCGTACAAATGTAGATATTCCCCCTATAGTTGCGTACATCGGGATGTGTGCATAATCCAAATCCTTTTGGAGTTTTGCTTGACTTGGATCCGACTCATATGACTCCTGGCCTTCCATATGCCTTGAGATCACTAGAATTCAACCTTTCAATATTCCTTTGAAAAGCTATATAAGGAACCCCTTGGTACATTGAAAGCATAAGAGAGAATTGAGAGTAACGAAACTATAGTCCATTGTTGCCAGAACTTATGCTTGAGTCTACATCCCTTCGTCCCTTGGAGCACTGTTGTGTTCTTCCCAAGCTTGCCTTTTGCTAGTAAGCTTGCTATCTAAGTGATGGAGGATTGAGGTGGTGGAGGCCCAAGTGGGGGATTCAGTTTCTCTGGTTCGCAGACGCGCTGTCAAAGGTTGTCACTTGTAATCTCTAATTCATATTAATAGAAATATCTTTTCCTGTCCAGTAATGTGTATTTGAATGAATATTGTATCCATTGTAATATGTCAAATGCTTTTACATTATTGATTATATATGCTAGAACAGATCTAACACCATGAAATATAGTATGCTTGTATTGTTTACTTGTTGTTGAGGACGTGTTATAACAATTCAAGCTGAAGATTGGAAAGCTCAACAGGGATCTACTTCAACCGTCCAGAATAGGGTACGAGGTTTGATCCTTTAGTGTTAGATATTTTTATTTCTATTGCATATTGGGAAAGATTGATTTCTGGAGTCTAGCTGTCTGTTGTGGTACTCCAAGCCATAGGAATTTCTCTTCGTAACAGTCATCATCCTCATCCTCATCTTCCTCCTCCTCATCATCACCATCATTATTCATCATCATTTTCATTGTCATCATCATCATCGTCATCATCATCGTCATCCTCATCATCATCATTATCATCATCCTTATCATCATCATCACCATCATCATCATCATCATTGTTCTTCATCATCGTCGTCATCGTCATCGTCCTCCTCCTCCTCCTCATCATCACTGTCATTGTTCATCATCATATTCATCATCATCCTCATCATCATCATCATTGTCGTCATCAGCATCCTCATCCCCATCATCATAATCATCATAATCATCGTGATCATAGTCATAGTCATCATGATCATCATCATAATTGTTCCTCATCATCATCGTCATCATCATCATCCTCATCATCATCATCATCACCATCATTGTTCATCATCATAGTCATCATCATCCTCATCATTGTCGTCATCAACATCATCATCGTAATCATCGTAATCATCATATCATCATCATCATAGTCATAGTCATCATCATCATCATCATCATCATCATCATTGTCATCATCCTCCTCCTCCTCGTCATCATTGTTCATTATCATCATTCTGTTGCAAATGCTTGAAAATGAATTCAAAGCAAACTTTCAACTAAACCTATCATTATCATCATCATCATCATCATTGTTCCTCATCATCGTTGTCATCATCAATGTCGTCGTCGTCGTCATCATCATCATCATCATCACCATCATTGTTCATCATCATAGTCATCGTCATTATCATCGTCCCCATCATCTTCATCCTGATCATCATCATCATAGTCATCATCCTCATCATCATCATTGGCATCATCCTTATCATCATCATCACCATCATTGTTCATCATCATCGTCATCGTCATCGTCATCATCGTCTTCATCATTATCATAGTCATCGTCATCATTGTCATCATCCTCCTCCTCCTCCTCATCATTGTTCATCATCATTGTCATGGTCATTATCATCCATCCATTGAAAATGCTTGAAAATAAACTCAAAGCAAAGTTTCAACTAAACCTATCATCATCATCATCATTGTTGTCATCATCATCATTACCACCATCGTCGTCATCCTCATCCTCACCATCATCATCATTGTCATCATCCTCATCCTCATCATCACCATCATTGTTCATGATCATCGTCATTGTCGTAATCATCGTCATCCTCATCATAGTCATCCTCCTCCTCCTCCTCCTCCTCCTCATCATCATAGTCATCATCCTTAGCATCATCATTGTCATCATCATCATCATAATTATCATCACCATCATAGTCATCGTCATCCTCATCATAGTCATACTATTCGTGATCATCATCATCATCGTCGTCATCGTCATCATCATCATCATCGTCATCATAGTCATCATCGTCGTCATCATTGGTCATCATCATCGTCATGGTCATCATCATCATCATGGTCCTCATCATCATCATCATCATCATCATCATCATCATTGTCATCATTGTCATCATAGTCATAGTCTTCGTGATGATGATGATCATCATCATAATACATCATTGTTCATCATCATCGTCATCTCCATCATCATCCTCATCATCATGATTGTCATCCTCCTCCTTCTCCTCCTCATTCCATTGCAAATGCTTGAAAATAAAATCAAAACAATTTTTTAACTTGACAAATGCATGCACGCATGTTCAAAACAATTTTTTAACTTAACAGATGCATGCGAGTCTATTCAAAAAAAATATATAAACTTAACAGATGCGCGCACACGTGTTTAACATGCACGCACTTAGAAGCATAAGCGCACTTCTACTGCATGCGCATTTCATTTTAAACTACGCACACGCATGATTTAAATTTGGAATATTGGTAAACACCTTTTTTCCAACCTACGTGATGGATGACTTGGCTGCTTTAGTTTTAGGTTTGGGTTGCCAAACCAAGTGGTTTGCACTGTCTTATGACATAAAACATGTTTTGTATGATATCTCCTATTTCGTGCATGATTTTGCATATGCCACGCTTGTCCACTGCTAATGAAAATTCACACACTTGTGTAACTTTGTGTGTAGATTCTGAATATGTAATTTTTATTTAAATCTATTATTTTTTTATTTTATTTTTTATTTATTTTAAATGGACTAATGTCAATCTAACACAAAAGATAGGTTTTTTGCTTCAGCTATAACTTTTGGTTGGCTTGCCTATTTAGAAAACGGAAAATAACCCGCATAAGAAGGCATAAATACCTACATTCTAAAAAAATATTGTTCATTGACTATATTAAGACCAAGATGTCGTGGATCAACTCTCGACCTTGTCATTTTAAGGCGTCATTGACTTCCTTAATTAAAAAATATATATATAACATAAATAAATATGGAAAAATAATGTTGCACTAGACACACCTGTTATCTACAACTCTACATAATTGTTTTCACAAAATTCCACCATTTGCATACCAAATGAGTGGACCAATGCAAACATATTCATTATTTTTTGGGAAAAACATAACATACCAACCCTAGAAGAACCTCGTTTTTTGGGATTTATACTTAGTTTCGATAAATAAAAGTTATATATTCCGGAAGGTAATTTGATTGTCCACGTTTCATATTCTTACGCCATATTCCAAAAAGTTGTGTAGGTACCTCTAATATTGAGTTTTGACGTTTAGATTTCTATTTTTCTTGAATTTCATTGCAACGAACACGTCATAAGTGACCAGCATTAGCTTGCAGCATCCCTTACTCTTAAAGAATTGAGAGGCTCTTGACCTTTGTATGAGGAATGATGAGGATTCTGTTGGTGATTTAGTTGGTATTACTGTAGCATAGATAGATTATATGCATTTGTATTTTTGTTGCTAGCAAATGTAATATTCCAGCATTGAATTAGGTTAGCCAATCCTTTGTACGGGATGGTTGGGGATTGTTCCTTGAGAAAAAATGATAGTTCAATGGCTATCGTGGATGACTGTATTTTTACTTGGTTTAAGTTTTTAAACACCGACGGCTTAAACACTGATTTATCTGACTTAGTTATTTAAGGGATTTGATCCATGGTTTATTTTTATGAATATTTTTCTAGTCTATTTAATGTTTAGTTTAATGGGTAGTTTTAAAATATAACATGGATGTCTGTAATTTGTTTGTTTATTTAATTTAGTAGATTTCGTTAGATAGATATTTTATTCAAGGATACTTTTATTATTGTAATAAGGTCATAGACCTTTGCGAATTCTCTGTAATTCTATACTTAATGATTTCTTTTATTTTTACTCTATTTTAAAATGAGACTCATGTTGTGATGTAGGGTTTAATTTCAATATGATTTGACAAAGGTCTGGTTGTTAAATCCATTTAGAAAACTAAAGGTTTAATCTAGACTAAACCCTAGCTTATAACATCAAATTTTGAAACTAGTTTAATACAACTCTGATAGGAATTTTACCATATAGTCTATTTAAGAATTAAAAATAGAGATTTTAATTGATCTAATAAAACAAACCTGAAACATTTATTCAAATTGATGGAGAGTAAAATTACAGATCTTAATGCAAAGCATAATGGCTATAATTACAACCTGTAAACATAATTAGAATAACTTGAAGGAGATATAGAAACCTCTTACCTGCAACTATGCAGCTTGTTAATGGCTAAAAGTCCCTGCACACTTAAACACCTAGAATTAATAAAACACTAGCAATATCTGACCTTAGGAATGATAACGAGATAAATTTAGAACTACCACATTCCTCTCAACTATGACCCGGAATTGTTCCTGGTTCTAATCTAGATCCCCCTGAGTTGGGTCCAACATGCAAGTGATCTAAAACTCCTAAAGAGGAGTTGTTGATGTTTGGAAAATCATGCTCTGTATAAGAATGCTTGTTTTTGGAGAATGCTCTTTCAATTCATTCAAGGATAAAAATCTAATCCCTCAGCCTTACCTTGGCTTGTGTCTTATAGAAACTCTTTTAGAAAAGAGAAATTGGTTTAAACATTAGTTGAATGAAGAATCATCACTTTCTTGGAAGTAATCTTTAATTTGATTTATATGGAATTAAAAAATTATTAATAAATTAACCTTTCGTATTCAAATATGACCTTTCCCTTCAAATTTGATCCATGTTTTACGGAGTTTTCACAACGTATAGGACAATACGTGTTAGTCCATTATATCCTTATTTTGATATAATATGAAATAATATAATAATTTTACGATAAGCGCATTATCGCTTCGGGCTCGGCTAGTTTTTCTGCTATGACTACGATAGTTTGTCTGTGAGAAACGAGCTATAATGCCATATCAGCTCGGACTCAGATAAATTTTAACGGAAACATCGCTATGTTTTTTGTCAGATAATTTCGCGGCAGAATTTACAATATTTAAACTATGGCTTCTTGAATATGTAATACGTAATTATGTTTTCGTAAGAATGCAAAGTATTTACACTATAATAAAGAACCAATTTTTCTTAACAAAAGCCTTCTTTCAATGACAAGAAATTGGGTTAACAAGTCAATATTAAGAGACATCTGGCAAGAATAAAAGCATATATTTATCATTTATGATTTTCTTGAGTATAATTAGGATGAGGTAACCACATTCTTGAATAGCAAGAAATAATACTTATTTTATTAATTAATAATCAAGTTATAATAAGTTTTTTTTTCACTTAATTTTTTTTATAAAGATAATTTGTTAATAACTTAAATTACAATAATAATTTGCCAACATGTAATAATTTCAATAATGTTAATAAGTGAAATTACATTTGTCAAATAATTAATAAATTCTGTTATAGGGTAATTTGTCTTTTAATGTAATAATTTGTTAAAGGTATTTTAAATATTAAAATTAGTTTTTTAAAATGATATCTTCATTGAAGTTAAATTTATAAGTTTTGAGTTTAAATTTTAATTCTATTTAAAATTAAATTATTAGGTCTCAAATTATACGACTATTATAATTAGCCCTTTTTAAAAAAAATATATGGAATTATTTTATAAAACAAGATTAACATATGGCTAGAAATGCCAAAAATATTAGAAGAGATAAAAGTGACCAACAAGGTTATTGCCATGTTTAGGGATTAGAAAGTCTAGTCAAAAGAATTCATTGTAATATAAGAGTCAAGCAAGGTTGTTCCTTACTCCTACTTTTTCTCCATTTATATAGACAAGCTATAGGGATCTATTTAGACTTTTCTATGATAATGGTATTATTCTTATGGCAAGGAGTTCATGTAATCTTCACACGCAATTCTCAAGGATTTTTTTTTTGTATGGCTATGACTGCTAACATTATGATTTACATTGACAAAACAAACTTTATGATAATCAAATCCCAAAATATAACTTATGATAATTTCATGTATGACTATAACAACTTGGATGAAGTGACTTTATTAAATATCTCCAAATGGATCTTCATCTTAACTGAAACTATAGCATTGAAAAAATGATTAGTGGAGAGTGTAACACTTATTGTCACATAGAATGAACGAAAAAATCCAAAATTTTTTTATAACATGCAATCTCAAAATTAAAGAGAAATACACCCTATCCTTCCCATGATAGAAGTCATTCTATTCCCAATTAAGACTATGTATATGACTAAGTACCCCATGTACAAAAACAAGATAAACAACATGGGAGACAAGAGGCTTCCTATGATTGCGTTGAATACATTAGCAAAATCACTTACTAGGTAAGTAAGGTTGGCATAAAGATAACAAATCTTGGATAAATAGTTGGGTAGTAGAGGGAGAGGTGATCAACCTTTATGTAGAAGATCAAAAGAATATATGTCTTGTAATAAAAAATAAAATCAACATTTCTAAGATAAAAACAAACTTTCAATTACCTCCATATTGACACATAGCCCTAAAAATTCCTAAAACTTTATGTGATGAAACAATTTGTCATCTTCTTAGCACCATAAAGGTTAAAGATGAAAATCACTTTCTCATAAAATATCCTTGCTCACGCCTACTTAAAAGGTAATTTTAGAATACTTTCTAAAATAACAATTTTCCACCTTAATAACCTTTAAACTTGTCACAATTATGGCAATTTAGAAATATTTTGAGATTTCCAAAAAAAACCACTCACCTTTCTTAAATCTCTTTTACAAAATAGATCTTATTAAAAATTAGTAACTATAACCATGGTTATTATTTAAAAAAAAATTCACCCTAAACATAAATAACTTAAATTTCCATCACCATAATTATTATTTCAAAATATTAATATAAATCTAAATAACCTGAATTTCCAAATTACCTTAAAACTAACATGTTTTTCACCCAATAAAACCTAAATTTTTTTTACCATAAACCTAAACAACCTAAATTTCCATATTAGCTTAAATCTAGCATGCTTTTCAGGAGATGTAACCTAAAAATTAAAATAATTCCCATAAATCTGAATAACCTAAATTTAAATCCCCATAATTACTATTTAAATAAGAAATTACCATAAACCTAAATAACCTAAATTTCCATCCCCATAATTATTATTTAAAAAAAAATACCATAAACTGAAATAACCTAAATTTCCAAATTAGCTTAAACCTAGATGTATATTTTATTCAAAACAAGGACTAAAATTAACATCTTCAAGAACATCAAATTCTCCGATGAACCAGACTACATGGTATCCTCACAAAGATCAGGTGACAGGAACTTCCAATCGAAAATAATCGATAAGCTTAACCCCATGGCTTGCGCTTCTGAGAGAAGATCAATCAGAGTCCAAAGCCGTTACAGATATAAAACACCAAAACCAAAACCATGAAAAGACCACATAAACGGGATGAACGAAGGTCAAACTGCAATCCCAGAATGTTAAAAATATTTCACCATTAAGAACAACAGCTTTGCTGCTGACATATACATACTGTATATACATATATAATATCGTTCATTTGAATCGATATTAATTGAAATATATGCATAACGTGGATGAAATCTTTGAGACATCATCCGATTCATAATATTTTGTCTTCATTTTTACAGTTTTCAAATCACACGGAAAGTAAAATATCAAACCTGAAACTTGGTAAGTAGAGTCAAGAACCTGACTTGCAAAACGAAAACAGTAAAACCTATTGGACTGTAAATTTCTAGCAGTGGAAACTGTCTCAGCCTTAGGCGAGACGCCTTCGAGTTCGTCTTATTAAAATTGTCTCCAAACTATCTCTCGATATCTCTTCTGCAAAGAAATAACTCAAAGAAGAAAACATTATCAGCGATGTACCAGACAAAAATGCCAGAAAATGAATTTGATTCACATTCATTATCATATTCCATACCTGATATTAGATTCCCTTCTTCATCGGTAGCAGAAGAAGAAAAGACAGGCTCTGTGTCAGTCAAACGCAAACCTACCATTGCTATAACCAAAAAGAGCGCGTAGGAGAATAACATTAAGCCCAATAACAGCAAGGCCAATAAACTACGATCCATTATTTAATTTGGAGTATTAGTTCTAGTTTTCTACTTACTTTTATTTGTTACAGCTGCTACTGATGGCTTATTTCAGATTGTATGATCTATCGACCTGTTGGCTTTCAAATGAGCAAAATTGCATCATGTGAATGTGAATATAGGGGAAACTTGTAATTGTTGACACTAGCAATTGTTTTTAATTGTGTATGTATTTTATAATAATAATAGTTGTGGAATTTTAAGGCAGAGATGAGGAATCTCTTGCATAAAACGACGAAAAATAATTGAGGGCGAGATCGCATGATCTTATTATACAATTAAATACTCACTGGAAATAAACTTTCGCTTGATTTTTATAAAACGATAAGAGCGCAGATTAGTTAAAACAGTAAGACAGAATAGCAAAAATACCAAATACTTTAGAATAATCCTCAGTGTCGTAGTCAATTACTCGTTCGTTTAATCGAGCTCAAATCATATTGAGGTTCAGATTGACTAATGTCGTCGAAGTTTCGATTTCACCGGCAAGGTGGCTATTCAAAAATGAAAAACAAATGAGTTGGTAGTTCACTAATTCTGAGTGACAATGAACTTAGTTCAGAATTTCATTAACTAATTCTGACCATGCAACGTCATAATTTATTGCCTGTTTATTGCAAATTGCAATTGTCAAGCGGCGTAAAGCACCTCTCAAATCAACGAAGGATTTCTCCACTCTATAGAAAAGTTGAGGCCAAATGTGAAGTGACAGGATTGACCAGGATTGAACATTATGCAGTTCTTGTTTTGGAATAGTGAAGTGAGATTGTTTTTTTGTCAACCTTTGTATTGAATATTGAAGTGAAAAACTTCTTACACGAAACGTTATAAAATTCCATACACTGAATCTGTTACTTCAATATGTGATATGATTGGTTAGGAATACATAATTTTATTTTCACGGCACAGATTGGATTCAACTTGTCACTCATGATTTCTAACAGCTTCTATTCTCATGGAACAGATTGGATTCAACATGCCACGTCATGGTTTCTAACAGCTTTTATGTAGAGCTGACTGATTATAAATAATGTCAACATTATTTAATACGAGGATATTCTGCTGGGTACCTTGTGAAATCTTGACGTAGCAAGTTTGGAATTATAAAACTGGTAACTTAACCTTTCTATGTTTTGAACTTTTGTTCGATAGATTTTTCGGCCAAACTAAATTGTATATATACCTCGTTAGAATGGTATAAATTGGGTGTTTGTTGGAATTATATAACTAGGGTGTTAGGTTTTCAGCAGGCTGAATCTATTTTTTCAATGAAAATACAGTTAAATTTTTTAACAAATATTATCTTTTCAATGAAAACACAGTTTAAGTTTAAGGAACTTAACAAAAAAAAATTTCCAAAATTCTTGCAAAAATACAATTTGATTCTTTCATCCAAAAAGTTCTGAAAAAAAATGACTTAAAAATTTCAAATTTCCAATATTAAAGTGCCAAAGATTTCTCCGCTCTACAGAAAAGTTGCCACGAAATGTGAAGTGACAGGATTGACCAGATTTGTAAAAGACGTTCCGCCCAACATTATGCAGTTCTTGTTTTGGAATAGTGAATTGAGATTGTTGTTGTCAAACTTTATATTCTTGTTTTGAATAGTGAAGTGAGATTGTTTTTGTCAAACTTTATATTGAATATTCAAGGTTTATATTGAATATTGAAGTGACACATTTCTAACACCAAACGTTATAAACTTCTATTCACCGAACCTGCTACTTCAGTATGTCGATATGATTGCCAGGAATACATAATTTTATTTTCACGGCACAGATTGATTCAACTTGTCACTTCATGGTTTTTAACAGCTTCTATTCTCATGGAGCAGATGTCACGTCAGGGTTTCTAACAGCTTTTAGGTGGAGCTGATTGATTTTAATGAATGCCAACATTATTTAGCATGGCCATTTGGCGACATTATGATGGTCGTACCTTGTGAAATCTTGACTTAGCAAGTTCGGAAATATAAAAGTGGTAACTTAAACTTTCTATGTTTCCAACTTTCAGCCAAACTAAATTGCATATATACATAGAATCGTTGGACTATAGGTACAACTTTAGGGTATAACCACCATTTCTCTGGATATAAAAATGTTGATTAACTATTATTTTTTATAATAGGATTCTGTGCTTGGTTTCAACCTATATCTGGAGGTTTTAGTTTAATGGCAAAATTTACACAATATCTTTACAAAAATTGTATAAATTGGGTGGTGCTTGGAATTCCATAATTAGAATGGTCGTTGGAATTGTATAAATAAGATGCTAAATATTTTTAAGTACAATCAAAATACAGTTTAAACAATTAAAATGGTGATGTTAACAAATATATCTTTGAATTTTATAAAAATACGATTTTAACAATGAAAATTAACTTAAAAAAAAAAAAATCCAAAATTTTCAAAACTTAGAAGTATTAGCTTACTCCAATATAAAACTGTGGAAACTCCAAAAGAAAAGGTCTGCAGGGCAATGGGTTTCGATAATAAATGCCCCCATCTTGGACAAGCATCCAGAAAAGGGTTGTAACTTGTCAAACCAACATGCAAAGTGGTATTTGGTTAGTTACTAGTACGCAGGGCCAGGCATTTATTGAAGGTGGTGTCCATCCCGTAGATAAAATACAATCAGGGATTGGAATTTGAGTACTCAAATAGGCTATAAACAGATTCACTTCGTGTTCTAAAATTCAATCAATCTGGTTAAATATGTGTTATTTAAACTGTCAAAAGATGGTTTCCAAATTCCAAACCTATCCACCTTTTCTGCCACACCTGGCCCAAATTAAGCTAAATAAATCTGTATTGTCCTTGTAGATTCAACGGGTTTGAAACCTCTTAGGTGAAAAGCCAATTGGGAGATCTTCAGAACTATTGGGGCATAGCGAAACCATAAACACAGATCAAGAAGTGCATGTGGGAAACATGGTTTCTTGTAAGCTGCTGAGCCATAGAGGAAAGTTTATATATATTCTATTAAACATATACAGTGTCAAATTGGTCGCGTAATAGTCATTAACCTCTTCACGTCATATCATCCAACACTATTATATGTTATCGACAAGCAATCTAACATAAGAAAAGAGCAGATTCAATATTAAACTCCTATCAACAATATTATTACATTACAATAGCGGAGGTCAAGACGTGTTTCTAATAATTTGAGGATATGTATGTCAACAACTTCATGAGTCTTTATTGGGTGTTTTTCACTCCACTGAACATCACCATATCCCTACGGCATTCAATTTCTTTGTAATTTGTTTATTCTTGGTGTTAGCATTATTTGTTTTCGCATTTTGTAAGTTGACTCACACACGTAAAATAGATTTAATGGTTTATTGGTAACACTCACATTAATTGTAAACATATCTCCAAAGTATTAGGAAAAAGAATGTTATTTAAAGAATTGTGAAGTGGATGGTACCAATTTAAAGTAATTGAGAAACCTTAGCTTAAAAATCATGTACTTTCAAGCCATCTAACTGATCAACAATGAACAGTTGACTTTTTCTATTGGTCCGTTAGATGGCTTAAACATATATGTTTGTTAAAAATGATAAATTGAGAAAACTTATATATTGTTTTGTGTAAGGAATAATTGGACTCATCTATTTCTCACTTTTTTTATCACAAGATGTTAACACTTCTGTATTATTATTTTTTTAACAAATTTTAAATGGTTAATAGTTTATTTGATATTGTTTTTTTAATATATATGTTATATAAGAATATAATGTTTCTTTAAAAGAAAACATACTAAATTTTGGGAACATCATGAATTAAGGTTTTTCTTGTTAATCTTTACATTATAAAATAAGAGATTGTATTTTAACTTTTAAGAAGTAACCCGAATTTTATATGTATTTTAACCTTTAAGAAGTAACCCAAATTTTATAATTACACAAAACTATTCTTTGAAATGCATTGATGCTATAAACATTTAATTCATGATTAACTTGTAACATAAATTAAATGAGTTACACAATTAAATTTGTATATAAATTAATTTTCTAAAGTATTTTTATCTTTTATTTTTATATCACCAAAATTATTTTTATGTTTTATATTTATTTTGTGTATATAATATCATAATTTACATATATATATATATAATATTTTATATTTAAAATTTTAATAAGTGTTAGCTTTTATTAATAAGTTTTTAAAATTATATTTTTTTAATGTATGTTAAACCTATGTATTATTTTATAAAATATACTTTAATCACAAATATATTATTTATATAAATAATACTTCTTAATCTTTTTAATCTATTTTTTTGTTTGATTTAAATAATAAGTTAAATAATTCTTTAAAAAACACCATTTTAAAATCTAAATGTTTAGTTTCTTATTTTATTTTTTAAATATTATATTGTGTTCATTGATGGAAAACACACACATTACCTTGTAAATCACTTAGATGTAAAATTTATTATTTATATACAAAATAATTTTTAAATTTGTAATCTAATTATAAATAAATCAAATAATGTGAGGAATATGATCATGATTATTTTAGTTATTTTTTCCATTTTTATCATTTATAAATAAAATTAATTTTCTTATAACATTTTAATTAAAGTTTTTTTTTTAATTTAGAAAAATATAAAATTTTAACAAATTATTACATTTCATTATACTTCTATATTATAATTCCGAGTATTAATGAATTGTTATATATTGTAATTTTAAGTATTGAATGGTTATATATTATAGTTCTAAGTATCAACAAATGCTCAAATAGCTGTTTTAAGTTTTACCAAGAGATTAATAGTTAAATATTTAAATAAAAAAATAACTTTAAAAAACATAAAAATGTTGTTTTTTTTGTCAATGTGAAAAACATTTAGTAAAAATAATAATATATTAATATAAAACAAATGACATATAAGACTAAATATACTCTTAAATAATACATAGAAAATAAAACTCACATTTAAGCATTTTTATTAATAACCATAAAGATCCAAAAGCTTTCTCTTTCATCTAATATTTAATAAAAAAACGTTTTATAAATACCTTCCTTTCCATCTTCTATCTTATAAAGTTGACTTACATATGATATAATATATTCTTCATGTACTATCGTATATATCGCTGAATTAGTGGTATTTTGGCTGATTCCAATATTTAATTGATTGATTGATGTACATTCATATTTAATTGATTGACATTTTTTCATCATATCAATTTTTATTGCTACTTAATATTATTTAATTAATGTCATCTTCATGTTCCAATTCATACCCACTATTACGATGTTTTAAAGTAAAATTTTATTTTACCTTTTAAAATATTTATATCTATGCTCACGATCAGGAAGACGAACAAACAATAAATAAAAATATTATTTTACCATTTAAAATATTTATGTCTATGGTAACCAATAGGAAGGTCACCAAACAACTCCCATAAGTCAAGTGTTCCGGCTATGTTGATCTTCCTATTATCGCCCGTCGCTTGGAGAGTGACATGTGTGTACGTGTTACAGCTTATTTTGTTGGGTAATATTTATCAAAACATTATTCATGGCTTGGTATCTCGTTATTCAATTAACAAAACTAATAAATTATATGTATTTAAAAGTCAAGTACAACACATTTATATAATTGTTATTAAATCTAATTTATTAAAGATGGGTTGAGAGAATATATCAATGATTTTAAACAAAATCTAGATAACACTAATGCAAATGCAAACATGTCTTAAATCAATGTACTATTATTTTTAACACACTTCTTTAATGTTTATATTACAAAACATAATTGCAAAACATAAAATACATTATTGAATCTTGCAAAACATAAAATACATGATTGAATATTTTTAAGGTCATCGCCAAGCGAAACACCAAATTGGTGTACAAGGCTGCTAAAGTCTACAGAGGTGTACATACACTACCCCCCTCTGGATTTGAACCCGTGACCTCTAAGAGGAAACACATGCTCTTAACCATTAGGCCCACTCATGCTCTTAACCATTAGGAATACTTTATTATGGCAAAATACATAGCTACTTCAGTTTGGTAAAGAAATAGCTAAATAACCGAACTGATCTGTGAAGATACTTCCATTTGTTAAACACATAGGTGGCTAAAACTTCAGTTTGCTAAAGAAATAGCTAAATAACAGAACTGATCTATGAAGATACTTTCATTTGTTAAACACAGGTGGCTAAAAGAGTACTCTAAATATATGCAGAAGTTAATGATAAAAGTAACCTTTACAAACACACTTATACTATTTATAAAAAAAAACCTATAACTTAGGCTCTTGAAACACAACAAATAACATCAACTTAACCGTATTAAGAACGACGTTAACTAATACCAAGAAGCATGACTCAGCATAAGACTTAATTGGCCTGTTGTTTTTGGTTCTGCATCAGTTGATTTTGGTTCTTCAAAATATAATTTTATAAACAACTAATAATATTTTAATAACACTCCAAACTTAATAAATACAACAAATTTCACACACAGATCCTTTCAGTGATAAACCGATCACGATATGATGGATCTGGCTCAAAACTCAGGCTGCGAATGATCCCACCTACTGCGAAGATCCTTTCAGTGATAAACCGAACACGATATGATGGATCTCGCTCAAAACTCAGGCTGCGAATGATCCCACCTACTGCTCTTCGCGCTTTTCAGATAATTCAGTCAAAAGAGTTCGAATATATATATATATATATATATATATATATATATATATATATTTATTTATTTATTTATTTATTGACAAACCAGAGATAGAGATGCCAAGAATTATGAGGAACCTATTTGAAGGGGCTTCACTGTGGACTATGGACTGTGGACTATGAAACTCAATTAAAACAAAAGTAAGTGAAACCTTTTTATATATATATATATATATATATATATATATAATAATTTTTACTTAATCAAAATAATATACATTTATTTTTTAAAATATTTTAAATTTTAAACTTTTTTTGATTTATTCAAAATTATTAATATTTAAACTATTTACTTTTAATATTAAATAAATTTAACTAAATTTCATAGGACTTCATCATTAAATACTATAATATCTTAATATTTTTTATATGTTTCTTTTTAATTCTTAAATACTATAGTAGTTTTGTATTTGTTTTTTTATGATAATATCTTAATATTTTATATGTATTTATTTTTATAATTGAATATGATAGTATTTTTTATTTATTTTTTATGAAAATGATTATTAAGATAGTTTGATTTTTCCCTTTATGATAGTTAAAATGTTTAAAGAGATACTTTTGAACTTTGAGATTAAGATTGATCACCTAGTCATAATATATTAATTTTCTCTTATGTGTTCATTTATTATTGGGCCACAACTTGGCTTTTAATTTAGATGTAATAATATTTTTTATATTTGTATTGTTGTATAGAGTTACCTCTTTCTCAACTCTTCAATGATTTAGCCTAGTCATTGTATTTTATCCCAACCTATTTTGAGGCACATGTTGTGTTGACTAGTGTATAAAGCAATATTAAAAAGTCTCTTGTTTCCCAACTTATTTATCTTGTTCTTATACAATTAGGTACCTTGTCATAGCTATGCTCTCAATATCATAGAAACTCGCTTTTATGATGATGATAGAATATATTCTTTTGGATTTGCTCCAACTTCTCCTCAATTCTCTAGACATAACATGAGGAGAATGATGATAGTCTCAAAGATGAGTTTTAGCCAACGGATTACTGATTAAGAATGATTTAGAAGCCCATAATAACGATTCCACCCTAAATGAATCCATTTCTCAATGCTATAATTCTAGTTAAGGTTGTAATGAATATAAATTATAAGATATTGGTTAGAAGTAACTTCCTCCAAGTTGTTGTTGTCATACATGAAATTAACATAAGTAATTTTTTTGGATTTGATTATCATGACCTTTTGTTCACCATCCATGAATCATTTTTCTCAACGATATAGTTTATATATTTAGAATTAAGGTTGTAATTTGAATATCAATTATGAGATATTGTATGAATTCACTTTCTCCAAGTAGTTGTTGTCATGCATTACATTAGCATAAGTAATCCTTTTGGATTGGATTATCATACCTTTTTTTTCACCCTCTATTAATCATTTTTCTCAATGCTATAGTTTATAGTTCGGGTTAAGATTGTAATAAATATGGAACATGATATATTTGTTTTAAGTTGTTTCCTCCAAAAGGTTATTGCCATACATGAAATTAAAATAAATAATCTTTTTAGATTTGATGATCATAAACCTTTATTTTATTAGCGTTAAAAGTTATGAAAACTATACTTTGTACATTTATTAAAACTGAATTAAAACCTATAACATAACATTAAGTAATGCTGAAATTTCAACATATAATCATTCATGATTTATTTATTTATTTATAAAACAAAGTCTTTAAATTTTGATTAAAAAATAATTTATAAACCAAATATTTAACTAGTTCTTAAATAAAGAATTAACTTTTATTTTAAAAATGGATTAAATATTTAACCTTAAATATATCAAAATAAAAAGTAATCACAAGTTAATAAGATTTTCAATGGAATAAATGATGAGAAGCTCCCATAACCATTGTATCTAACATACCTATCGATACACTCACAAGAAACGCCAAATACTCAAATAACATCACAATCACCACCGGATCTCATAGTAGGTTTATGAAGAACCTCGCTCTTATCGCCGAAGTAAGGGGTATGAGAGGGAGGGAGAGAGAGAGATAGCAGTGGATTTTTGGGGGATTGGAGNAGAAGAGGGGGGTTAGAGGTAGGAGGACGAGGGGGTTTAGAGGTTGGGGGAGACCTATGAATGTGTGTGGGTGGGTGTGGGAATTAAGGTTTTGGGGGGTGCGTGTTAGGTATTAGGTGTTATAGTTGATTTACCACACATGGTTGATCACACTTTTATGGCCTTCCCCGTCCCTCTGCAGACTCTTTGGACCCCATGGAATATTTTGTACCTTTGATATTTCCACGATAATCCCTAAAAACACTCATTATTTGTTGTACGTGACTTTTAATCCCTTTCTCGCGTATATATGCAGATATTACCCCTAAACTCGCGTACACTGGGATGTGTGGAAAATGCCAAATGTTTTTGGAGTTTTCCTTGATGTGGATCCGAGTCACTTGTCTCTTAGCCTTCCATATGCCTTAAGATAGCTCGAATTTGACCTTCATTTACCCCATTGAGGCACTATATAAGGAACCCTTTGGATACATTGAAGAAGAGGAAATCAAGAGCAAGAAAACTATAGTCCATTACTGTCGTAGCTTTCTTATACTTGAGTCTACATCCCTTTGTCCCTTGGAGCACTTTGTTTTCTTCCCAAGATTTCCTTTTCTTGTGAAGTTGCTATCGAGAGATGGAGGATTGAGGTGGTAGAGGCCCATGTGGAGGACTCAGTTTCTCCAGTTCGCAAACATGCCGACAGAGATACATGCCAACAGAGGTTGTCACTTATATAATCTCTGATTTATTTAATAGAAATATCTTTTCTTGTCCAATGATGTGCATTTAAATGAATATAGAATCCATAGATGTGTTTAATTTCTTATGTATTATTGATTATATATGTTATAGTAGGCCTAACACTATATTGTATAGCATGCTTGCCTTGTTTACTGTTGTTGAGAGTGAATTGCTAACGCAAGAGGAATTGGAAAAAGCTCAACGGGGATCTACTACAACCATCCAGAATAAGGTATATTTCAAGATCCTTTAGTGTTAGATGTTGTATTTCTCTTGCATATGGGGAAGGGATTGATTTCTACGGTTTCTCTCTCTGTTGTGGTACACCCCAAGCCATAGGAAATTTTCTTTGTAACAAAATTGGCGACCATACTGGGGAAGTTCCTAGTTTTTGTTATTTGGGGGTTTTCTACCTTTAATGTGATTTTATTGATCTGATTTTTCTATTTTTGTGTCGGGTATGGAGGCATGATTACCTAGTAGTAACCTGGAGAAGTAAATTTTGTCTCAGTGTGTCCATTTACCTTATTTTTCTACCTTTCTCTTCCTATACATGTGTTTTTCTTTCACAGTCATGTATACATGCGTGTTTTCCTGGAAAAATTGTGTATGTACGCAAGTTTACTGAGAACAGTCGCGTATGCCCTGATTTTTTGCTTTTTTGGGAAGATTAAGTGTTGCTGGGTGAGTTTGGGTGATTGCTAAGTCTTCCTTGATGCTTCTGGAGTCTGTATCTCTCCTCTATTTCTGACCAGAGACTCTTTTTTATTTGATTTTTGACAAATTTTCTTGTCATTTCATTTTCTATTTTTTGTTTTAGGATTAGTGCATTAGGTCTCTTTTACCTTGGTGCTTTGTTGGGATGCTATTTGTGGGTGCTTGTAGATTCTAAGGGTTGTAGAGTCATACTTTTTCTTTTTATCTCATTTAATTCAAAAATTCAAAAACATTTTTCTTTTTTGCATTTGTTATGTATTGTTTGCATTTTGCATTTAGCATGGTACTTGGATTAGGATTGCATGGTGAATATTAGTCATATTTTCATATAGGAAATGATTGCATATACATTTGAAGGAAAAAAAATTCACTTCACGTAGTAGCATACCCTATTTTTCATTCGACACAGTGCATTTGCATTGATTGTTAGGTGTGCATTTTACTTCTTGTTGCATCATAACATCATTAGTTGGATGTCCATTTACCATTTGACTAATAAAGCCAATTAGAATCAATGCTTAATAAAATGAATTACACTCTTTTGTTTTTTGGGGTGCACCAGCAAGACGAGGTTCTAAGGTCTTGGAATAGTTCATTATGAGTCAATTCTCCAAGACCACTAAACAAAACAATTAGGTATCTATCCAGGTGAGAGTGTGAAATCCTTTATATAATTAGTGTTCTCATGATCCTCCTCTTATGAGGGATTTAAACATGAGGTAGTGTGAGCTGTTATGATTGGGATGCCCCCTGGTTGCAACTGAGTAGCACCAGAGATATTTCCAGAATTGTATTTGTATCTAGGGGCTCTTTCAATAGTTTTGGGATTTGCTACCATGCCCATACGGTCAATCCCACATGCGACTGTCCACTTGAGCATTGATTATACTGAGGTGATCTTAGTTGCCTTACCTAGGTTATCGAGGAGGGATTTGCAGAGGTTATTCTGCAAATATCACGGTGAGGTAGGGGTCGGATAGCACGGTCTCTATATGCGTTGAAGCTAAGGGCCACTATAATTGGTTACAAACCTCCACTTGTTGTGTATGGGAGTCTCAAGCCTCTCTTAGGTGAGACATACTTGTTTCACTCAAAAGCTCACATATCCTACCTTTGTTTGCTTGCAATTTGGCTTTACATTTTGTAGGTGTATGCTCTGTGCATGCTAGTTTTCCTAGGGTTTGCATAATTAGATCGAGTCTTTTCATTTTCTGAGTCATTGTGGATTCAGGCGTGACACCCTGTTGTTCTCATCGTTTAGCAGGAATTTCACCTTCCACTTCTCCTCCTCCTTTGGCAAAGAGAACCAGATAGTCTGGGTGGACTACTTCTCACTTTGATTCACACACCATGGGAGATCATGAGGATGAGATTCCAGAGGTGTCTTCTCCACCCGAGGTTGGGGTGGAAGATCCTTTTAGCACATATGATGCTTCACAGGAACAACCTTCATTGTATGGTTATGATCCCTCATTCATAGGTCACCAGTATTGGTTTTCGGGCGACGAGACTCACCATGAACCCATAAGCATTAGTCATGTTAGATATGACATTTATGATATCCATGCACCTGATTCATCACATCTTGTTGAGTCAGAAGTTGGTCCTAGCACTACGCCTAGTGGAACTCCTATACCTTTCCATGTGGAAAGATTTGGAGGAACTAGTCACATTGCACCCTCCATCGCTGTGGTCGAGGAAACTTCACATGCTCATCCTAGACCTAGTGTTAGTAATCCTATGTGGATGCCAGAACCAAGACAAGTGAACATTGGGAACACCACTTACATTCCTTCACATGTCCCTTCGTCTTCAAACCATATTCCTTCGAATGCGTTTTTAATGACTCATCATCCCCCTGGTTCATGTTGGCCTTCAGGATGGAATGTTGCTACTAGACATGTTCATTCTATGACTGCTTGCACGGTAGTATCTTAGAGTCAAGTACCTCCTATTGTGTCAGCAGGTCATGTACCTATTTCTGGATCATCTCATGTTCTGGCTCCTGGAGCTTCAAATACCCTTAACTATGGACATTCCCATGGTACATCCCATGGAACACCTTATAAATCTTCTCATGGACACTCATATGGACCGCACTATGGCCAAAACTATCAACCGTATGGGTACGAGTATCAACAACCCACTTACTCTTCCAATTATTGCTTTGCAGTGCCTCATAATCAAGGCACCCCACATCATAATGCTTCCATACAACCTTATATGGGTCAGATGGGAGGAGGTTATTATGGCCAATGCCATGGTATTTATAGCAATCAACCTTAAACTAATCAAAACTACCAAGGACCATGGAATCGACCGAATCAACCTAGGATCCATTTCCTTGCAACTTTGAACTTACCTAACTTGTCAAGATTGATGAACGATCATGTGTCTCATAACCCAGCATGGCCGGTTGTCACTAACAAGATTCCTTCAAACATTCCCAAGTTCAAAGATAACGTTGGTGAACATCCTAGTGAGTATTTCACGACTTTACACCTTTGGTGCTCTTCCAATTCCTTACATGACAATTCCATTCGTTTGACGCTATTTCAATGCAACCTAATGGGACCTGTGTCGAAATGGTATATAGAGTTACCAAGGGGGGATTATGTTATGTTCGATTATCTTGCACTAACTTTCCTTAATCATTTCCAGCTACCCATATGTTACGACGTCAGTACCGAACTCTTGTCAACCTTTCGGCAAGATAAAGCCACACACATTTTGGATCATATTCAAGAGTGGTGTAGATGAAAATGGTTAATCAAAGCTTTCATACCACCAGAGTTTCTTCTTGAGTGGTTCCTCAAATATTTCTTACCTTACCTAGTGAAGGATGTTTCGAGATCCGGAGTTCAAAATGAGGAATAGGATATTTTTAGGGCACATTAGTTGGAAGTTGATCCACGCTCAATCCAGACTTTTGTATGAGATTATACCCAATGCTCCTAGGTCCAATTTCGACCCCAAGGTCAAGCTTAGGCCACATGCCGATGGTATTGTGGGCTGTACAAGTAAAAAACCCGTGGACTCGGTTGTGAAACAAGTGAACCAATTGTTAATTAACCATTCTACGTCAAGACAAGCTATGACTTCATCTCAACCTACCCAATCAGCGAAAGTACTTTTCGTGTAAACCTCGAACCCGAAAGGAAACCAACTACCTGGAAGGAATAAAAAAAGGAAAAAATAATCATAAGGGTGGGAACAAGAACAAAAATGCTAATAATAGTGATAAGAACACTAATTCTGGGGGGGACAATCAGTCTAAATGTAAGGTGAAGTTTCCTTGCAAGTTGTGTAAGGATGACCATCTCACTCACTTGTGCCCTTGTATGGAAGATGACTCAAGGTTCATAGCATAGGTCCTAGCTCTGTTAACTGATCCTTTACCCAACAATCAAAATATGAACTCGAGGACCATTGATCCTGGTTGTGCATTGGGTGGAAATCAAAACCCACCGGAGGTTGCTAGTGTTCATGAATGCATCAACATGATGAGTGATACTAAGGTTGTGACTTGTATGAAAGACTATGGTTCGTCACAACCAGACCTTGGGAAAGAACCCTCCCCACTCGAGAGCCCTTTATGAATTGAAAATCCTATGGATAAACATGAAGCTCCACCTCGCATTCCTAAGGGAGTCTTAAAGCATTCGTGGAAAAATCCTAATGCCTGAGCCTCCCAGAACTATTCAGTTGTCTAGGATCTGGTCCATACTTCTTGTGCGATGTTCGCAATAGAAGTGCTTCAGATTTGTCCTCCACAGATGAAAGCTTTGTTATCTGCTCTTAGGGTCAGTGATGATAACTGAGTCTACTATGATCAAATTTGAAACCATGGTAGTACAACCTTGCTTGCCTTAATATGTGCCTCTTTTGATTCATGTAGAGTGCCTTAACAACACCGTTAAGTGTATTGTCATTGATGAAGGCGTTGCCACTTCCGTGATGTCTTTGTCTTGTTGGAAGGGCTTGGATTCTCCCGAGTTGCCTCAATCTGCCACTATGTTGACATCTTTTGATGGTAGATCATTTTAGACACATGGAATTCTTCCTTTCTTAAAAGTCCAATTAGGAGGGAAGGCCATCGTGATAGAGGTTGAGGTGGTTGATGCACCCCTTGACTACAATATTTTATTGGGTCGAAATTGGATGTATAGTAAGCAAGCCGTATATTCTTCCCTCTTTCAAGTGATATGATTTCCATTGAATGGAAATATTATTACAATTGATCAAACGAAATTCCAAAATCTGAGTGTCAATGCATCATCGAGAGCTTCTATCGAATTATTGATCGTTCTCAGCCGGCAACTGGGAGTGTGGGCGTAGGTATGTATCTTTCTCATATGGGAACCTTTAATTGTCATATGCCCATTTTTATGATGGGGTCTAGTTTTGGTGGGGCTTCATCCTCGTTGAATTCGGTATATTTTCACACTACCCATATGGATGATCCTTGGATTCTTCCTTCACTGAGTACTTTGAGTGTTCGCACTGAGACTGACGTGTCATTTCCTATAATGATGGTGGCTTATCAAGCTAATATTGATCAGGTCTCAGAGCCTATTCCTTCCTCTTCACATACAGAGGAGGAGGACCCATATGTGCTTCCTACATAGGCAGTTGAGTCATCTCATTCACATGATTTCCTCGATGATGTTTTTCCATCAGATGAAGATATCCTTGAGGCCATGTTGGGAGTTGAGCAACCTTGGGAGGAATTGCATCATTGATCATATTTTCTTCCTAATATTGATCGTAAGGAGTGTGATGAATTTAGGGAGATTCTTAGTGAGAATATTGGTAGCCCCGTGGTTCCATTAATCTCTCCTAGTCCAATGGTTGATGGAAACATGGCTAATGTATCACTAACTATTCCTATCAATATTTCTCGCGATCCCGGCACGGTTGAGAATGTCTACATTGGGGAAGAGTGTTCCCTTGATGATATCAAGGAGTATACTACGGTGTTTAAAGAGTTTCGTGACATATTTGTGTGGTTATATGATAAGATGTGAGGTATCGATCCTCATATTGTCAAACATGAGATTAAAACCTATCCATATGTGAATCCGGTTCGACAACATTTGCATGCGGTGAGTCCTAGAAAAGCACCCACCATTAATGTTGAAATAGAGAAACTATTGAAAGCTTGTTTTATCTATCCCATTCCCTTGACAGAATGGGTTTCAAATCCCATTCCAATGTATAAGAAGTAGGGAGTGATCCATATATGCACTAATTTCCTTGACCTAAATCGCGCATGTCCTAAGGATAATTTCCCCACAACATTTATTGATCAGATTTTGGATGAATGTGCTAGGAGTGAGGTATTTTCCTTTATGGATGGTTTTCCTGGATATAATCAGATTCATATTAACCCCGAGGATCAACATAAATCCACATTTATTTGTCGTTGGGGTACTTTTCATACTGGAAGATGCCTTTCGGCCTTAAAAATGCCTGATCTCCATTTCAGCGGGCTATGACCTTAATTTTTCACAATCTCAAAACTATCATTGAAGTATATTTGGGTGATCTCACTGCTCACTCTCATTTTAGAGTGCGTCATCCATATCATTTGAGATTAGTATTCAAAAGATGTCGTCATTACCAGGTTCGTTTAAATCCTCATAAGTGCATCTTTTGCGTGACTGTTGGTCGCTTGCTAGGATTCATCATATCCAAGGAGGGTATAATACTTGATCCCTTAAAGGTTGAGGAAATAATTCAATTGTCTCCCCCACGTAATATTAGATATCTTCAGTGTTTGCAAGGGATGGAAAACTTCTTGCAAATATTCACGGTTAATTTTTCCAATTTGACTAAAGGATTTATGCGTCTTTTGAAGAAGGACATCCCTTTTTTTGGGATGAGCAAGACCAGGAGTCCTTTGATGCTCCTAAGCGATCCCTAGCAATGGCCCCCATGCTTAGTCAACCTGACTATAGCCTTGATTTCTTGATTTATGTGGCCTCATCCATGGAGACGGTTGGTATGGTTTTGGTTCAGGAGGATGAGGAGCTCCATGAGCATGTCACGTATTATTTGATCTGAAACCTTATAGATGTAAAAATTCGCTATTCCCATGTGGAGAAGTTGGCCTTGGATACCATTCATGTGGTTCAACATTTGAGACACTACATTCTCCTTGACCAAACATTTGTTGTAGCTCATATCAATCCATTTCAGTTCGTCCTCACTAGAAGGATGATTGGGGGAAAATACAATAAATGGATTGTCATTTTGCAAGAATTTGATCTCGAGTTCATTTCGGCAAAATCGAAGAAATCATTGATCTTTGAGGAGCTTATATTTTATTTTCCAAGTTTGCAAGAGGAGGAAGTTTACGAGGATACGTTTGTCGATGAGCATATTTTCCTTATCTCAAATTTGGACCCATGGTACAGGGATATCAATGTATATTTGCAAACATTGAAGGTCCCTACTCACCTTTCATGGGATGAGCGACGACGATTATGTCATATAGCTAAGAACTACTTTATAGTGGATAACACTCTGTACCGCATCGTTGTTTAACCCATGATGAGGCTGAGGTTGTGTTGACTGATTGCCATGGAGGGGCATGTGGAAATCATTTATTTGGGCTTTCTATAGCCCAAAAAATATTAAGAGCGGGATAGTTTTGGTCATTCATATTCAAATATTGCGTTAATGCGGTCAAGAAGTGCCACCCTTTCTAGGTGTTTGCACGCAATATGTGTTCATATCCAACTCCATTACATCCTATTGTCACAGTCAGTCCCTTCACCAAGTGGGGGATTGAATTTATGGATTGTGACCCAGCCTTGGAGGGGGGGCATCATCACATTATTGTGGCTATCGATAATTTCATGAAATGGGAAGAGGCTATGCCCAAAATTAAATCTGACGGTGAGACAGTCACACATTTCGTGCTCAACCAGCTTATCACTTGATTTGGCATTTTGAAAGAGCTTGTCACTGACCATGGTAGGCACTTTTAGAATAAAATCATGGAAAAGTTGGATTCCAAGTTAGGGTATAAGAAAGAGCATTCATCTTCTTATTATCCTTAGGTGAATGGACAAGTTGAAACCTTGAATAAATCAATTAAGTCTATTCTCCAACGAATCATCACACGAAGCAAGACCAATTGGCATATTATGGTGTATCCTACTTTGTGAGCCTATAGAACCGTGGTCAATACTGCCACTAGTTTCTCTCTATATCAGCTTTTACACTAGGTGGAGTCATTTTTACTGGTTTAATGTGAAATCCCTTCTCTGAAGCTAGCTATAGAGATTTTACCAGACACTTCCGCATTGGAAGAGAGTTTGGTCCACTTAGAGCAACGTTGAGAAGCCTTAGTGGCTCTATAGGTTAACAAGTGTCGCGTTAAGGTGCAATATGATAAGTCTGTCCATCTAAGGAGGTTTAATGAAGGTGACTTGGTTCTTTTGTGGTATCAAGATATGGAACCCTTGGGGGCAGGGAAATTTAATCCCATGTGGCATGGTCCTTACGTGGTTAAACGTGTTTAGAGAAAGGCGCTTATGACCTGGTTGATTATGAAGGGACAACTTTGGCGGAGCTTAGAAATGGACTCTATCTCAAAAAATACTATGCATGATCTTCAACCAGGGCTGATTGTTGTATATTATTGTACAATTTTGCATTGCATAGTTAGGTTTTCTTATGGTGATCAGGTTTGTCGATTAGCTTTCATTTCTTATGGAAGATGTCGATCGAGTCTTCCATTTACATAGGATTCACTGATGGCACTAACCGCCACTCTCAAAACTAAGCTTTGGCTTCTTGGGTGATTTATGCTCCTATGGGTCAAGTATTGTCTTTAGGAGGCGTATGTTTATGACCTTCTTCAAACAATGTTGTTGAATATAGTTCCGTTATTGAGTTATTGCGTGATGCCATTTCAGATGGTGTTCATTCTCTTTAGGTACGTCTTGATTCACAATTAGTGGTTTCACAGCTTAATGGCTTGTATCGTATTAGGGATCCAACATTATTACGAAGATTCTTATGTGTGAGATTGCTAGAACAACAATTTAAGAATATAACATACATTCATGTTCCAATAGTTTTTAATGAAGTTGTTGACTCACATGCTAAATATGTATAAGATTGACATTTGTTTCATAGACCATAAGGATATCACAAACATACATTTTACACACATGTAAATAAATAAAATTGATCATCATAAATGTTTTTCATTAATATACAAAAAGTTACATCATAATACATAAGTGTCATATACAAAATTGAGCCTTCTGACCAACCAACATATAATACACGGTCATACAAAAATGAATACACTCATGTCTCTACGCCTGAGGAGGATGGGGGTTTTGATCATGATATAGCACTACGAATCTATCTAGCCTTCGAAAGACTCGAATCCATGCTCATGGTACACCAACCACCTAATTTTACATGGCCTCAGACAAGTCCTCGACTTGTGCCATGGTTACCCTGTGTGTCAAGCAAATAAAGTTTGTGTGGAGGCTTTGGAGCGTCTACTCCGCATCGGCACCCATGATATCATCTCCTCTTCCCCTATGTCAATGACAAGGGATGCCTTCTGGACGTCGTGGTCCTACATCTGCATACAAATGAAAGATTGTCACTATGTGTCATCACACCAAAAATATGTATTTTGATTCAATTATAAAAAAACACAAAAGAATTAGATAACTCAATACTTAAGATGTTGGGTTTGGGATTATTTACTTATGTTTCCATAAGCTTCTCCCTGTGGTAGTCGTATATCTAGATCTCCGCAGAAGTCTATCCTTGCATAGACGTAGTCGTCTATGGTGACGATATATCTCTGTCACCATGGAAAGAAGTTTGCTGGGTAGGGGTTAGCCACCCTACCTCCGCCCAGTCTACGCATGACATTTTCCCAGCGTTCCTCGGATGGATCTTGAACTCTGTGAGGAACAATGTCCACCCTAGTACTTAGCCCTGGCACCTGATCAAAGAAGAACGTGCTCAGTATGCTGTCAAACCCAAATTTCCACACCCTGCCAATCTTGCAGTCAATTTAGAATCTACCTGGATCAAATTGGGAGAGATTCCGCCAGACAATGCTCCCAGAATTTTATTCTGAAGTTTTGAGATCAAATACGCTATGTTGGGTAAAAATTTCAAATGATATGAAAATTTGTAAATTGTTTACTATTTATAGAAAAAATTTGAAATTTTTACCCACTTTCTATAGTTTTTGACCATTTTGGACCCTTTTAACTAATTTGATGATGTAGGAGTCCATTTTGAGTGCGGTTTCACTGTGGCTTTGATCCATTCATGCCTACTATAGGTATTATGTCTAAACTTCCATAAAGGTTAGGTTTCACATTCGTTTTCATTTTGCATAACCTTATGACCATTTCATTTTAACCTTAGGTACGAACCCATTCCATCTTGTCATGGAACCTTCTTGCTACTTTTAGAAGTGACATGTTGTGAATGGTAGAGCTTTACCATACATGGTTACCCTAGTTAGATCCTGTTTCCATTTGGTGCCCATGCCGACATTTTTCCTTTAGGTTATGGGAGTCCTTTGTATAGTACCACCATGTCTTTGAGCAAAAGCTTCATACTCCTCTTGACCTTTATGCTGGCCTTTTCCCTGGGACTCTCTTGTATATGTCAAGTTGTAATTCCATTATTATGAGTTTTGCTTGGCTTTTTAACCCTTACGTCGGATTCCTTGACTTTGATTATCATCCATATAGCCCGAGATTTTCTCATTTGTAGCCAAGCAGAGCTATTTTATATATCTTTTGTAGCTCGATTCCCCATTTTTTAATGGGAGGGGGATTTCCCTTGAGTGTCATTATCCTACACATGTTTCCTTGCATTGAGCATAGGTATGTTCCACTACTTCGAACTAGTTTGTTTTCCCTTTGACACTTTTCTCCTCCTAGATTTTTAACTATAAAGAACTTTTATTCTTTTTCAATATTTTCAAAATATATGAAAAAGTCCCAAAAAAGTAAATCAAAAAACCAAAAAGCCGAACAGGAAAAGATGTTATATTTGGAAGCAATAGAGTCATGTCTCTTCTGAACAGAGCACTGTATACCACATCCATTGGTTGGGGTAGTAGTTTGAATTTAGGAGATGTGCCCGTATCTATGAGTTTATCTCCATCGATAGGTTAAGCTTCCAGTCCCTATGGAGCCTCTATCAATGCCTCACGTGTCACAGAGACGTCCCGGTTTTGTATATTGAGTCTATACTTCCTACATACAGTCACCATTCACCTTTATGATCTTGTTCAAAGGAACTTGAATCCTTAGCTAGCCATTCCTCAGTTTTCTTGACTTTACATGTTGGCCATTCCCAATACTATTATTGGTTCACGCACATCTTGTTCGAGTCCTTCCACATTGTACATCGTTGTTGATTACCTTGTGTTGGTTGATGGGGGATGCCTTAATGCCCTCCTTCGAGAGGATTCCATCCCATCGACTTCAGATCATTTATTCTAGGATAGGAGTCTAGAGTCATTTGAGTTGCTTGAGACTTATAGTAATTAGTGGTAGGTTCTCTCTCCATCAATAGTTTTGGTAATACAACAATGTCCCCTGATTGATGGATCCTTACAAGTGTTTGACCTCAAAACATTTATTCTCACTTGTTAGATTATGCTCTACTATCTTGATTTCCATTTTCATTATTGGTGGGTGATCTCACGTCTGTTAATGGTATACATCAATGACGAGCAATCAAAAGATGAACTACTATGTTCAAACTTGACACCTCTATTCACATAGTAGGACATGTACTCGTAGCAGTTTGTGTAGAATGTTTTCCATATTGGAGGCATTTCATATATGCTACCTCGTTGATCGTGCCAGTGTTCATGAGATTTCAGCTCTCGTGACTTGATTCTAGTGTATGTCAAATATCTTTAGCCATTATGGAGATCTTGATCCATGGTATATCTTCAGCTTTCATGGAGACCTTGGTCACCTGTATATCTTCATCATGAATATTATTATCTATTATATATTGTACATCGTGATGACCACACATGTCACAATTTGTATATGATGCCTATTCATGGCCATTGTACTCTTATGTATCCAAAACTGCTATATGTATTTGCAGTCATGTGTAGAGTTTTATTATTGTATTATACTATCAGATGGCTGGTTATTCCACCTCGTTCTTCAGTCAATCCACTTATGGGATGGATTTATAATGTATTTCGGCCATCATGTTACCCCTCTAACCTCACACATTAGGGGGCATCTGTTATAGCTGATTTTACCACACATGGTTGATGACACTTTATGGACTTCCCTGACCCTTTGCAGACTCTTTGGACCCCATGGAATATTTTTGTACCTTTGATGTTTCCAATATCATCACTAAAAATACTCATTATTTTCTGTACATCACTTTTAATCCCTTTCTCGTGTATATACGTAGATAGTACCCCTAAACCCGCATACATCGGGATGTGTGCAAAAGGACAAATGTTTTTGGACTTTTCCTTGATGTGGATCCGAGTCACTTGTATATTGGCCTTCCATATGAATCGAGATCACTCGTATTTTACCTTCCATTACCCCATTGAAGCACTATATAAGGAACCCTTTGTATGCATTGAAGAAGAGGAATTGAAGAGAAAGAAAACTATAGTCCATTGTTGTCATAGCTTGCTTATACTTGAGTCTGCATCCCTTTGTCCCTTGGAGCACTTCGTATTCTTACCAATATTTCCTTTTCTTGTGATATTGCTATCGAGATATGGAGGATTGAGGTGGTGGAGGCCAAGGTGGAAGAATCAGTTTCTCCAGTTCGCAAACGTGCCAACAGAGGTTGTCACTTATGTAATCTCTGATTTATTTAATAGAAATATATTTTCCTTTCCAATGATGTGCACTTAAATGAATATTGAATTCATGGATGTGTTTAATTTCTTATGTATCATTGATTATATATGCTAGAGTAAGCCTAACACTATATTGTATAGCATGATTTCCTTGTTTACTGTTGTTGAGAGTGAATTGGTAATGCAAGCAAGATTGTAAAAAGCTCAAGGGGGATCTACTACAACCATCCAGAATAAGGTATGGCTCAAGATCCTTTAGTGTTAGATGTTGTATTTCTCTTACATATGTGGAAGGGATTGATTTCTTTGGTTTCACTACATGTTGTGGTACACCTCAAGCCATAGGAAGTTTTCTTCGTAACATCAAGGGTTGGGGAGTAAGAGTGAGAGATATTGTAGAAGGGGTTAGTAATAGTTAGGGATACAGGGAGGGGTAATGGAAAAGAGGGAGGAGAGACAGGAGGATGAGGAGGGAGGTTAGAGATAGGGAGAGGAGGAGGTGTTGTAGATTAGATTTATGTGGGGGTCTTTAGGTGTTGTAGAGGATATGTAATAGGCATTTCGGGTGTTAGGAGCATATGTAATAATAACGCACACACATTTATGTTCAAACAAATGAACACATGATATTTAACATTACAACTATATTGTTTGATTTGATGATGATAACATTATAATGTTGGGGGGTAGGTGTTTGCAGAGGACCTTAGGGTGATCATTCGAGGGAAAGGGGGATATAAAGGTGGACTATTATTCTTTGGTTTAAAGAGAGAGGGATAGGTAAAGGAGGACAAGGGGGATAGANGAATTGTGGGGTTAGAGATATAAAATGAACTAGGTGGAGAGAGAGAGAGAGAGAGAGAGAGAGAGAGAGAGAGAGAGATAGAAGGGGTTTTTTAGGGTAATGGAGGGATTGGATGGGGTTAGAGTTAAGGGGAAGAAGAGTAGGGGTAATGTAACAACTCCAAAAAATTTACAATTTTTTTTTATGAAGGTCTAACTCTAAATACATAATGTAATTTTCACACTAACTCTTTTCATGCTTAATCCCTTGAACATGAAAACTTAGTTACAAAAATCATTATATATGCAACATATCATCTATAGTGAAACTGATTTACTTGCTTTGTTCAAGACTCAAGAGAATATCATGTTTATTTATCGACAATTAGAGTTTGTGTGCCTTCCCTATTATTTTTAAGGTATTTGTTAACCCTTTTAATGTGTTAGGGAAGTGACCTTTTATATGTTTTAATTAGCTTGTTGGCTAATGCAAGACCTACTTATACTTTTGCAGGTGTGAGTGTGGTGGAAAGATTGTTTTGGTAACATCCAAAAGGCCTAGGTAAAGACAATAAAAAGGGTCCTAACTATGCTATAAAGAAACAACCATTACACTAACCAATGATTCTAAGCATACATTAGAACAAGTATATGTATCATGTAGACATGGTGGCATTTTAAGGAAATAACAAAGGGTAAAATCCAATGGTTTTAACTATAAAGTTGGGATAAAAATTAAAACATAAGTGGAATTTAGACATGTTGTGAATTATAATTTTAATCTATTACAATGTGTTTTCTTCTTTTGAAATTCGAAGGTTAATGTGTGAGATTTCATAAGGGTTTTAAAGACCCACGACTTGCTTCAATTGGATTCTTTTGTTTTAACATGAACTATTAAAGTTTTATCTTCCAATGTTTCGGGTGACTACTCTAAACTTGTAAAATAAAATTGCTGTAAAGAATCTCCTTGATGGTTTTTATTGTAATTATTAACTTGAATATTTAAGGCCACAAGGCCACTTCATTTCAGAGTCTGTTTATTTAAATGTTACTTTGTCAAAGTTTTAATCTAGAAAATCATTGGTTTGATGAATATAATGAAGTCGTAAGGTTGTTCCTTTTTCATCGTCGCAGTTGTGGGCTTAGATTAGATTTTGGTTTACTGTTTTTTTTATTTTTACATAAACCCTTATTGTAGGAACATAGGGCCTTTCGGCTGTGAAATGTTATAACATAGATATATACAGGACTTGAACCCTCGACTTATTCATTTATGAACTAATTCATTTAGTATGGTTATTAGAATATTTATATGCTACTATACTATTACTGTAATAAGTATTTTTGAAAATAAATATATCATGGTTACTGTTTAAATTGACAAACAATGGCTACGTATATCTCTGTTAGTTGTTTTTCTTAGTATATATTAAATTATTTTATTTCTTTAAAAGAAATTAGTCTTTAAGGTTTTCGAATTGAAACCATGAAATAATGTTTTAGACAGTAAATTTAAGTAATATTACTTTAATACTGTAAGATTTTACTATAGATATATATACAGTATTCGATAATAAGATCCTGTGGAGTTTTTATTCAACATCTATGTAAGTTTTGAATGAGTCTTTAAAACCTAGTTTATCTTTATGTAAGTTTTGAATGAGTCTTTAAGAGCTAGTTTATCTTTTGTAGATGTTTAAGCCTTTTGGCTACAACGATGGTTTACTTTAAAATATAATAGGACTTTATACTGTACTAGATAATATTTGTAGGAACTATAATTATAAACCTGTTCCTAAATCTCATTGTTGGGAAGAAAACTTGTAATTTCCTGAATTATAATACTGTATGATCCTAAGTTAGCCTCTCAGTTTCTACTTGTGCAATTAAAATAAAGCCTATCAGCTATAATATGTGATAAGAGTTATTTGTTGAGGGTTTTGAACTCTTGTTGGAAAACATGGAAGTTTATTTTGTTTTGAAAACTATCCTAAAGTATAAACTAAATGAAGTCTCGTTCATTGTTTACTTAACAATGATTATAATAATATATGAACGTAAATAAAATAAAGCTTAAAGAAAGTCAGTATTCTTTATAATAAACCCATAAAATATTTATGATATTATATATATCTATACATATAAAAATTTACTTTAAATGAAAATTACAACAATCTACAAGCTTTCCATTAAAATTTGTAATAGTTCCAGCATGCAATATTTTATAATATACAAGAATAAGATCTATATAACCTATTCTAATTTAGAAATAATTAATAGTTTATTGAGACCTTCATCATTCATAAATCCTTTAGATATAGATATAATATGAATTCACAAATAATAGATGTAACATCTTAAAACCTGTGTAACTATAGAAGGGGGCAAACACCCAAAGAAGATCATTCCTCCCATCCGTCTCCTGAAAGCAACCAAGATTACTTTCTTTAGGACCCCCAAGCCTTTTCACTGAACCACCAAGACGAGGATGTTATGTAGCCTCCTAAACATTAATCTCTCCAACTTAGCAAATTCATTTGCAGACTTAACTCTTAAAAATTTCACTTTAGCTATCTCCTCATCAAATTCCTCTCGTGTGCCTAACATTTCATTTTTCAGCAAATTCACAAGGCTCTAATAACTTGGAATAGAATCTAGTGAGCCCCATGCTAAATTCAATGGTATATATAATATTTCCTAGGTCTTTGGGTGAGATTTGTAATTAAATGAGCCGCCTTCTCAGTTCCTCTTCTCATGGAACATGACCATAATTTTAGCGATGTTGCATCTTGCAACAGCTACAAAGGGAATGTTATTGTTGCCACTTGTCATTTGTCCTTCTACAGCAAATCATTCCTCCTAGTGGGTCAATGAACACTCTTCAATAGTATTCTTTGGATAGGTGTCTCCTATTTTAATTATTTAAATAAATAAAATATTCAATTACAATCATCCTTGATCATCTTTGGTCAATAACATAAAACTTTACAATAAAATTTAACATAATGTTCTCAAAATAAAAATGTTCTGTAGTTCTAGGTGGGTTACAGGAGGGATAGAGAGAGAGAGAGACATTATTGAATGGTAAGGGGTTATAGGTAAGATATAGAGGGAGTGTTAAGGGGTTAGAGGTAAATACCAAGTGGGGTTTTCGAATATTGGTGGTGAGTGGAAAACAGGGGAAAGATAATGATATAATTAGTTAGTAAGGAATTGGGAGAGGAGCACTGAGTGAGAGAGGCGACATTGGGGTTAGGTGTAGGTGGAGGAATATGGGATTTAGAGAGAGGGTTATAGGTACATAGGTGAGTAAGGGGTATGCGAGAGAGAGAGAGATGGAGAGAGAGAGACTCAGAGAGAGAGAGAGAGAGTAGTGGGTTGTTAGGGGATTGGAGGGATTGGGTGGGGTTAGAGTTAAGAAGAAGAAGAGGGAGGTTAGAAATAAGGGGATACCTATGCATGTGTGTGTGTATAGGTGTTAGGGGTTAGGGGATGGGTGTTAGGTATCAGGGGTTTGGGAGTGAGAATGAGAAATACTCAAGAAAGGGTTAGTAATAGTTAGAGAGAGAGGGAGAGGTAATGGATAAGAGGTAGGAGAGAGAGTAAGGATGAGGAGGGATATTCAAGGTAGGGAGAGGAGGAGGGGTGGGGAGGGGGGTATTAGTAAGAATTGGGGGGAAAAGGTGGGGTGTAAGTGGTAGGGGGTGGCGTATGGATGTGTAATATGTGTGTGTGAGAGAGAGAGAGAGAAAGAGGGTTTGGGAGTTAGTTGTAGTTGGATTAGTTGGGGAGTGAGAGCGAGTGGAGAAGGGGTTAGTAAGAGTTAGGGAGGAGGGAGATGGAGAGCGGGGGGGGGGTTTAGTATGAGTAATTAAGAGTTGGGGGGAAGAGGGGGGGTTAGTATGAGTTAAGGGGAATATTTGTGGGGAGAGAGACAGAGTGGAGGGGGTTTTTGTGGTAGGGGGAGACATAAGTGATAAGAGATATAATAATATGGGGGTGTTGAAGAGTTATATTTAGAGAGAAATGGTTAGGGTTTTGGAGGGGATGGAATACATGTGTTAGTGATAGGGGAATACATGGGGATGTGTGTGTATGTCAAAGAGAGAAATAAAGAGAGGGGGTTTTAG
>LPNX010964947.1:129281-145314 GCA_001517045.1 Pseudotsuga menziesii | reverse complement strand
TCTTGTGAATACTTGTATGTAATTATCTGTGACATATATCAGCTATATATATCTGTGATATTGTGATCTCATACCTAAAACTGTATAAACATATGATACCGGCCTAGTACCTTAAAGTACTGTGAATATATATTAGCCTTAAGTTTTATACCAGTCTGTCTTCCTGATTTGATTTCATTTGATTTGGTCTTTGTCAAACTAAGTTTTCCTTAATCTTGGATCCCGTAGTCTAGGTCCAACTTTAGGGATAACATCTTTTGGCGCCGTTGCCAGGGAGCGGATATAGGAAAGGATATCTTCCGTGGGTGATCAACACTTTTAAAATTATTTTGTAAGGTGAACAGAATCAGCAAAACCTGAGATAGACTACATTCAAATCACCTTTTGAGCAGTTACAGTGGCTTCAAGGAAGATAGGGACGCGAGGAAATCCCTCATCTCCTCTAAATCCAGGAGTCTCAAATCCTGAAGAGTTATTAAGGGAGACTAGGAGAAATCTGGTTTCTACTTCATCAGAGAGATTTAAACTACCAGAAACTTTAGAGATCCCTAAATCTGCATTTTTTTCAAGTCCTTCTCTAAATCCACAGTCAGAAAAAGAGCATGAGGAGTTAGACTTGTTATCTACCTCTTTGAATGTTGAAAAGTTGCAGGTCTTTACAAATCCTTTAATACCAGAACAAGTTAAGCTTGAAGCATTGAAAACTCCTTCAATCCATTCCCATCTGCTTAAGACTATCCCAGTAAATCAACCAACTCCTAGTATTTTGTCCTCCTCATCACAGCAGTCAAGTGGTGTTCAATTGAATACAAACCCTAAAATGGCCCAGCCACCACCAAATCGAATGGCTGCTATGATAGCAGGTAAATATGCTCCCCTTGTTTTGCCTCAGGCCCTTAATGCTCTCCCAGGAGGAGATTATCAGAAATACATGCCAAGGTTTGATGCTCAGGGAGATGTTACTGCAGAACAACATTGGGATATGTTTGTAGCCTTTACAGATAATCAAAATTATGAACATTCTGATGTTTGGATGAGATTATTTGTCCAAAGTCTAGAGGGTGAGGTTAGAACATGGTTTCGGAATTTACCAGCAAACTCCATAGATGGTATTGATGCCTTAGAAGAAGTATTTTTGAAACACTGGGGGGACATGAAGGACTTCATGTATTACTAAACAGAGTTTGAGTCTTTAAGAAGAAAAAAGGATGAAACTGTTGGAGAATTCACTAAAAGATTTAACAAGGTATATAGCAAGATCCCAGCTCAAATAAAACCTACTGAGATATCAGCAATGATGTCTTATGCAAACTCATTCAATTCTGATTTTTCCTTGCTATTAAGAGAAAGAAAGTCAGATTCATTGCAAAACATCCAAAATGCAGCGTTAGAAGTAGAATCAAATATTTTAGCCTCCAACAGATTAAAAGATGAGATAGAACACCAAACTATGGATAAAAAAGGAAATAAAGTAGTCAGTACATCCAAACAGGTAGGAAGGTCATCAGATGGCAGAATGGATGAAATGGGTAAACTCCTAAAACATTTGTCTGATAAGATTGACAGATTGGAGGTGGGAAGTAGAAACAGAAATCAAAATAGGGCCATGCCTGACAATGATAGAAATCCTAATCCATTCAGAAGACCTTTTGCCCCTAGATTTTTCCCAAGAGAAAGAAGAAATAATGATATACAGAAGGAGAGACAAGAAAATGAAGAACAAAAAATTCAGCCTCCCTTTCAAAACAATAATATTAGAGGGGATGAATCATATGAAGTGGATGAAGGTGAGTTAGATGAACTTGAAGATGAAGAACAGAATATTAGTCAGTTTGATGATGATGCTCTTTCACATTTTGTAACTCGAGCTGATTATCAGTATGCCACAGAATTTGATCAGTATGAAGAGGATGACTATCAAATGTCCATGCTAGAGGTCTGTCAGCAATTGCCACAAAAGTCATATGGTTTGAGGTCAGGTGTGAAACCTGCAACACAAACCAGGAAGTTGGTGAAAGCTTCTTCTTTAAAACAAAATCTGTCTGCAAACCAGAAACAAACTTTAAAACAGAGAAAGGATGAAGATGTGAGTTCCGAAGAGGTTAGCAAGTCAGTTGGTGGTTTTAATTTTGAACATGAAATTAATAAGGTTAAAATCCCTGTACCTTTGACTGAGCTGATTAAAAGAAAAATTTACAGGGAGGAAACCTTCAAAGCCTTCAGCAATGCAGTGAATCCTAGTCTGATTCCCTCTGATGAAATTAATCTTCAGGATGAGAATCCTACAATTATTGTAGGATCTAAAACGTTTGATCAACCGGATGATAACTCAGAATATCCTCCACCATTTCATGTGACTTTTTCTGTGCATGATCAATTGCTGCATAACTGTTTACTGGATTCTGGAGCTTCACACAATCTTATGCCTAAAGCAGTCGTGGAAGCTTTAGGATTGAGTGTAACAAAGCCTTACCATGCTTTATATGCGTTTGAATCCAGGGCAGTCAAATGTATTGGGGTGATTAGGGATTTGGTTGTGAATCTAACTCAGGTACCCATGAAAAGTATATTGATGGACATTGTGGTTGCAGATATATCTCCTAAGTTTGGCATGCTGTTATCCAGATCATGGGAAAAAAAGGTAGGAGGGACTTTGCAGATGGATCTTTCGTACGCTACAATTCCGGTTTTTGGTGGTGAATTCAGAAGATTATACAGGGAGGTTCAAATGGCATACTTGGTGAGTGACAGCAAACATCCTAATAATCACCCTATTTATGCTATTGATGAAAACTTTGGGTCTTGCATGTTGCAACTGAATGATGAATCTGAAGGTGTTTTAAAGGTAGAAAAAGATATCAAAATTCAGGAACGGAGAGAGGAACCTGATGGCTTGTGGCAAATGTACTTCGATGGTGCTTCAAGTAAGGAAGGGGCAGGTGCTGGAGTGTTATTGATTTCAGCTGGAGGTGAGGCTATCTCCCTTATGTTTAAATTGGAGTTCAAAACAACGAACAATACTGCTGAATATGAGGCTCTGATCCTTGGATTAAGGGCAGCAAAAGACTTGGGCATTAAGGAGCTTGCTGTGTTTGGCGACTCTGAATTAATAATCCAGCAAGTAAAAAGGGTGTACCAACTAAAGCAACAGTTGTTGAAAGTTTATAGGAATGAAGTCTGGGATTTAATTGAAAATTATTTCATAGCCTTTAATATCACCTTTGTCCCGAGAGAGTATAATGAAACAGCCGATTCTTTAGCCTTAGCAGCAGCTTACTTTAAAGTGCCAAAGGTCACTCATCTTAAATACCCAATTGATGTTAGATACAGACCTGCTGTCCTTGACAATATTAAGCATTGGACGGTTTTTAATGATGATCTAGAAATAAAAGAATTTTTGGAATTGGTTGGAGAATTTTCAGATGATATTGTTGAGCAGGAACAGGATTCAGAATGGGTAGAAAATGAACCCTGCATAAACAATTCAATTGCTGAGCATAAAATTGTGGAGTTAAAGGGGAATTTTATTCCTAAAGGATTGGTTCCTTTAGAGAGACTGTTTTCCAAGGATGATACATTGATGAAACCTACCTTACAAACTACTGAAGAAAATGTTATGGAATATAACATTGGTTCTGAAAATCAGCCCCAAATGATAAAACTGTCAAAATTATTGTCAGATGATGAAAGAGGAAAATATCTAGCTTTGCTGAAAGAATATAAGGACATTTTTGCTTGGTCTTACCAGGATTTAAAAACATATGACACCAGCATAATTCAGCACAAGATCCCTTTAAAACCAAATACTAAGCCTTTCAGACATAAGCTTAGAAGGTTAAATCCAGCATTGCTGCCAGTGATTGAAAAAGAGGTTAAAAAACTGTTAGATGCAAAAATCATTGTGCCATTAAGATATTCATCTTGGGTGGCTAATTTAGTCCCTGTACGGATGAAAAATGGAGAGATAAGATTATGTGTAGACTTCCGTAACCTAAACAAATCTTGCCTCAAAGATAATTATTCATTGCCAAAGATAGATCAGATTTTACAGAGGGTAGTGGGTGCACACAGGATTTCAATGATTGATGGATTTTCTGGTTATAACCAGATTGCTGTTCAGCCAGAAGACAGAGAGAAAACATCCTTCACCACGCCATGGGGAACCTTTATGTATGATAAAATGCCGTTTGGTCTCATGAATGCAGGTGCCAATTTCAGAGAACTATGGATATAGCTTTTGTGGGTGAAAATGAGAAATTTGTAGTGATATATCAGGATGATATTACAGTATTTTCTAAATCCAATGAAGATCATCTTAAACACTTGAAACAATTTTTTTTCAAATGCAGGAAGTTTGGTCTATCACTCAATCCTAAAAAATCTCATTTTGCTCTAACAGAAGGCAAACTGTTAGTCCATATTGTCTCTGCTGAGGGAATAAAGATAGATCCAGAGAGAGTCAAGGATATTCTAAAAATCAGCATCCCCAGAAACAAAAAAAGAAATTCAGTCCTTTGTTGTAAAAATCAACTTCTTGAGGTGGTTTATTCCAAATTTCGCAGAGATAGTAAAGCATATCACTCAAATGCTTAAAAAGGACAGCGAGGTTAAATGGTCTAAACAAGCTAAACATGCATTTGAAAACATAAAACAAGCATTGATAGAAGCTCTTGTCTTGATGGCTCCCGATTACACAAAGGATTTTGCCATATTTTCATTTGCATCAGAGGATACTATTGCTGCCGTGTTGTTACAAAATAATTCTGATGGTTTGGAACAACCCATATCATTCTTCAGTAAAACATTAAGGGATTCTGAACTGAAGTATAATATAATGGAAAAACAGCCTTATGCCTTAGTTAAAGCTCTAAAATTCTTTAGAATATATGTTTTACATTCTAAAGTTGTGGCATATGTCCCAAATGCAGCAGTTAAAGAAATTCTGGCACAGCCCGACAGCGAAGGTAAGAGAGGTAGATGGATAGCCAAGGTCATGGAATATGACATAGAAATTAAGCCAACAAAATTGGTAAAAGGACAAGGCTTGGCTAAGCTTCTCACAGAATCAAATTGTCAGGTTTTGAACCTTCACATCATGGCAAAGCAGTCAGCACAGAGTCTGAGTACAGAGCATAGTAAAGAGCAGATTTATAACAGGTATGCTGATTCTGATTGGTATAGGGATGTGGTCTATTTTCTTTTGTATTTACAGTGCCCTCTTGAATTGAACAGGAGTGAATGCAGATCCTTGAAACTAAAAGCAATGAAGTATGTTCTGAAAGATCAAATATTGTATTGGAAGGACCCGGGAGGTATACTATTGAAATGCTTGGAGAAATATGAAATTGATGATGTTATCGCAGAGTTGCATAGTGGAGTATGTGGAGGACATAAGTATTGGAAAGCAACTTCCTTCAAAATATTGAGAGCAGGATACTACTGGCCTACCTTGTTCTCAGATGTGTTTCAATAGGTTAGATCATGTATTTAATGTCAGAAATTTGCAGGTAAGCAAAAGCTTCAATCCTTACCATTAAAGCCTATTTCTGTGAATGGTCCATTTCAGCAGTGGGGACTAGATTTTATTGGTGAAATTCATCCCCCATCTAGTGGACAGCATAAATGGATCTTGACTGCTACCGATTTCTTCACAAAATGGGTGGAAGCAATTCCAACAAGGAGAGCAACAGAACAAGTAATAATTACTTTCCTCCAAGAAAACATTCTGAGTAGGTTTGGATGCCCTAGAAAATTGCTCACTGACAATGCCCCTGCCTTCAAGTCAAAAAAGATGGTAAATTTTTGTCAGGAGAATAACATTAACCTTAAGCAATCTACACCATACTATCCCCAAGGCAATGGATTAGCAGAATCAAGCAACAAAAACATTGTAAGCAGTATTAAGAAAATGCTGTTTGAGAATAAACGAAGTTGGGATAGAAAACTGAAGTTTGCTCTATGGGCTGATAGGGTAACAATCAAGAAATCAACTGGAACATCCCCTTTCCAACTGGTTTATGGGACTGATGCTGTTTTTCCTGTCCATTTAGTCAATCTAGTCATGAAGTTTGTGCAGGAAATTGAAGAAGAGCTAGATGATATCATGAGGAGAATGTTTCAAATTGTGCAGTTGCAGGAAGAAAGAGAAGCCATCAAGGATATAGATGAGAAACGTCAGAAAAGAATGAAAGACAGTTTTGATAAAAGGGTTAAAAAAGATTTGTTTACAGTTGGTGATCTGGTGCTCAGATGGGATGCCAGAAAAGATGAAAAAGGTAAGCACGAAAAATTTGATAACTTGTGGATAGGACCTTTTTCCATTATGAAGATCTTGGGAAATAATACTTTTGTCTTGCAAAATTTGAGAGGTGAAGAGATTATGGGTCCAATCAATGGACGCTTCTTAAAACCTTTTTACACAGTGTAAAAGACAAAGTGTTACTGTACATAGTCATTGTATATATCATTGATTGCAAATAAGACTCCAGCCCAATGGATAAAGCACTGGTCAGCAAGTTCTCAAAGTATCTGAAAAGAAACTTTGTCCCCAGGCGGAGACAAATGTTATCTCTAGGGTTGTTCCTAGTGTTTATTTTTGAATTTTTGCTTTGCATTGGGTTTTCTTGTTTTAAATTTCATCTTGTTTTGTGTTTTTATGATTGATTGTTGGCCTTCATCATTCCTTTAGGTACCTTAAATCATTAAAAGTTTCATTCAGCAATTAAAAACCTATGTATGTGTAAAGAATTATGTATTACATGGTAGATTTTGAAAACTGGCAGCGAATTCCCAAACTGGCAGCAATTTGAGCATGCAGCATATGGAGTTCTGATGGTATAATATATTATATGGTGTGTTTTGGAAAGGTTTATGGCTTATGTTATGATATTTTTGATTAGTATAAACCTTTCTCATAGTATTGAACATATGATTTGAGCATGAGCATCCGATATTCTTATGTCTTAATGATCTTTACCATGAAATGATGACTCAATACAGTAGTATGATAAAAGGATACAGGTGGTGTCTTTTCACCAATGTAACTGTTCATGCAATGAATGCTGATGGGTTATCATGGCAAAAAACAGTTAAACACTCAGTTTTCCCCAATTCATGTTTCATTTGACTGTTGAAAAGAAGTATGAGAGCGCTGGTTTTTGTTTACTGTTCACCTTCACGAGCCTGTTCAGGAAATATTGGTTTAAGTTTGAACCCTAGAGTTTGCAGGGTTAAGATTGGAGTATATTCATTTGCTGATATGCATTTACAGCAGTGCTGGGTTCAGTTTACAGCGTGAAGACTCTACAACATTATAAAAGCTCCTGTGTAGAATATACATTTTGAGGCTTTTTCTTTATTGACAGAGTTTCCATAGTAAGAGCAGTATCATCTGAATGTTCAGAGAATCAGGCTCGCGTTGCAAAACCCTAAAGCATGTAAATGCATGGTTATATGTATGGTATATATTCTGACCTGCATTTTCAGTTTCAACATTATATTGCTTCAGCATGCAGCAATAATATGAAATACTCTGTTTTTTATAATACTTTGTTCAAGGTTTCATATAGTCTGCAAGGGTAAGACTTATCACCAGTCTGATTCAAAATTTCATCAGATTTGTTACTCTGGTGGTTTACAATGTTTTACCTCCAGCATAAAAAGAGCTGTATTCGCATTCCAGGTGTTAGCACAGAGCTATATGCAGAAAACCACTTCTGTTTATTGAAACATAAAGTTCCATTTCTCTACACAGGTTAAGTTGAAATCGTTCTAGGGTTTCAAGATGTCAAAAGAGATTGAAGATGATGAGCCTGAGCTGATTGAAAAGAAAAGACTTGGAGGTTTTATATGCAGACTAGAGCCTAGTAATACACAGTGGATTAAACAATTTCCACGATCTACAAAATTGATTCAAAGATCAGGCTGGTTTAATTTCTGTGACAGGTTACAGGGGTATCATTCTTAGTTAACAATGGCCTTTATTGAAAATTATGATGATGGTAGAGTCCAGTTGCAGAGTTTGACTGTAAGAGTTAATGAAAACTCCATTGCTGAAGCAATCAATGTGCCAGCAGAAGGTGAGAGGTGGTTCAAGTAAAAGGAATTCAAAGAAGACTTCAGTGAATTTCTAGTCCTTGGTAATGAAAAGCTTGATTGGAAGAATGGTGTGCATGTCAATAAGATGAATCCAGGATGGAGAGTACCCTTAGAAGTTGTCCAGAACTACATTACCTGCAATGGAAGGTATGATCGAGTGTTAAAGTGTCATTTGAAGCTTTTAATGCATATTCATGGTGTTATACAACTAAATCTCCCTTTCTACCTTCTTAAGAGTCTTCAAAAGATGATTTGTAAGGTACAAAAATACCCATCCCATACAGCCAGATCAATCTATCATCAAGGATTGATCAAGCTGTTGGTTTTAAACCAGTTGAACAAGGAAGGCAGGTCATGTAGTTCTTTATTGACAGAACTCGGATTCAGTGAAAACCCTAAGGAAAAGGGGAAGAAAATGATGGATGATGCCCATCAACAGGTAATAAACCCTACACAGGCAAATCAGAATGATAAGGATAAAGCAATAAATGTTGTTAATGAGCCTGTAAACCCTGAAACCCCCTGCATACAAGAGGGTATTGAAAAGTTAAGTGATATTTTTAAAAGTATTGCATCTAAAAAGACAGTTTGCAAACAGTTGTTTAAGGCAGATAAACCAAGGACTAGAATGAGGGAAAAATTGCAGAAAGAAGAAGGAATAACACAGGAAGGTGCTAAAGAAGTTATGATTATAGAGGATGCAGCTAGTGAAGGTACAATAAATACAATAGAAGACAAACATTCTGAGAACATGGAAGAATTCATTGACATGCAAGGAGTAGCAGGTGCCATACCTGAAATATTTTGTACAGGTGAACACAATAAACTTGAGGAAGGTTCAAAACTAAAAAGTCTGTCCGAAGAAAAGGATGGTATGAAAGAAGAAGATGTAGATGTTACTTCAGAGCTTAATCAATGTCAGAGATCCCTTCAGACTTATAAAGAACAAACCAAATATTTGCAGGATATTAATGAAAAGCTACTAGTGGCAAATAAGAGGTTAAGAGAAGACACGGAGGAAAAGGAGGCAGAATTTCAAAAGCTTTTGATGGTTTCCAGAAATATCCTTAGAGAGAAATGAGCTATGCAGAAGCAACTTGAGAATTTCAAAGCCCAGGAGAAGGAAAATGACAAAGACAAGGAATTGGCTAGACTTCAAAGGCGCTCCCAGGTTCTCAATGACTTGGCTACTTTAGCTGAAGCTTCTAGAAGCTTGTAGATATTTGAAAGTTGTTTTATTTTGAATTTGTAACATGATGTGTGACAGTTGTAGGACACATGTAATGTAAAATCATTTTGTAAGGGATTTGATGTCCCACTTTTGTAGGGGGTCGATCCAAACTTATAGGATCTATGGTTAGTTTTAGATAGAATCTTTTTTGATACAAAAAGAGGTCTCGAGCTAGTGAGAGGAGGTTGGCAGTTTTGGGGAATGACGCTGGATGAATTGTAAACATCTCTATATAGCATAAAATCTTTGCAACTTCAAACAGGTTCTAGCTTTGAATGAAATATAATGATGATTTGTTTCTGTACTACATAAACTGTTTCTTTGGTAATTCTTTTAGGTATATGGTCACTCACATTCCATTACTCTAATTCTTATCAAAAGAAACAGTTATCTTTAATATTCATACACAGTCACAGTTTCACTTTATGTTATCAGGATCATAGAATTCTTATTTTGGAATGTTGTATTGTATTTTTATGTTGTGTGGTTTCTATGATTTGTCTTGCAGCCCTCATTGGTTTACCAGCCTACCATATATTTTGATTTTCTTGTGAATACTTGTATGTAATTATCTGTGACATATATCAGCTATATATATCTGTGATATTGTGATCTCATACCTAAAACTGTATAAACATATGATACCAGCCTAGTACCTTAAAGTACTGTGAAGATATATTAGCCTTAAGTTTTATACCAGTCTATCTTCCTGATTTGATTTCATTTGATTTGGTCTTTGTCAAACTAAGATTTCCTTAAGCTTGGATCCCGTAGTCTAGGTCCAACTTTAGGGATAACACCATCCATTACGCACTCAAAGGTTTCAACCACAAAAACATATACCTTATAATTTGTCCGAAAAATAAAAAATTCCCGTAAAAAAAGATCAAACTTTAGATAGTTAAGAACATTTTTAATAGAAAAAAAATACTTTTGGAAACATCATTCGATTTCCTACATTTGATTTTTTTACTCATCACAACATTCATTGTGTGAGCGTCTAAAAATATCCATGTAAAATGATGGATGCTTGCTTTCTTAGTTTTCTATTGCATATAATCTGTCAAAAGAGACCCTCATTAGCTTGCACACACCCATAGGTCGAGCCTAAGATTCAAGTACGAGAGGTAAACTTTGATTTATTCCATTACAGCAAAAGTCGACCATCTTACAGGTTTTACATGATATTTGTACATGAAGTGCACTATGCAGTACACAAATGCTCATTCTTCATTTTAACACTAATCCCTAATAAATATCATCCTTTCAATGATTATATTTTTTTTTTAAATAAATGTTATACCACTAACCTTACCATTAATAGTTTGTTTCCATGCTCATTTATTACTTGAAACCACATATACTATTTCCATAGGCTTTGTCTTATGAATTCTATAAGTCATCTTTGTAACTAGGACTTCATCCATTCAGATAGTGAAGATGCATGTTATAACAAGGATATCTCCATCAAATATAGGTTTTTCTTTTCAACAACTTATTTTAATGATTTTTTTGGGGGAGAATTATTAAACAAAAAACAATAGGAAAGTCAAACTTGCACGTGGGAATGCACTTCACCATCATAAATGTCATATAGAAGAGTGGTAAAGGTTCCCATATTTTTTAGCAACTAACTATGGAAAGAGATATATGTTAAATCAATTATTCTCTATTCCTTTATGAAATTATGGCATGGCATGTGGCTTCCATAAATAAATATTCTACCTTAGTCTTACATGAGGTGTTTCCATACTCCTAGTCTGTCAAATCCCCAAATTTTCAAAAAAATTTAAACTTTTATAAATAGCGTAAACTCATACTAATGCAATAATTAAATATTGATTAGTTAATGCTTATTAGTTTTGTAACTAAATAAACTTTATGTATATTTAGAAATATAAGCTGAGTTTCTTGTCAGTCTTCTGATTATTTTCTGTTTGCAACAGCAAGGGGATATGTTATGTTAGACTGGGCTTAATTAGCTGCTAAGCTAACGCACACAGTTTTCTTTCTCTTACAGATATCCAGGTAAAGTTTTGGAATTGCTGCTTAACAGATCTTTTAAAGTAATAGAATCATATGCTATTACCAAATTCATTCCGTAAAGAAATATAGATATAGTGCTTGTTAGCCAGACTATTCAGCTTCCTACAGGTAAAGCTTTCCTTGTTCTACTTTCGATAAAGAAGAAATTCAAGGAGATAAAGTTTTAGAGATACTAGAGAACAATAGATTGCCATTTTCATTTACATTAGTAACATTAAATATCTTTATGGAAATTCTGAATCTAATGAGTTTATTGTAGAGTACTCATACTAATATTTTTCTAGCTCATAGCTTAGAACTGGATTATCATGTTCGAATTCCACTTCATTTACCTATCTACTTGTTTATCATGTTATGCCTAGTATACAAAGTGTTTGACTGCAGAAAAGAGTGTAAAAATTTCAAAGATGCTTTACCTCAACATCTACAGGATTTCCTGTTAGTTATAAGCTTTTATTTAATAACCATTTCAAGAACTTGGAGTGATGGAAAATATCTTTATTTTCATGATCAAGAATAAATTAAAAATTCCATGTGCGCCTTTGAAATAATCAAGTAGCATCATGACCATAATACTATGAACTTCCAGATTGAACAAACACCAAGAAATAAAGATGGCAGTTTGCATGAATATCTTGTCTAGCTATCACCTATAAATTCCTGTAATACTAGCATAGAATAAAAGTTATAAGTGTGCTTTTTACCACCTGAACTGGGGACTAACAAGAAGTTCTTATAAATTTTAACGTCATCTTTGTTTTGGTCTTTGCTAACGCCTAAGACACATAATTAAACATAGTCCCTCTTGTTATTAAAGGACATAACCATTTCATATAAAACTAGTTTATAAAGAAAGAACAAATCTCATTTTGTTCAAGGTCTATCTTTAGAGACTATCTTATATAAACAATATTTAACTTTAAAAAGAATTGTTAGTCTCTTTTGTTTTTGAATAATACACTAGAGTATTTAACCAAATGGCATAAAAATTTCATGAACCATATTAACTTGACTCTACATCCAAGTTCTTATAACCTTCATAACACAAAGTTTATTTGATATATTATAAGTATAGGTCTACCCTCAAGCAAGATCTATACTATCACATCAAACTAGGGTTGTTAATAATATAGCCATACTATAGTTATAGTTTTCAATGTAAAATTTATTTGTTAAAGGTTTAACAATACATTGTATGCATTGTAATGCATAATATAACTTTGTAGAATTATTACAATAGCAAATTATAGACATAATATAGTTTATTGCTTGCAAAGCATTGTTTTATAAGATAGAGACTAACATTACGACGTATAATTTGTAAAGCAGGACAATGTCAAAGGTTCGACCTTATGAATGCCTTCATACCGTGATTTGGTTTTCCAAACAAATGATTTGGAACATTAACAAATTGACCCCCTCATTAGCAATTATTTAAAAGCTGTCGTGGTTGTCTCCTCGCCATGCATTGGATGTTTATAAAGTTGACTTGCCCTTTTGCTTGCCTCAGTCTCTCCCTCGCCTTCGGGCTTGAGCTCTGCAACCTTGCTGGTGGTTACGGTCGATTCTTGCTTGGTACTGTTCCATTATAGCTTTCCTTTGTTGCGTGCCTTACAGCATTGTGCATAAGTTTGTGACTCGGTCAAAGGCAGCATTGCAAACGTTATAGATGTAAGGGTTAATTCAATGAGCTCTGTTGACAATTTGGTCACGGCATGCATGTGAGGCTATCGAATTCTTGTCAGCTGAGTCTCCATTTGGAAGGAGATCCTCGGTTCTCTTCCAGTTCGTTTGTTTGCAGAAAAAGGAAAAGGGTTTGGTACTCGGCTCTGGTTACTCGATTGCTTTTCAAAAGCTGTTCGTTTTTAAACAACACTGGTAAGTTCAGTTCTGAACTCACGGCTTTGTAAAAATAATATTATATTTCTATACCAAAGCTAGGGTTCTAATTCTCGACTGTTTCTTTAAATGACAGGTTGACCTCCTCGATGCAGAAAGGAACGCCCAACGCTTGGCTTTTAACTCCACGGGTAAGCCTGGTTCCAACATGCACATCTCCTTGCTGGTTGTGATGACAGGGTGCACTTCCGTGATTTTCCTTGGTTCTCTGCTATCGTACTTAGCTGTAGATTACTCAAATCATTTTACCAGGGTAAATCCCTGAGATAAAATAGATGTACAGCTCTTGGGCCGAGGCTGTATTTACATACTTTCCTCTGCTTAAGAATGGCGATGGTTGCTTGGTTTTTGAGCTGTTAATTTTTAATGTTATTGTTGAGGGTATAACCCTAACTCTATAAAGAGTTTTCCGGCTACGGCCGTGGATGTAAACTGGTTTTTTAATTACTCTAGGGTTTTTATAAACAAAAAGTGCAGGCTTAGGCCTTTGTGTTACTATTGTGTAAAAAAGGTTTTCAAAGGCCGTGAGCTTTTCTTTTACAGTGATACATTTCTTTTTTTTTTACAGGCCGTAGGCCTTGCATTTACAGTTATGGGTTATTAAAATGAACAAGTATTAAATTCTTATGTGATTACTTTGTACTGAGTAGAGTTTTACTCTCCGTTTTACTTATACTTTGAAAAACTGGTTTCCCTTCTTGCAATTACTTACTGCTATAAAGAAAAAGATAAACACAAAGGAAACTTACCTCGTTTCGTTTTAATAGCCCAGTTGTAAATGTTTTTAGTTATAACTGTTTCATTATGCTATTGCTTAATTTTATAATGCTTAATCTCCATGATCGAGCGTTCTATGCTTGTATCCTTGCTTTTGGTCCAGTTATATACTTCTAATTTATTTTAAGCATTATTATTTGTTTAGAACCCATAATATCCAAGTAACTTGCCTACTTTTAATAATGTTTAAAAGATAATGCAGCTGTAGAGATTAATTGTCTAAATTTTTGGTTTTCTTATTCCTTAGCCGCAAGGTTTATATGTTTAGGGTTTTTAAACCTATTTTACAGTTGTAAAATTATTGTTTTTATATTATAATAATCATTATTATAATACAAATCTATTGTGATTTCTTTATCAATACTAGTTCCTTTAATAACATTTATTTATTTTATAAACAAATTAAAAGACTAGTATATAAATATTATATTATTTACATTCTGTATATTAATAAACTAGATTTTTATTTGTATGTGATTATTACTTATATAACATCATGCTACATAGTAATTACTGGAATACATTACTTTTCTTTGATGTTATTAAGAGTATTGTTTTAATGTCATATACTTATTATTTGGTTCTTAAATTTGAATATTTCTTATAGTACTTATATAATAATTACGTAAACTTTGTATATTAACAATATAAACACTTAAATATAAAATAGCATCTATTTGAAAAGTAACAGTTGTGAGTTATGTTTTAACCGAGCTGAAAACAACATGAGTATACAAAAATCTGGGTATAAGCATTCTCTGCTATAACACAGACTACCAGACTACTAAAAATACTCTAAGCATACTTATTCTATCTTTTCCATGCACAGATAATATTTCAGAGAAACAGAGTTACAGTTCTAGATTAACTAAAAGTTGTAGAAAGATAGCTGATAAATTAAACAGAAAGAAATTTGTGATAGCTGTAAGTAAATTAGGAAACTCAGTTCAGAAGAATACTTCTTCTAAACATTTAGATACTGTGCTAGAGTACTATCTGATGATATCAGATGTGGAAAAACATAGTGATACTAACAGGTTTTGCTTCTAACATACCAAGATACTAATTTTACAAATACTAAACAATTACTCAGACATGTAAATAATTATGACATTTATCCATTTATACTGAGAAAGACATAAAGAAATGAATGAAGAACCTGTTTAATGTTGTGGACAACAACAGCAATGGGAGGCCATTCCTCCCTACCAATTCCTGGAGAGCGCTCAGACAACGACTTCTCAGGACCCCCGAGCTTGCGCTGGTCTCCCTGGCTGGAACTAGGTGCAGCAAAACAGATACATTCTTCAATTCAGTATCAACTCAGAACTATCAGTCAGTTCTCTTAGCTCAAATAGCTGTAATCAGAATCAAGTTACTGCAAACACTCACTCAAAAAACTTCCTTACTGTCTTTCCCTTTTTCCTCAATGAAATTCTTGAATCACATTCACCTGAATGAATTCTTTCTGGAATCAAAGTAATGAGCAGCCTTAGCTCTCTTCATTGAGTACTTTTAAATATTGCCTAGGTCTTAGTTGGGTTAACTGTCATTTAATGAGCCACCTGCTCACATTCCACTTTCTTGGGGAATCATGACCCCAAATATAGGGAAGTTGCCACCTGCAACTTAGGAAGTGTTTGAGGATGCTGCCACTTGTCTTTTGCCTTTCCACCTAGTTCCATCCACCAGTTTGACTAGTAACCTCTTTTTAACAGCTCTCCCATGCTGTTGTCTCCACAATTTATTTATTATTAATAAAATATTCTGAATTACACTCCATAACTGTTGAATCTGCTAAGTCATCAATCCCTACTTAGGATTAAGTTTAACATAATGTCTCAAAATATAATAAAACAATTTACATAATTTTACAAAAATGGGGTATGTGACATACACACCCCCTTAAAATGTAACATCGTCCTCGATGTTACTTATTCTTATTCCTCAATAACTTCTTGGAATAGATGTGGGTATGCTTTC
>LPNX010964947.1:88315-128435 GCA_001517045.1 Pseudotsuga menziesii | reverse complement strand
GAACTTAGCTGAAGATTGATAACTGTTATTGTATGCAAATTCTGCTAAATGCAAATAATCCTCCCACTTACCAGGCTGATCCTTAACGTACATTCTTAACAGATCTTCCAACACTTGGTTAACTCTTTCAGTCTGTCCCTCTATCTGAGGATGGAAAGAAGTACTGAAATTTAATGTTGTGTTTATTCCTTTAAACAAGGATTTCCAGAAATTCCCAGTAAATTTAGGATCTCTGTCTGAAATAATAACTTTCGCTACACCATGTAGTCGAAAAATCTGTTTTAAGAAAATGTCTGCTATGTTTGCAGCCTTAAAAGTGGTTTTAACAGCAATAAAATGTGTTGCTTTACTTAATTTATCCACTACCACCATAATTGAATCATTCTGATTTTGATTTCTGGGTAATCCAGTAATGAAATCTAAACTGATTATCTCCCACTTCCAGCTAGGAATAGGCAAGGGCTACAATAACCCAGCTGGATGTTGATGTTCTATCTTTACTTGCTGACAGTCCAAACATCTGGCTATATACTCAGTTGTTTCAGATTTCATGTTAGGCCAGAAATAATCTTTTCTCAACATGGTGACAGTTTTCTGATAACCTGGATGCCCTGAATAAGGGGTTTTATGCACTTCATCCAGAATCAGCAATTTAATTTTTGGTACATTTGGCACATACAGTCTGTCCTTAAACAGTAAAAACCCTTCTTTATTTAAACTATACCCTTTAGTTAAACTTTCTATGGGTTCTTCCTTAGCTGTAGCTTGTAACCTTTGATAAATTTCATCAGATTTTATACTTTCAGTTAGCTGCTCATTCAAATCAGAATTGTAAGTACTGATTGCTGTTGTGAAATTCAATTTTTCATTTCTGCTCAAAGCATCAGCTACTTTGTTTTCCTTCCCTTTTATATCTTGAATTTCGAAATCGTATTCGCTTAGGAAGTCTAACCATCTGGCTTGCCTTGCATTTAGGTTAGGTTGATCCAAAAGGTATTTTAAACCCTTGTTATCAGTCATTAAAGTAAACCTTCTGCCTATTAAGTGGTGTCGCCACATTTTTAAGGCATGAATATCAGCAGCCAGCTCTAAATCGTAAGTAGCATAATTATTTTCATGGATCTTTAGCTTCCTAGACTCATAGGCAATGACATGCCCATCCTGAGTCAGTACTCCACCTAGACCGTCATTACAAGCGTCTGTGCAAACCACGAAATCCTTATTGGGATCCGCTATTCTTAAAATTGGCGCAGTTGTTAATAAAGTTTTTAGTTTCTTAAAGCTTTCTTCGCATTTTACGTTCCAATCGAACTTCTTGTCTTTCTTTTGCAAAGAAGTGATTGGGTTGGCTATCTTAGAAAAACCTTCTATGAATCTCCGGTAATAACCGGTGATCCCCATGAAAGACCTAACATCTGTTACGTCTTTAGGTACTGGCCAATCTTCAATTGCCCTGATCTTTTCAGGGTCAACTGAAATCCCTTCCTTAGTCACCATGTGACCTAAGTATTGGATTTCATCCCTGAAGAAATCACACTTACTGAACTTCACATAGAGTTGTTGCTCTCGTAGTTCTTGTAAGACTATCCGTAAATGCTCCTTATGTTCCTCTTCGTTTTTAGAGTAGATCAAGATGTCATCGATGAATACAACAACAAACTTGTCCAAGTATTTATGCATTATGTTGTTCATTAGACACATAAAGACGGCTGGGGCATTAGTAAGCCCAAATGGCATTACGACAAATTCGTAATGTCCATATCTCGTCCTAAAAGCGGTCTTAAATATGGCTTCTTCCTTTATTCTCACCTGATGATAGCCTGATCTCAGGTCTATCTTAGAGAATACCATAGCTCTGCACAGCTGATCAAACAGATCGTCTATGCGGGGCAACGGATACCGGTTTTTAATTGTCATTTTATTAAACTGGCGGTAATCTATGCATAATCGCATAGTCTCGTCCTTCTTTTTAACAAATATTACTGGTGCTCCCCAAGGGGAAACACTAGGTCTAATATATTTCTTATCGATTAATTCCTTTAACTGTGTTTTTAATTCGTTAAATTCCAGAATATTCATTCGGTACAGAGCCTTCGAGCTAGGTACAGCACCTGGTACCAGCTCTATTGTGAAATCCAGTTCCCTCCGAGGAGGTAATCCTGGGATTTCCTCCGGAAAAACATCAATAAAATATTTTAACACAAGAATATTCTATATTTTTACTTTATCTTTTTCAACATTATTTGCCTCATCTGTAATAATTACAGCATAGGCCTTGCATCCTTTCCTGACTGCTCTTTTGAGCTGCAAGGCAGAGATCTACCTAACTACAGTCTTTCTAGGAATTCCCTTAACTATTACAGGTTGTTCATGATTATTTATACATGTAAATGTTTTATCAAAACAATTTAACACTACCCTATGTTGTTCTAACTAGTCCATACCTATAAGTCTGTCATAAGAACCAAGTGGTAGCACATTTAATTTAACAGCAGTTGTAAAACCATTCATATCTACAATACAATCATTAACATAACAATTTACCTTCCTTTTTGCCCCTGTGGCTAGTTGTACCAGCCAAGAGTTATCAAACTTTTCAACATTCAGATGACACTTTTCTACCATCTGAGGTGAAATATAACTTAAACTAGCACCAGGATCTATCAAAATAGTTACAGAAGTTTTGTTAACCATACCTTCTACTTCCACCATGGAAGTTTGGTACTCGGCTTGTCGATTTTCCAATGCGGCATTGATCCGGGGCATAGTTCTTGCAAAGTCTCCAACTGTCATTTCATCTTGAATTGTATGAATATTGTTGTTTGGCTTCTTACGGTTTGGGCAAACTGACGCATAATGTGGGCCATTATACTCCCAACATTTAACAGGTTCCTTCCTTTCGAAATTTTTAGTAAAATTTCCATGATTGTTGGAAACCTCCTTGCTGCCCTTGAAGTTGTTGGAGTTATTTGAAGCACCATTCTTGCTTCCTTGAAAGTTTTTGCTATTAAAATGGTTTTTGTTCTTAAAATTTTTCTAAGGTGTAAACTCCTTTTTCTTGTATTCATCCTGATTACCATTCTTTTTAGCCTTCCAATTTGCTATTCCTTCCTTCTTTTTATTCTGTTCAAAACAGAAATTTGCTTTTCGCATAGCTTCTTCCAGAGTTTTGGGATTTTCATATTCGATTCTATCTTTTATATGGTATGGTAAGCAGCTGAGAAACCGCTGTACCTTCGGTTTCTCATCAACTAAGTACGGCACATACATCAACAGACTTAAAAACTTGCTGTTTAAGTCTTTCGTTGTCATGGACCCAAGCTTTAACTCATAAAACTCCTTGGCCCTTTCTTCATAGTATTGTTCAGATAGGAATTTCTTCTTGAAATACCTTTTGAATGTACTCCAGTTGACCTCTTTTTCTTTAATCCCTTTAACCCTCTTCAAATCTTGCCACCATATATCTGCCTTCCCTGAAAGGTTATATATGGCCATTCTCGCCTTCAACTGGTTTGAGTAATTATAAATTTGAAAATATTTTCTCATCCCGGATAACCAGGATTCCTCCTCTTCTCCTTTTTCCGTCTCTCCATTGAAGGTTGGGGGTTTTATTTTTTTAAATTCCCCAGAAATTTCTTTGTAAGGTCTGTACTTTTTCTTTTTCTTATTCACCTCTGCTTCGCTACTATCACTGGTAGAATAATAGCTTCGCTGTTCCTTAAGGCCTTCAGATGAGGAACTGCTATCAGATTTAGCAAATTTCATCTTTTTGGACGTTTTCTGTTGACTAGCTCTTTCAGATTCAGACCTTTTGTTTCTTCCTTCTGTCTGAAATCTTTATATCAACATCTGATTTAACTCCTCTTGGGTTTTTATAATCCTTTCGTTGTCCTTTTTAACTGACTCTAATTCAGTCTTCAGACCTTTTATGGTCTGCATCAGTTCTGAGGAGTGTACAGTTACCTCCTCTATCTCAGGTTCTCTAGACATTTGTCTGTTTTCAGTATTAGGAGATTCCTCTGTAGCATAAGCTCCTAAATTCTCCATTCCTACCTGTTAGATTTAGAAAGAAGAACAAACAATAATTTTCTGTTTTGCACACGAAACAAAATACAGATTAGTACAGTATTTTACTGTTATGGGGAAAGTATTTGAGCCACATCAAGGCCTAGTGTTTGAACCATGCTCTGATACCACATGTCAAATCCCCAAATTTTCAAAAAAATTTAAACTTTTATAAATAGCGTAAACTCATACTAATGCAATAATTAAATATTGATTAGTTAATGCTTATTAGTTTTGTAACTAAATAAACTTTATGTATGTTTAGAAATATAAGCTGAGTTTCTTATCAGTCTTCTGATTATTTTCTATTTGCAACAGCAAGGGGATATGTTATGTTAGACTAGACTTACTTAGCTGCTAAGCTAATGCACACAGTTTTCTTTCTCTTACAGATATCCAGGTAAAGTTTTGGAATTGCTGCTTAACAGATCTTTTAAATTAATAGAATCATATGATGTTACCAAATTCATTTAGTAAAGAAATATAGATATAGTGCTTGTTAGCCAGACTATTCAGCTTCCTACAGGTAAAGCTTTCCTTGTTCTACTTTCGATAAAGAAGAAATTCAAGGAGATAAAGTTTTAGAGATACTAGAGAACAATAGATCGCCATTATCATTTACATTAGTAACATTCAATATCTTTATGGAAATTTGGAATCTAATGAGTTTATTGTAGAGTACTCATACTATCATTTTTCTAGCTCATAGCTTAGAACTGGATTATCATGTTCGAATTCCACTTCATTTACCTATCTACTTGTTTATCATGTTATGCCTAGTATACAAAGTGTTTGACTGCAGAAAAGAGTGTAAAAAGTTTAAAGATGCTTTACCTCAACATCTACAGGATTTCCTGTTAGTTATAAGCTTTAATTTAATAATGATTTCAAGAACTTGGAGTGATGGAAAATATCTTTATTTTCATGATCAAGAATAAATTAAAAATTCCATGTGCGCCTTTGAAATAATCAAGTAGCATCATGACCATAATACTATGAACTTCTAGATTGAACAAACACCAAGAAATAAAGATGGCAGTTTGCATGAATATCTTGTCTAGCTATCACCTATAAATTCCTGTAATACTAGCATAGAATAAAAGTTATAAGTGTGCTTTTTACCACCTGAACTGGGGACTAACAAGAAGTTCTTATAAATTTTAACGTCATCTTTGTTTTGGTCTTTGCTAACGCCTAAAACACATAATTAAACATAGTCCCTCTTGTTATTAAAGGACATAACCATTTCATATAAAACTAGTTTATAAAGCAAGAACAAATCTCATTTTGTTCAAGGTCTATCTTTAGAGACTATCTTATATAAACAATATTTAACTTTAAAAAGAAATGTTAGTCTCTTTTGTTTTTGAATAATACACTAGAGTATTTAACCAAATGGCATAAAAATTTCATGAACCATATTAACTTGACTCTACATCCAAGTTCTTATAACCTTCATAACACAAAGTTTATTTGATATGTTATAAGTATAGGTCTACCCTCAAGCGAGATCTATACTATAACATCAAACTAGGGTTGTTAATAATATAGCCATACTATAGTTATAGTTTTCAATGTAAAATTTATATGTTAAAGGTTTAACAATACATTGTATGCATTGTAATGCATAATGTAACTTTGTAGAATTATTACAATAGCAAATTATAGACATAATATAGTTTATTGCTTGCAAAGAATTGTTTTATAAGATAGAGACTAACATTACGACGTATAATTTGTAAAGCAGGACAATGTCAAAGGTTCGACCTTATGAATGCCTTCATACCGTGATTTGGTTTGCCAAACAAATGATTTGGAACATTAACAAATTGACCCACTCATTAGCAATTATTTAAAAGCTATCGTGGCTGTCTCCTCGCCATGCATTGGATGTTTATAAAGTTGACTCGCCCTTTTGCTTGCCTCAGTCTCTCCCTCGCCTTCGGGCTTGAGCTCTGCAACCTTGCTGGTGGTTACGGTCGATTCTTGCTTGGTACTGTTCCATTATAGCTTTCATTCGTTGCGTGCCTTACAGCATTGTGCATAAGTTTGTGACTCGGTCAAAGGCAGCATTGCAAACGTTATAGATGTAAGGGTTACTTCAATGAGATCTGTTGACAATTTGGTCAAGGCATGCCTATGAGGCTATCGAATTCTTGTCAGCTGAGTCTCCATTTGGAAGGAGATCCTCGGTTCACTACCAGTTCGTTTGTTTGCAGAAAAAGGAAAAGGGTTTGGTACTCGGCTCTGGTTACTCGATTGCTTTTCAAAAGTTGTTCATTTTTAAACAACACTGGTAAGTTCAGTTCTGAACTCACGGCTTTGTAAAAATCAGATTATATTTCTATACCAAAGCTAGGGTTCTAACCCTCAACTGTTTCTTTAAATGACAGGTTGACCTCCTCGATGCAGAAAGGAACGCCCAACGCTTGGATTCTAACTCCACGGGTAAGCCTGGTTCCAACATGCACATCTCCTTGCTGGTTGTGATGACAGGGTGCACTTCCGTGATTTTCCTTGGTTCTCTGCTATCGTACTTAGCTGTAGATTATTCAAATCATTTTACCAGGGTAAATCCCTGAGATAAAATAGATGTACAGCTCTTGGGCCGAGACTGTATTTACATACTTGCCTCTGCTTAAGAATGGCGATGGTTGCTTGCTTTTTGAGCTGTTAATTTTTAATGTTATTGTTGAGGGTATAACCCTAACTCTATAAAGAGTTTTCCGGCTACGGCCATGGATGTAAACTGGTTTTTTAATTACTGCAGGGTTTTTATAAACAAAAAGTACAGGCTTAGTCCTTTGTGTTACTATTGTGTAAAAAAGGTTTTCACAGGCCGCGAGCCTTACTTTTACAGTAATACGTTTTTTTTTTTTTTACAGGCCGTAGGCCTTGCATTTACAGTTATGGGTTATTAAAATGAACAAGTATTAAATTCTTATGTGATTACTTTGTACTGAGTAGAGTTTTACTCTCCGTTTTACTTATACTTTGAAAAGCTGGTTTCCCTTCTTGCAATTACTTACTGCTGTAAAGAAAAAGATAAACACAAAGGAAACTTACTGCGTTTCGTTTTAATAGCCCAGCTGTAAATGTTTTTAGTTATAACTGTTTCATTATGCTATTGCTTAATTTTATAATGCTTAAGCTCCATGATCCAGCGTTCTATGCTTGTATCCTTGCTTTTGGTCCAGTTATATACTTCTAATTTATTTTAAGCATTATTATTTGTTTAGAACCCATAATATCCAAGTAACTTCCAGACTTTTAATACTGTTTAAAAGATAATGCAGCTGTAGAGATTAATTGTCTAAATTTTTGGTTTTCTTATTCCTTAGCCGCAAGGTTTATATGTTTAGGGTTTTTAAACCTATTTTACAGTTGTAAAATTATTGTTTTTATATTATAATAATCATTATTATAATACAAATCTATTGTGATTTCTTTATCAATACTAGTTCCTTTAATAACATTTATTTATTTTATAAACAAATTAAAAGACTAGTATATAAATATTATATTATTTACATTCTGTATATTAATAAACTAGATTTTTATTTGTATGTGATTATTACTTATATAACATCATGCTACATAGTAATTACTGGAATACATTACTTTTCTTTGATGTTATTAAGAGTATTGTTTTAATGTCATATACTTATTATTTGGTTCTGAAATTTGAATATTTCTTATAGTACTTATATAATAATTAAGTAAACTTTGTATAATAACAATATAAACACTTAAATATAAAATAGCATCTATTTGAAAAGTAACAGTTGTGAATTATGTTTTAACTGAGCTGAAAACAACATGAGTATACAAAAATCTGGGTATAAGCATTCTCTGCTATAACACAGACTACCAGACTACTAAAAATACTGTAAGCATACTTATTCTATCTTTTCCATGCACAGTTAATTTTTCAGAGAAACAGAGTTACAGTTCTAGATTAACTAAAAGTTGTAGAAAGATAGTTGATAAATTAAACAGAAAGACATTTGTGATAGCTGTAAGTAAATTAGGAAACTCAGTTCAGAAGAATACTTCTTCTAAACACTGAGATACTGTGCTAGAGTACTATCTGATGATATCAGATGTGGAAAAACACAGTGATACTAACAGGTTTTGCTTCTAACATACCAAGATACTAATTTTACAAATACTAAACAATTACTCAGACATGTAAATAATTATGATATTTATCCATTTATACTCAGAAAGACATAAAGAAATGAATGAAGAACCTGTTTAATGCTGTGGACAACAACAGCAATGGGAGGCCGTTCCTCCCTACCAATTCCTAGAGAGCGCTCAGACAGCGACTTCTCAGGACCCCGAGCTTGCTCTGGTCTCCCTGGCTGGAACTAGGTGCAACAAAACAGATACAGTCTTCAATTCAGTATCAACTCAGAACTATCAGTCCGTTCTCTCAGCTCAAATAGTTGTAATCATAATCAAGTTACTGCAAACACTCACTCAAAACACTTCCTTACTGTCTTTCCCTTTTTCCTCAATGAAATTCCTGAATCACATTCACCTGAATGAATTCTTTCTGGAATCAAAGTAATGAGTAGCCTTAGCTCTCTTCATTGAGTACTTTTAAAGATTTCCTAGGTCTTAGTTGGGTTAACTGTCATTTAATAAGCCACCTGCTCACATTCCACTTTCTTGGGGAATCATGACCCCAAATATAGGGAAGTTGCCACATGCAACTTAGGAAGTGTTTGAAGATGCTGGCACTTGTATTTTGCCTTTCCACCTAGTTCCATCCACCAGTTTGACCAGTAACCTCTTTTTAACAGCTCTCCCATGCTGTTGTCTCCACAATTTATTTATTATTAATAAAATATTCTGAATTACACTCCATAACTGTTGACTCTGCTGAGTCATCAATCCCTACTTAGGATTAAGTTTAACATAATGTCTCAAAATATAATAAAACAATTTACATAATTTTACAAAATTGGGGTATGTGACATAGTCCAAAGGGTATCATATTTTTCATAGGATTTAATTCTACTAAAATAGGCCTTAAACTTATGTAGAACTACAACTTAGTTGGTTGTCATGGACAATTTCACTTTTTCCCAAACTCTATTCCACAAATAAATATGGCCAAAAATATTGTTCATTATGCCTACATTGTCATGACTATCGATAATGATTTTTTCTTTAGCTTGTAGGTAACTCCTATGCTCCTAGAATAGTACCAGACTTCAAATAATAATCCCTATATTTTTTTTATGAGGGCATAACAATGTATACTTTGATCGTCTCTAGTGCATTCAATTTACCCCATGCAAAAAAAGTGGTAACAAAGACCATATTTGCAATTGTTTATACACTTTATTGTAGACGAATATGCAGCTAAGTGATAAAACAATCTTTGATAAATAAAATACTTATTTTATGTTTAATAACACTAGGAATTAATAAGTGTTGCATAAGAGTTTACCTCTTTTGACTAATTCTTTAAAGGATGTTAACTCAATGGTAGAGCATCCACATTACAAAGGAGAAGGTTGGTGGTTAGATTCCAATGTGCCCTACATTAAATCAATACAATATAGTATATTAAAGTTTATTTTAAGAAAATAATCTTTAGTTTAATTTACTCAAATGATTAATTGTTTTTTTATAGATTGTATAATAATAATAATAATAATAATAATAATAATATTTTTAAGGTCATCCAAGCCATACACCATTTTGGTGCTTGAGACCCCTTTGTTTGTCGGACATGAGACCCCCTTGTTTGTGCGACAAGAGACCCCCTCTTTGTAGATATACAACTTCTAATGTGTATACAGGTGTACATACCCTACCCTCTTCGAAATTTGAACCTTTGAAATCCTATAAGCAATGACAACATATGACATCCTATGAGAAAACACACTTTCTTAATTGGTAGGAAAACTTAGATATCTAAATAGACCTAACTGATATTATCTTACCATAAAAACATTTAATTGCATTATATATTATCTATAAACAAACAATATTTAAAACAATAAACAATCTGCCCTTTTTTTCCTCAACTTATACAATATGATTTATAATTGATGTATTTTATATTGTAAAAACAATAATTTAAAACTTAGATGATCCAAACATTCAAAACCTATTGACTTAATGATTGCACTGAGAGGTGCTCTATAACCTAGTATGAGAGAGATGTTGTAACGCTGTTACTAACAAAATAATAAAAACTAAAAAAATTTAATTATCCACCCAAATAAATGTCGGCCATAAAAACAACCTAATATGGAGAAGATGTTGTAACATTTGTTCCTAAAAAAATAATAAAAAATAAAAATTTTAGTTATCTGCCAAAATAAATGTCAATAAGAGAAACAACCTAATATGGGGGAGATGTTATAATGTTACCAAACAAAATAATAAAAAATAAAAAATTTAACTATCCACGAGAAAAACAACCCCACACTACAACAAATTTTGGAATTAGCATCCCATTTAGCATCCCTTTTTAGTGTAATTTTTTTTACATTGTGTGTTCAAACTAGACGCTAAATGGGACGCATCATGGACAATAGGACTATGACTTGATACTCTTAACAACCTTCTGCTTGGAGGCCTGCTTCGAATTTGCAAAGGAATTTTAGCTAGGTTTTGTCGTGAATGCCTACTCAAACTCCTTCGTGCACTCTTGATTAAAGGCCCGCGATAATCACACTTGGGTTTAGATAAATTTTATTTTGTCGTATTTTTTGAAAAAAATAATTTATGTTTTATTTTATTATATTTTTGCAAAACTAAATGAAAAAAGGGTAAGGAATTTTTATTTTTTCATATTTTTGCAAAACTAAATTAAAATAGAAGGGTAAGTTTTATTTTGTGATATTTTAACAAAACTAAATAGAAAAATGGTTTTAACTCGACTTCTAAAGTTAAAACAAAATCAACCCTTATCCCAACGCTATTTTCTAGGTCGTTAACCAACTTTGAATTCCACCGAACATCACACAAGTGTGGATGTCGCCAAGTATTGGGTGCGCCATGAGAAGAGACCATGAGTCATCAACCATGGACTAGTTGTATCCCATCAAGAAAAATGTTAATATATAACATTAAGCCATTTTATATCTTGTATATATGGGATATATATCCCACTCACTCAAAGAACAATGCACCAAAGGTAGTTCTTGCAAGATGACATAGTGGAGGAGCAAATGTCAAAGGTTTATGGAAAAATGATTTGAAGAGCACACATGCCCATGCTGACATAAAAGCCAAGTGCCAACCAAATATTTCCAGTGGAACCCACAGTCAAACATTTGGATGGGAATGATTGCAAGTGGTTATTTCAATGTTGTATGAAGATGGAGGTATTTGAAAACATGGAAGAGATTCTCTCATCAAGATCTTGGGAGTATGACTGGGTGCCCAATATCATCTAGCAGATGTGTCATTGCCAGCTGCAAGAAACATGCAATTTTTATATTGCGAGATATATTTATTAAGCTAAAAATATAGTCAAACTGAGTACAATGTCCATTAGGCTCTGCCTGCCTTCATTTGTACACTTTCTAAACTCATAGGTCATCTCTAAAAGTCAGCTTCACTACACAGATGAGGATAGATATGAACCTACAAATGAAATTGTTCAAATAAGTTTGGGTGGAGAAAATAGTGACGTACATGGTTCATGTTCACATTTTTCTCCAAATAACATTCTCATAACCACTGGAAATTGGAGATGTGGAGAGGTTAGTGGTGATCATGAACTACAGAGTGTGCTTTAATGGATTATATCTTCTCAACTATCATGACCATATTTTTGTATTTTGCAAGTATTGTAATGTTTCAAAAGTGAATTAGATATCGTAGTTGGATAGTGGGAGAAATTAAAGGTGTGTTGTTTGAGCATTCAGTTGCTGAGGATGATTCCAAATTTCGAACATCACTTCCACATTATATGACAATAGAATAGCAAGGAGCAAAAAACTAAAAAGAGGAATAGAAAAGGAATTTCAGAAGAAATTGCTGAAATTGGTGGCTTGCAAATGACATAGATGTTCCTAAACACACTACTTAACACACACCAGTATATTTCCTTGGGTCTTCAATGATTCTCTCAACTACTTAAAATTCTCTCATTGCACAGGGTATTAGCATCCCTTATATACATTCTATTTCTCACTACTAGGTAATAAGTAGATGAGAAACTGGACAAAAAATTATATTTTCAAAGGAAACAACAACTCTTATGGATCATGCAATATTGAATACTGAAATATTGCTTATATTGTAGCTACTGCAGTTAGGAACAACTAGGGAATTTGGGCATTTGGATTCAGTTAGCACCTCATAATAATTATTCATTAGTTTGTGAATTTGAAGCTAATCTTGCTTCAACGGATGTGGAAGATACAATAGCTACATCGGTTTCTAAGGCCACAACAACAATGGAATAAATTGATAAGGCCACACTAGCAGCAACCAATATTTCATCTGATGATGCTTTGCTATAATAAAATCTCATGGAAACTAAGGCTCTCAGTTTTGATGGTAAAAAATATGATTTGTACTCTTGTAAAGTTGGATTGCTTCAAGGAAGCCAGGTCATTCCCATTAAATTATTTCAATTTCTAGAAAAGTTGTCGAGAAGAGTGTTGAAGTTGCTTCAACTAATATAGAGAGGGAAAATAATTTGGATACAGTTTTGAGAGGAGATAAACTAGATACACACACTGTATCACAAGTAAGAGTTGTTATAGCCATAGGTGATCATGTTTCATTACCACAGAATGTGTTTTATTGGAACATAGTCTATGCCACTTTATTGAAAGCTAATGAACCAAGAATAAATTATTCAAAATATGATAATGTTCATAATGAAACACCATGTTGACATATTGTTACCAAGAATGAATATATTTTTAAATCTTCTAAATCAAAAGATAAGAGAGATGTGTTCAAGTATGAAGGCAAAAAGGGGCCTGCAAGAGAAATATCAAAACATACATAAGGATTATTCACAAAAAAAAAATATTGTTACCAAAAATGAATATATTTCTAAATATTATAAATCGAAAGATAAGAGAGATGTGTTCAAGTATGAAGGCATAAAGGGGCCTACAAGGGAAATACCAAAATAAAAAAAAGGAGTATTCACAAAAGGCAGATGGTGCACTTGATGATATCTCAAAAGAAAAGGATGTGGGAGATTGAAAGGAGAATCAAGCAGTTCCAACAACCCACATTGTTGTAGTTCTCTATGTTCCAGAGATTGTCTCAAGGGGGAAATACCATCTCTTGAAAGTTGAAAATGGAGGTCTAGTTCTTAAAATCACAAGGAGGTATTTTCTTCAAAAGATAATGACATCAAGGAGGGATCACTTGTAAAGGTTGGTGATATCAAGGAGATTTTGATTTTTGTGATCTTTGCATTCAGAAAACATTTGGAAAAATAGTCAACAAACAAGGCTCCGTTCGAGTAATGAGCCTATAGAGAAAATGTTAAAACCAATATCTAGATAGCAGTCTTGGTTACCTTGGATTATGTACCCCCTTTATCCAAAGAAAGTTGCTAATTTATCAACCTTCATGAAACCATTCTGTGAGGAATCAATTTAGGAAGTGTGCATAATGAATGTCTCGGCAATATTAGATAAGTTTTCTCTTGAAAAAGATAAGTGAGATTAATACAAATAATAGGTTCCCTGTGAACGATTTTAATATTTTGACTAGAGAAGAGATGTTTATTCATTATGTCCCCTTAGTAAAACCAAATATTATATTAAAACTTATTATGGGAAGAGGCTTAACTAAAGTATGTAAACAATGCATGTAAAAACAACGAACGAATTACAACCTATAGCTCTCCTACATTAAACTCCTCAATATGTGCAAATTTGAAATATTGTTCCACGTCTTAAGCTTAAAGATTGAATGGTATTATCACTACTACATTTCGATCCAAAATCCGACGGTTACTTCCGACGGCGTGTGGATTTTTTCTTTTAAACCCACCAAAAATCACAAAGTTAATTTTTTTTTTAAATTGTGGTCATAAGCGGCGCTTAAGCGACGGCTAGGCTCATAAGCGTCGCTTAAGCGACGGCTAGCCTAGAAAGCGTCGCTTAAGCGACGGCGCATAAATTGATCAATCATTTAAAAAAATACACTTAATTGGTTAATTATTTAAAATGGAAAGCACCATCGCATATCCAACGCGTCGGTTCATTTTCCTACACACACTCATATAAATAGATGTATGCCTAGGTTCATTATCTCACACACTCAGTCTCGCACTTATCTCTTGGACAAGAAATGCGAAATTCCTAAGGGTTTTTTTTTGGCGTTGTGCTTTTGTGGGGATCTTCCCACTTGGTCTTGGATTTTGGTCTTGCTCTTATGTGGGGATCTTCCCACTTGGTCTTGGATTTTGGTCTTGCTATTTTGTGGGGATCTTCCCACTTGGTCTTGGATTTTGGTCTTGCTCTTTGGTCTTGCTCTTTGGATTTCGTTCTAACCCTTGTGGAAAAGAAGACTCATCATATACTTGGGTTTGCTCATACTTTGTTCTTAGGGTTTGAGTAATAAAATGTCACGTAACAATAATGTTATAGGTCATCAAAATACGGCAGAACAAAATCGACAATTGCTTGCTAGGTTGTGGGATGGAGTGGAAATAAGGGGTGATGGAAAATGTTATTGTCCTTGCAATCGATGTAGGGTCTTTAATACGAGAAGGTTATTGATCAAAACAGCTAAAAAACATTGTAGAGAACATGGACATGTTGAGGGGGGGCATGAATATCATCCATTGGTAAGTCAATATAATTCATGATTATATATCATGCGGTCTTTATATTGTGAGTTTTTGTAATTGTATATTGTATCATTTTTATTTTTGTTACTTAATCGACATGACTAACGTTCTGTGTTTGATGTTTTAATTGTAATTATAAAGCAAGGGCCTCCTAGGGCTGTTCTGAACATGGAGAATGTGGTAATTACGGAACAACTAGCGCAGGAGGAACGTCAATATGCAGGTCCTGCGAATACTGATCATGATCAAGTTGATGATGACATGGAATTAGACGATGATCATGACGATAACATAATTGAGGATGATGGTACAAATGCATTAATCAATGATGCATTTAATGTTAGAATGGACGATGATCAACCTCATGCACCGCCAATTGATGACTTTGAAGATCTTCATGATTTACCTACACTTGAGAAGGAAGACGAACCGCTTTTCAAGGCTCCCGCATAAGTGTTCTCTCTGATGTGTTGCTGATAATGAACTTGAAGGTTAAGCATGGTTTTTCAAACACATCCATCACGCTGGTGTTAAGGTACGTATGTAATTATATGTTTCATCGATCGCATATATATGATTTGATTTATGTTTCTATAATATTTGTATTGGTATACGTACTTCATCATAAAAATAAATAAGGATGTATTTGTTGTCGTTAATATTATGCTCTTCAAATATTTATACTAACCATTTTTTTAAAATTTGTTGTAATAGTTTGATAGGTGAGCATTTGTTACCTCCATCAAATAAATTACCTCGCACATACCAAGATTTAAAAAATATCATGAACTATGTTGGAATGGACTATCAAGAAATTGATGCATGTCCTAATGATCATATTTTATATTATAATCAGTATGAGTTTGCAACAGAATGCCGTATATGTCATAGCAGTAGATACCGAATATATCAAGTAACCAAAAAGGTGTCTCGTAAGGTTCTTCGTTATATTCCCATTATTCCATGCTTGCAACGACTGTTTAGGTGCAAAAACATAGCACAATTTATGGATTACCATGCACAGAATAGAAGTGGAGATGATATTCTTCGAATGCCCGCAGATGGTTCTGCATTTACAAACATAGAGGAAAAATGGCCACATTTTAAAGAAGAACCTCATAATGCTAGACTTTCTTTGGTAGCAGATGGTGTCAATCCATTTAAAGAGATGAAATCTACTTGCTCGGTTTGGCCTATTTTTGTTATCAACAATAACATTCCTCCATGGATGTCAATAAAGAGGGAGCATATAATGTTGTCAATGATTGTTCCAGGTATAATTTGTACTTTAGAACAATGTTTTTTTAATGCATTCGTATTTAATTTGTCATGAAGATCAATATTGTTGCATATTCATGTCATATATATATTTCATTTACTTATATGTATTGTATTTGTTGTTTTCTTTTAGGTAAGTACATAGTTAAAGATATGAATGTATATATCGAGCCTCTTGTTGATGAACTAGTTAAGCTATGGAATGGTGTCACTATTTATGATGTCTCTAGACAAGTAGGGCAAAGGGAATTTCAATTCCATGCAATGCTTTCCTGGACAATTCACGATGCTCCAGGGCTAACACATTTTTGTGGTCTTCAAACAATGGGAAAATTTGCATGTCCAATTTGTGGTCCCAAGATGAAATCTCGTCATTCAAAGAGTTTTTCAAAGGAAGTGTTTGATGAGTATAGGAACTTCCTCTCTAAGAATCATAGGTATCGAACTATCGAAAAACATCTTTTTAATGGGAAAGAGGAGACCGCATTAAAACCACAAAGAATGACACCTCACATATGGAAGTTGCAATATAATAGAAATCGTCAAGGTATGATTCAATTTGTATATCTTATATATCCATATTGATCATCTCTTATATGTACCTTTTAATGTTTTATTTTGGATTATATTAATTTTTTTTACTGTAATATACGACATTTTAATCTCTTTAACTTATATATTGATTACTGATGGTCTGCATGAACATCATGAAGGTGTAAATGGGCTTCCACGAGGAATGAAAAGTATCCCAAACAATTTAGTAGGTTTCCTTACTACGAGCACTTACTAGTTGTTCATTTGTTTGATACAATGCATATCGGAAAGAATGTAGCTAAAACACTATGGCGAATATTAGACGGAAGGAATGACAAAGAAAGAATTGTCAAAATTTGCAATGACATTCATGAATCCAATCATGCAATGAAAGATATCATTGAACATTTAAACAACGATGGAGACCAAATTAATATAAGGTCACTTCCATGGTTATTGACTGAGCAACAAAGCAAGGCGGTAAACGAAGTGATACAAAAAATAAAATTTCCCACAGGATTTTGTTCGAACATAAAGAATATCTTAACAAGGAAAGGTGATTTTAGCGGGGTAAAAACGCATGATTGGCATATCTTCATTAAGGTAATTATATTTCTGGTATATATATTGGTATATTACAATACTACATGTTTTTGGTTTACCTTTTTGCTTAATTTTGAAAAATATATTGATGAGACGTGTTCATTGTTACAGTATGTTCTACCTGTATCTCTCCCAGACAACTTTGACAATAATGTCAAACAGGTCATATATGATCTTGGAAAATACATGAGGTAATTAGAAACAATATTTTTCATGCATCATCATGTAATTTGTTTAATTCATTGTATAACTTATATGAATTGACATTTGTTTTAGTCAATCATGTAGATTTGTACTACAATGTCAAATTTTCGTCGTTAAATGATATCATTATTTTCTTGCTTTACATGTAGATGGTTGTCATCTAAATAAATCCACAAAGAATATATAAAGTATTGGAAGAGAGAAATTTCTCGTTTAATGTGTCAAATGCAGAGATTTCTACCTTCGACATTTTTCAATGCACAAGAACACTACCTCATACACCAAGATGAGGAGATTGAATTGTGTGTACCTACACACACAAGGTCCATGTGGATGGTTGAGAGGCACTTGAAATTTATGAAGGCTTTAGTTAGACAAAGAGCACATCCAGAGGGTTCTATGATGGAGGGATATATGGTATTTCAGGCCATGGTGTATATTGTTGAATATCTTCCAGGGTTGACGTTTATTAAGACGGAATTAGATCGATGCATTGGTGATCCAAACTCCACTAATACAATATGATTCCCACCTATATTATTTTTCATTTTGACATCTTCCAATCTTCTAACCAAATTAAATCATTTACAGTGTATATGTTTATTTCTTCTCGTTTCTCATTAAACTAAAAACTTCAAAATTATAATGTATACTACAACCTCCTGTGCAATAAATCCATCTATAAAAATCAAACCTAAACATATGCTAAGTCCATGTACTTTTAACCTGGATGTTGCAAAAAATTTGAAACATTTCTTATCAAATATTAATCAATAACCCAAATAAATAGTAATAAATCTTCAAGGAAGAATGTTTCATACTGCCCCGGGAAACAATTCTTAAAGGAACAGGCCATGGTGTTAGCCATTAAATACATTTTTCCATATATATGTGACCAAAGTTGTACTAGATCAATAAATAGGATTGTAGTTTAAAAGAATGTGTTTTTGTCATATAGCATATAGGCCTAGAAAATGGTTTATATGCATTTTCCAATATGCTATCCATGTTTAACATCTAAATGGAAAAGAATAGAATCATTCAAATAAGGAACCTAGAGAAAAAATAAAATGATAATCAATATGCTCGGAGGATAGGAAAGTAAATTCCACCTCAAAATTTGAATGGGAACATCATTTCTATTTCAAGTTAATACATTGCAAAAATGGAAACGTTAAGATCGTCTCACACCAAACTCTACTGTATCAAAATTTCAAATACAAAGAGAAAAATGAAAAGGTTCAGATTCATAGGTCTAATTGTTTCATTTTTTCAAAGAGTTTGAGGGATACCTTTCCACACCCATGCATGGCATATGCTATAATGATCATTGTCCAAGAAAAGATGACTGAATGCTGCATGTGATCAAATAAATATGGTGACTTGTATATGTCTCCACATTTTCCATACATTCCTATAAGAACACTCATCATCAATACATTTGATTGAAATCAACATCTGATTATGTCTTCATTAATATCCACACCATGTTCTAGAGCTACCAAGGTAACACAAGCAAGAACAACACTTGAAAAGTTCTTATTATGTGGGATTACTCCTTCCCTTTGCATTCATGTGAAGACCTTCGGTGCCTAAAGTCCCTTCCCATTATGAGCATATCAAACAATAATATGTGTCTCTAATACCACATTCTGCTGAGGAATTTTATCAAATACATCAGAAGTAATCTCTAAGCTTCCATATTTGGAATGCATGTTTATAAGGATACTCTCTCACAAAGACATCAATATGTCATAGAATAAACACTCCTCAAAAAGGCACTGAAATCCAATTTCCCTATTCACAGGTGCTTTCAGTCGATGCTTAGCCACAATGGCTGGAATGTATAGGTTGTCCATCTAGAATATAGGGGACAAATATGGTGGAAAATTGATAGCATAAATTCACTCCCTATTATAAGTGAAGGTGGAACATCCAGTAGTTTCCTTTTGTGAAAAAATGGTTGAGTCATCTTCAATGAAATGTTGTACCACAAAATAGAACATTGCTAGAAACTCACTATCTTCACAACCAATCACCTATATTACCAAAAAAGGGTACAAAATGAGAACGAAATGGAAAATGGAGTTTATAGGTGGAAACATATAGAGAGAAAAACAACAAAATATTGTAACTTTAGTAATTAAGACAATTCCCAATGATACCCAACCAAAATATCATCTTCCCAATTCCCAAAGCTAAAATTCAATTCAAAGACATGAACTCTTAAATATAGATATTATGAGGTTAAGTTTTATAGTGTCAAACAAACTCTTTGAATATAGATATTATGAGGTTACCTTTTATAGTGTTAAAATAGGAAAGAATACTACCTGCATTATCTTTGAAAATGCAATGGTGTGGACATCTAGTTCATTCACTAATGCAATACCTAGGCACCTCATAAAACAATACATTTTCATGCAGAAAAGGTCAAAAGCAATGAAGCTTCCTGGACCATTTTTATACCTAATACCTTTAAAAATAGTTGATTTGTTGATAGTTGTAATATCAATTTCAAAATAGGTTTATCTAAGTTGTAGTCTGATACACATTTATCACTGGCATTATCTACAAAATAAGAAATCATCGATCCAAATATCTTTCCTCATTAAACACATGAAAGAAGTAAAGCTAGAAAATCCTAATCACGGTACTCAAAACCCACACCTAATTACAATATGATGGATAATATTACCTTCCTAAAAATACACTAGGTGTGCACTTGCTCGAAACACCATGGTGATTGAAGTGGGATTCACATCTGAAACTACGATTGTAAAGTTCCAAATCCTCCCCGGCATGTACATTTTGAGTATATCCTACAATTAGTGCATTCAAGAAGGCAAAATCTCATTTAGGAATTTTGTCAAACATTTTTATTGCATTCATTAAATCCACACATTTTGCATACATGTCTATGAGGGTGATTACCACATAAACATCCATTTCAATGTACCATATTTCACTACATGATAATGAATATCTCAGCCCTCTTGCAAAGCTAATAGCCCAACACATTTAGACAAGTAAACTATTTGGTTGAATGCCTACCAGTTCCATCTGGTATTAAATCTCCAGTGCTTCCTCAGACGGGCATATTCTCTGATCATTTCATTTCACAACAAGACATTTCGGTGGCATATTCTTTTAAACATCAGGCATGCATCATCCATTCTCGCAGAAGAAACATAGAAGTTTAGAAGTTTGATTTTCAAACTAGTTTCTTGCTTGATTACATTTGTGAGCATGTTGGCGGGGATCTAATTGACCTTGGAAACCAATTTGGTGTCCATACAGAGCTACAAAATAGAAACCTACAAAAAATAAACATGTATGAAGAATGAGATTGAGATTTAACTCAGACAAACTATCTGCAAAAAACATCAGTGACTAACATATGAATACCAGTTTAGCATTGGATTAAGGAACCAAACAAAAACTCATTCAGATGCCCAACAATAATCTAAGTCACATGGAAGATCGGACTTACAAAATCTCTCAAAAACTATTTGTCATGGGTGGTAAAACTTTCCTAATGGAATTTCATTTGTCATGGGCAATAAAACTAGCCTAATGGCATTTTATTTGTGCGTTTTCATTATTGATCAAATTTTAGGTTTTAACTTTAATTGGGAGGGTGTTGGAACTCCAAGATGAAGCCCAATATCAGTTAACTAAATCTTCTTTTTCAAAAAAATGAAAAATATAAATATTATTATATCTTTCCGAAGCAGAGATATATATGAAATGCGCAACCATATTACTTGTGTACATACCAAAGTAATATTTTTTTACATTGTAATGTGTAACAATAGATAAATTAATATGCAATAAAGAACTTAAGCATAAAATTAAACACCACTTAACATGTACAAGCCCAAAAAAATCCTATATGCTTGTTTATAAAATATTTAATATTTATTTTTTGTTTTTTATTAAAAATAATATATTAATGAAAAATAACTTGGTTTTAATTTGTTTCTTATTTGTAATAAATATACTTACTAAGGTGGGATTATAGAAACAATAGCTACAAGGCTTTGCATCATTGTCAATTAGGTTTCTTGAAATTTGTAATATTTCTATTTGATATTAAAGAATTGTTTTTATATAATTATTTCTTTTAATGGTTTTTAATCACAATGTTTAATAGTTACTTGTCTTCAAATAATTGTATCTAACAAATATTCTCTAAAATAGAACCTAGTTTGATTATTCCATAGCATCTATATTTGATCATGAACATTGCTTTGTCTCAATCTCTTTTGTTGCTTCATGGACTTTCGAAAAGCTTTCGAGATGGTAGCTAGAAATAACCTATGGAATAGACCAGAAGAGATAAAGGTTCCTTTCAAGTTGAGATCTGCTACAATAAGGTTATACAAGAATGTCATTGCTAAGTTTAAAACCAAAGAGGGGTTGTCAAAAAATATTAAGTGTAATATCAAAGTCAAGCAAGGTTTCCCCCTTTCCCCCACCCTTTTTGACATTTACATAGATAAGCTAGAAGGTTGTTTAGAGGAAGAAGGTTGGTACAATCTTATCTGAAATAGTCATCATCCTTCTTCTCTATCCTAACGATATTGTTCTTCTGGAAAGGTGTCCATTTGATCTTGATAAGCAATTAAGACTTCTTAAGGATTTTTTCTCTACCATGGGTATGAATGTTAACACTAACAAAACACAAATTATTATTATCAAATCCAGTAAGGACACTTATGATAATTTTGTTTATGGCAATACAAACTTGGAGGAAGTGTATTCTTACAAATACCTAGGAATTGATAGTCATCACAAGCTCAACTGGAGCTATAGCATTAAGAAAAGGATTAATTGAAGTTGGAAAGCTTATTTTGGTCTGGAAAATAATTGTAAAGAAGCCAACCTTGTGGTGTGGGATAAAAAGAAGCCCCTCTTTGAAACTTTAGTCATTCTTGTTATCTTGTATGGGTGTGAGGTTTGGGGATGCATCATCTCTAGAGAATCATGGATAAAGATTGAGCAAATCAAAAAGCATTTTATAATGTATAAACTCAAAATTAAAAGCAATACACCCTACCCTATTCTCCTTATAGAAGTGGGTATTTTCCCTATTGAGAGCCTAGCTATGACTAGGCTCCTGTTATACAAGCACAAAATCAATAACATGCGAGACCATAGACTTCCTAAACCAGCTTTAAAGTCCATCCAAAACCACCTAAGGCTCAAGCGAGGTTGGCAGAAAGATATCAAGGCTTGGTTAAACCGTTAGGAGATCAATGAAAATGTTGCATTGGAAAATATAAATAACATTAAAAATATTGTCACTTCTAAGTTTAAGGAGAAAATGTGGTGTGAGAAAGATTTAGACGATAAAAGAAAATAAAGGTATTATAAGGAGGTCATCAACCCTACTCTAGAATATCAAAAGTATCTCTTGGTTTTAACTAGTTCAAAGAAAAAATTAATATAGTCAAGATAAGAATGAACTCTCATGAGATTCATAGTGAAACGGGTCATTGGGCAGTTCCCAAAACACCATGGGTAGAAAGGATCTGCCATCTCTGTGAGAATATGAACATTGAGGATGAAAAACACTTCCTCTTAGATTTCCCTGCTTACACCCACATTAGATCTCTGTTTTAGAATCTTTTTTGTAATCTCGACCTTCGTATCCTTTTAACTTGTCAAAATTATAGTGAGCTCAGGACCCTTCTCTCCAAGCTCTTTGAGCATAGAAATACAATTTTAAAACAAACTAAATAATTTATTTTCTTTGGGTTCGATAGGCCAAAGTTTGGTCTGAGTGGACGTTAACCATCATCATCATCATCATCATCATATTTTTTTAAAAAAACTTATTAGTAGTTGCACAGATACATTGCGAGCTCGTGGCTCTTGTTTTTTGTTTTTTTTTTAGATTTTTAAATAATTGAGTACCCTCGAATATTTACATGAAAAAATAATATATTTTCAATAAAATATAATTTGAACACATTCTTTTGACATATTTGTAACATTAATTTTATAGTTTATTAAAACAAAAACTATTTTATTGTATTTTTAGAGTTGGAGCACTCTTCATTATATATAGAAAAAATACTTAGACTATTGAATAACTATATTGGGACACCCACATGATCTTATGGATAATGCATGAATTTGTTACTAGATATAGTATTTTAAAAAAAATAGAACCATAAGATAATTTGTGGCAACTAGTGCTAAACTCTATGTTCTATGTTTTACAGTATTTTCTTATATATTTTGATTCTTTTTTTCTAAGCACCAATGACATAGCATGCATGGAGCCAATAAGATTAAGGTGTACCACCATGCTAACTATTTTGTTGTAAATTATGTATACATTTTCCAATTTAAGGAAATGATAGGAGGATTTAAAACAAAAGCAACAATAACTATGCATCATAGGATGTAGCAATCCAACTATCCACGGAACTACAAAATTTGATTATTTGATACACTGTAGATGCTATAGAAAAACAAGTTGTTGGGAGAAACAATGTAAATTATGATTAAAGAAATATATATTTCATATTCAGACTTAAGTTTGATTATTTAACACAACCGAATTTGAGGCCAAAATTCGACGGCTACCATGTCTGAAATTCGACTAACCTATCGGGTATTCGACACCCTCAATTTTTTTGTCATCGGTGGCGTAACGTTGGATAGTCGACAGCCAAGCCAAGGCCATTGGATTTCGTATGGCATGACCATCGGATTTCCTACGGCCAGGCCATTGGATTTCCTACAGCAAGGCCGTCAGATTTCCTATGGTAAGGCCATCAGATTTCCTATGACAAGGACATCGGATTTCCTATGGCAAGGCCACCAAATTTTTTGTGACAATCTACCATCGAAACCACAACAATTTTTTCGGATTGACATGAAATCCGACAAAAACTGCTAGGCATTGAACATTGGATAACCAACGAGATACTGCATATTAATAATAATAAAATTGTATTCAATGGTAATTTTACTTTGAGATATGCTATAGATATCATTGTATTTTGATATTTTTGGTGGATGTGTTTAAGTTTTAATACATCATCAGCACCAAAGATATGTAGGTCTCTTCATTTGAAAGAGGGTTCAGCACAGATGGAATCTAGGTAGCTATATGTAAACAATTTGATACTTATAGGTAGCTATGAGAAGCACATTGCATGATGTAAGAAGAAGTTGGCAAGTGGATATGACATGAAAGGCATTGGCCTTGTGCAGTAGATTTCTGGGTCTATAGGTTTTTCATCTATAGATTTGGCACAAAGTGGAGATTCTAAAGAGAATTCACATGCTAGACCACAATCCTTGGCCACTCCTATGATTCGAACTCTAATGTTGCTAATTTAGATTTCAAATTGGTAAGAACATATTTGAGTAGGCATTGGAGTGTTCCAGTTGTGTGCCTTGTGAATGTTAGGCATAATATTTCTTTTGCAATGAATAATTTTGGTGAATTCATGGTTGAACATAGTCAAGTTCATTAAAATGCTGTCAAACATGTGCACAAAAATTTAAATGGTAGCGTTCATTATGGCATGAGGTATGAGGGAGGTAGAGTCACTATTTCATGGAATTGTAAATTCAAATGCACAAGGGATGCAAGCAGAAGGAAGAGTACTCCTAGTCATTGCCTCGAGTTGGGATCAAGGACGATATCTTGGTTCAATAACAAGCAAAGCGCAATTGCTCTTAGTTCAACTGAAACTAGAAATATGCCAATGCCATTGATATGTTATAACGTTGTTTGGATTTGAAAGCTCATTGGAAAGTTCACCAATCATAGGTTGAAAACCATTGTTGTTAACTACAACAATTAGAGTTGAATCACGCTCTTTATGAATCCATCATTTCATAATCACTCCAAGCACATTGACGTCTAGTAACATTTCAGCAAAAATAGAGTACACGATGGAACTATTTTCCTTGGTTCCCATCCCATTGATATATAGGTCATTTACATTCTAATGAAACCTCTTGTAAAGGAAATGTTTTATATTCCAATATAGAAGTTTGGTTTGTTAGATAAGACCTTCCTCACAAAAAGTAAAGTGGTATTTTTTTATTGCTCAAAGGTGTTCTCCTAATAAGAGGGCACATGAAGTAGTTGACCTCAGCTAATGGTACCCAAAACAAGTCTTTTAACAAACTAGATTTACAACAACACTACTACTTTACAACAATTAGAAATTTAGATTTTATCTAATGTTACTAATGGCAATGACAATCCATAGAGACGCCACCCTCATCCACTACCATTGTTGGTAGCCACAAGACTAGAGGTAGCAGCTTTAGCTTCAAACACTCCATCATTGTGTGGGGCCAATGTACCTCATGGAAATTCTAGTCCTAGTGTCCCACAACCACTTCAATAAGAGAAACAACATTAGAAGTTGCTAGGGAGCAGAGGAAAGCTATATTTTCAGATAGCACAAGTGTTTTCTAAGTTACAATCTAGATTCTAAAACTTAAAATTATTTTATCAACTCTTTGTTATGGGCTTTGTAAACATTATAGGCAGTTTAAAACTTTAGTTTGACCTGTTGACTGCATGATACAACCCTTTGGTCAAGATGCCCTTTTCCATTTCTTAGTTGTTGCTCTCTTCTATATTTTGTTGATTGAAAATTTTATCTATTAGAATTGAAAACTTGAAGGTTGATGTAAGGGTTTATTGTTTAATGACCATAATTGATAGATGGTTGATGTTACTTGTGACTAAATGGTTGATTCTTTAATTATTATCATTAATCTACTACAAAAAAAATATGTTTTCTTATTTTTGCAACTAGTTTAACATTGTGGTTCGATTAAATTTATGTATGCATCAAAATGTATTAAAATATAAATCACATGAAATTTGCTCTTTAGAGCCATTTGGAAACCAATGTTTCCACTAGGTGCTTCACTCCCAATAGCCTTGTTTAAAAGATCTATTGTTGTCAAATTGTAAAACACTCATTTAGATGGGAATATTATGTGTAGCCTATTAAACTGTTCAAGATCTTAGGGAAGCCAAATACTTTCATTTCAAGTGCATCACTTATTCCACTATGTGCTTCAACTCCCAGCAGCCTTGCTTTATAGCTCTATTATCATGTAGTTGTAGAAACTGTTAGTTTTTGTAGTTCATACAAGTACTTGTACATTGGCTAGGTGTTGAGCATGTAGGTGTCATCCAAAAGACCTCACTGGGAGCATGCTTGAGAGGGAAGGGTACTTTTGTGTTATAATGGCTAAGAGGTGACTCCATTTGTGTCAACAAAAGATTAAGTTGTAGCCACAGATCTCAGGTGATCTAAAAACATGTAGGCCCATATTGAGGGCCCATGGAATTTTAGTCATTGTAATGATATAAAAAGAATCCTAAGGATGGGAATTAATAGAGTCACACAGAGTGAGTGAGGCCTCATTAAGAGGTTATAGAAGGACTCTCATCCAAGTGTGTGGGTGCAAGGGCAAGGTTAGAGGAAAGGATCAAGGTGCAATAGAGATGGTAGCATTTGGGTGATAGTCTAGGATATGTTGTTGTGATTGTGTTATTTCTCAATGGGCCATTATCCCAGGATGGGAGCCCAATATTTTGATTCTTAATAAATATCATTGTTTGCTGGTTTTTCCCTTGTTGGAGTTTTTCGGGGTAAATCTAAGTGTCAAATGAGAGTTATTTTGTGTGTTTTTCCAGTATGTAATTAGTTAGGATCTCAATGTATTTTCACTTAACAATTGCAGTAAATTATTTGTGAGTGTAAATCGGATCTGGAATCTGAAACACTAACAGAAACACTCATTTAGATGGCATCTTATTGGTAGCATATCATATTGTTCTAGTTCTTAGGGAAGTTGCAAACTTTCATGTGAAGAGAATCGCTTATTCCAACAGCCTTGTTTTATAGGTCTATTATCATTTAGTTGTAGAAACATTCCTGGCATGTTATCAGTAGCATATTTAATTGTTCAAGTTCTTAGAGAAGTTGCACACTTTCATGTGAAGTGCATCACATATTCACACAAAATCATTGAGGTCATTGTACACATGATCACTCAAACATGGAGGAATTCATGTGGATCCAAAACTAAATGCTTTGCAACTTAATCAAATTTTCTATGATGATGGAAATTTTAAATAGAATGTGGGCTTCACCAACTTTAGAAGTAGAATATGAAAAAAAATGTGATATGAAAATATCCTAATCTTGAACTCCTACACACCGAGTTTATTATAATGCATAAAAATTGTGAGCAGTAGAATTAATCATTGCTAAAATTGAACTGATAAAACAAGCAAGTAATGAAAGGATTATGTGATCTTGGGGAATGTTCATGAATAACTGTTTAGCATGAAGTGAATCCCCTTCTAATGAATTCTGTAATTTTTTTTTATCAGGCACTGATATGCCTTGTTAAGATATGATATTAATTAATCCAAGGGTGGCACACAATGGTTGTGATCTGTTAGTGTCCATTACTATAACTTTAATTCATTCATTTTTAAAAGTTTCAAGGAATATTTATTCCTTGGCAAATATTATTTGCATCATGCTTCACCAATTTCCATTCTATGTGATTGTGAAGACTTCAACCATCAGAATTACAGTGATAACCATTGTAGTGATTAGCCTCGTAATGTATATCATAAAATATTTCAATCATGTCTGAATTATCATAAAATGGATTTCTAAAGTTAAACCACAATATATTAAACAAAAATGCATTAATATATTAATGATTTGCTTAGAGAAAAAAACCATGTGTAGATCATAGACATTGGCTCCTTCAACAACATACACACTTAATGGAAGCATTGAATACTTTGGCAACTTATAACCCACTTAGGTCCAACTAATGAGCACTGATCCACTAGGATAGACTTCACCAAAACGTTACCTATTAGGAATCATGATTTGGGATGGAGAAAGCAAAGTATCCAAGGTAAAAGGTTTTGGAATTTAATTTATACAATAGCAGACCTTAGCAACAACTCTGCTCGTTGATAGAAACATGGAAAGGTTTGATTGCAGTTCTGTAGCCATGGAAGTTGGGATGAATATCAAGAGTTCTCATCGTTTCATGGTAAGACATAGGATAGATTTTGAGAGAGAGGGTCTGAAAAGAGAAATTAACTATTATTTTTCCTTTTTGTTGTGCAGGTTTACACATAATAGAGCAGCAACCAACATCCTCAAGAAGACATTTAATATTGGCCACTTGATTGCAAGGGACGATCTCTAGCACTTGGAATCCTCAACTCACTAGCAATATCTACATTTATGTAAATAATACTTGAGGCATTATTGAACCTTTGCATTCATGGAGGAACATGGCTACGTAATGCAGAGACAGCAAATGAATGTTTAGTGGAATACAATGTTGACTGATTGTTAATTTTGAGCCATAGATAAGTCACTACGCTTGTATATCTAGACATCTAATAAGGATAGTGCATACAAATCTATAAAAAAAAGATGAAATATATGCCAAATTTGCAAGTTAACAACAATATCCAAAAGTACAGCAAAACCAAAGCATCATAAATGGTTCGTAGTATGTAAGAAGTGTATTGGCATAATAATATCATGTACAGTCCTAGATATGACAATTGATGGGCAGCTCTATGTAAAGATAAACCTCAATATCAATAACTACAGGGTAAACTATGATTGAAAAGTGAACTAGCCGTGCATCGAAAAAAAATTTAGTAATATATGTAAAAAGCCAAAAGTTCTTAACAAGTGAGCTATCAATGATTATTCCTATTAAAATAAATGATATATGATCTTTACAGGCTTCCTAATGACAGTAGTAAATTTTTTAACGAATTCAAACAGTTATGTATTACAATAAGACCGCCAAAGAACTGAAGACATAAATTTATTATCTCAAAAATATTATCTTACCACCACAAATGAAGACCACCATAGAGTGGCTTCCCACAACAAATGCCTTCCTGAAAACCAAATTACTCTTAACTCATCTTTAGTAATATCCATGACAATCAGTTTCCCCTATTAGCATGAACCTTGTAATATAGGACAATTATGTCGCTAAAATTAAGAAATAAATATTTTAAAAACAACTACAGGCACATTGCAGTTACACTAACATGAGAAATTGAGTAGTTCAAGTTTTATTTCTGTCATTTGCTTCTAGACAATAATAAACAAGGGAAGCCATATATAAGTAAACAATTGAACATCCCAAATAAGAACTTTGAATTTTAGAAAGATGCATTTAGTGTGGTAGAATACATGGTGCTTTCACATCAAATTATATGTAAGAGAACCTTAAAATGAAATGATGAACCAGCTAGATGATCCTATGGATGAGTCCATTCTCGCTCAAGTACCCAACAAACTCATTAATAATATACGGCCGTGCACCTTCTGTGTCATAATTGGACAACGAGGGGTCTACCATTTGCAGGGACATTTAGTGCCAGAGATATTTTTAAGAACTTCCAAGCACAAACCTAAAGAAGATGATGGAACATTTCAATGTTCATTACTCTCCAATAAAAATAAATCCATCCTTTTCATCTCCTGATTTCGTGAACTCATTTTATTGAACATAAATGATAGACTATCCCAAGTAAAGTGAAAAACTGCATAACACTGAATCCAATTATGTTTCTTGAATGTGTATATCATGCCAACGTAAATTGATATGTGATGATCATATCTAAAAATAACAACAAATATCCTAATAGGTAAAATTCAAATCTATGTGGGAATTCATCCCACATTTACAGCCACAATTGGAGAAAACGAGTTCTGACTTGTTAGGGGTCCTTTAGTACTTTAAAAGGAAAAGTATAGCCTGTAGACACGAGGTTGCATCACCAACTGCAAGAGGCAATCTAGATAAGAAATATGTTGGAGTACAAAGCTAAGTGGTCACTAGTGACATTTTAGAAGATTATCCATCCAAAATGGTTGGATGATGGAGGGGGATGCAAAAAACGGGAGGATTCTTAGCCAGCTATAGGAGGTTTAGAACCTCCCTTAAAATTCACAAGCAACATAGCTAACCAACATAAAAAAATACTAGTACTATCCCTCAAACCTTAACAAGTATATACAAAATATCAATAGATGAATGTGGACAAGTGAGTATAACACTAAAAACTCTAAAAAAATACCAACAGAGCTTATATTCCTTTTTGAATAAATGTTAACTATTAGAAAGGACCCTCATATATAAAGAGACTTGAGAGGTTAGGGTTGCATGCAATCCCTTCGGTCAAAACAGACTTGATGATTTACAAGATACTTGTCACTTTTGGAGAAGTGGCCATTTTTCTAAGTCAAATCAATTTTAACTTCCTTCAAAAATATATTTTTTCCCTATAGGAACAAATTAATATTATTTTGCTCAAAAATTTACAATTTGAGAGAAAGAAATGGATTTGACAGAAGCCTTTGAAGATAAACTTTGGAGTTCCATGTCATCATTTGATTTGGGATATGTTCCCTCCATGACACTTATGATGGCTAATCATCAATTGGTTGGTACAAACTATGGAGATGAAAGGCCAAAAAACTACTATTAATGGCTTCCAAGGCGGTTCAAGTCATGGCACTTACATAGGGACATTCATCTATGCCTCAGAGGGAAATTTGTTCTTACAAGTGTACCCCCAATCATTTATAAAAATTGGTCTCAAACTAGGTTCAAAATGGGAAAAATGCCGCTTGGCATGAAAGTTGTTTTGTCAAATCTACCTTTCACAAATTATCTAAAAGTAAAATGTCCTAAGTTTATTATAACTAAATTACAAGTATAATTAACACATTTCCTTTTGTTTGGTGAAAATCAAGCTAAAATTGAGTGAGATTTGGCCTCCAGAAGGTAAACAATAAAGGTTTTTCTGAGGGAGATGAAATAAAAATCTAAGGTCATTATTTAAAATTTAGGGGCAAAAACCTAAAGGAACTGTATAGTACTAATATTCACTTCTCCATATCAAATGGGTCTCTTTAAAAGTAAAAAAAAAAATCAACCTCGAAGGGGCCTAATTAACACACTTTGCTAGCTGGATTATGGACCAAAAAATAGGGTTAGTAGGTTTGAATCTTTCAGTCAAACCCTGTATATTTTTTCCGGACTCAAAATCCGAATGAGGGAGATATGGAAATTTTGGTTTAGGCATTTTTTCAAACACTTAGTGGACAAGTACTTAGTTGATGACATTTGTCAAACAATTAGTAGATATCCACCTACAACTCTTCCTTCTCTAAGTTCCTTTCAACATTTCAAAAGCTACCAGAAATGAAATCAGACCCATACACATGGAAAGAAAAACACCCTAGGGGAATCTAATTTTTCATAAAAATACCCAAATCATGGGATTTGGTCTTGCAAAAAATGTTTTTGGAATCAAAATGGGGGTTCCAAGCCCATATGATATGGATACTTTCCTCCACGACATCTCAGCTGGGTATTTTATAAATAAAATTGGAATTCCTAATTGTTTATTCAACAAGGCTTGGAGAGGCCATGTGCCCTTATTGGCGAGTTAATGTAAAAAAAAGGAATACTAAGTCGATTCAATCTCAGAGGAGACAAAAATAATGTTTCCACCAAAGTATAAATGAAAGGAAACTAGAAATGCATTTTGGAAATGAGGGTGGGTTTCTTACTAGGCACATTGTTGTAACGCTAGTTTCTCATTCTGGAAACCCCAAGTGAGTGTAACAGCCAATTTATTTTCCAATTAAACTCCTGTATAATATGAAAACAATGAGTAATTTAGTTAATTGTCAATTTCTTCGAAAGTCACTCAACACATTATACTCAGTTCTTCAAAAGTCATGTCTCAGCGAGGGGTCACAATATTGTTTTCCATAGACACAAAGGAACAATAAAATGAAAAAAAACAAGATATTGATTTGGTGAGAAAAGAGAAACGGTTACAACAAAATACTTGATCAAATACATCTCGCTTAGCCATCTCATCCCAAAAGCGGAAGCAAGCAAGAGCTACTAAAGATGTGAGAGTTGTTGCTATTATATCATGCACAATTTAGTTATGTGGGAAGCTAATAGGAATAGTGAACTTGTAATTAAACCATGCCAAATCCATCAAACTCTCAGTTTTTGTAGAGCAGGTCCCATGTCCACCATTCTAAGAGCATCCCACTTGAAAGCCATCCATAATAGGTCTGAAAGGATTGCCCTGATAAGTAAAAACCCACTAAAATATCTTCCAGTTCCACTACTAAAATGGTTGATTCTAGAAGGACCCAAATGATTGTTTCAAACTAGTTCAGATGAGGGAGTTCATTGTAGAGGGACCTGAATGATTATTTCAAGCCAAACCCTCCTCTGCCTTTGCAAACCCTGACCGCTGCAAACCATCCTCTGTGTAAACACACTTGACCTCCAACAGCACCTCCAATGACCTCCTCTGCGTGACCTNATATATATATATATATATATCCCTAGTGTCAGAAATCCGACAACAGCCCTAGTGTCGAAATATCCCTAGGGTCGGAAATCCTACGCCCTAGTGTAAGAAATTCGACCACGCTAAAATAATTTAAAAGGCTCAGTACTTTTCATCGCTACTATCTGGCACATCTGTATGATATGCCGGATGTCATCGGATTTTTTCGTTGGATTTTGGGTTCAAATCCTGTTGTGTAAAAATCAAATAACGATAAACTTATGGCACATAAAACTATCAACTTCTCATGCTTATCTTTTTCAAGTGATACATAAAACTTTAGAAAATTTTGGTTTTTTTTAGCATAATTGAGAGTTGTAAATGTTGTAATTACCTGTAGGATGGAAGAAATGTTTCCTTGGTCAGTACCTTACTCACAACACCCCTTGAAATTCCAAAGTGTTTATAACTTTATCTGTTTTGGGTTGACACCTAATTCAATGTATTTATGTGTTGATACTTCTCTCTTCTTTATTCAACATTCATTTTAATAAATATCACATTCATTTCTCACTGATTTAGAGAGTTTCATTTAGAATTTCTTTAAAACAATTATTTTATTTTAATATGAAAACATGGATATATATGTTTTCAGTGTAAAAAATGACACACATTTGGGCAAGGTACTGAAGTAAACTAGTTTTCAACCGAGATATGTTTGAACAATATGTCCAGATTTCATATAGTATTGTCATGACATGTTGCATATATGTGATTGATATGCTCTTGATGGAATATAGATAATATATGGATGGATCCTAAGACTATGCCATCATATAAAATTGATATTGGTTATTATTGACTATTGAACTAAATTTAACTTGTAGGAAAGATCCAAAGGAGGAGGTTGATGTGACTTGCTCTGATGACAAGTAATGAAGTATGGATATCTTGTTTATGCTCAGAGGGATTTGAGTTCTAAGGTATATATGGATTAAGATGATCCACATAATATAGGATCAGTTATCCTAGATTTTCATCCTCGTAGGTGTCAGCATATAGTCAACAATAGATAATATGCCAAACATTTCTTATTGGTGGCTTGTTCCTTACTAGATTGGAACAAATGGTAAGTTTTGAGATCTAGAGGTATCCAACTGTTCTCCTCAAACCCCGGAAGAATGGGATTACAAAGTAAATATGTGATCTCCCTCAAGAAATTTATTCAGAGAACCTCCTAGTGATATATAAGTGAGCCACATCTATGATTTGTCCCTTTAATATGAGCAAAGGGAGGAGGACAGGCATTATGTAGTTGATCCCTTTAAGAATCCTATGGTGAGGCTTCAAGTTTCTCTTGTTTGATATCTCATATAAGCCATGCCATTGAGTCATAATCCTCTATTTAGGAGGAGGCATCCAAAACAACAAGTTTGGAAAGATGTTATGAACTATAGTTAATAATGACATGTGGAAATTTGTTCTCGGCTAACCTTATATTTGGTATTTTCGATATGTTGATTCCACAAGTTCAAAATCCTACTAGTCTAAAAGAAACAACATACATGAGGAATCCCATCACTGAGGCTCCATTGGGATTTCATATCCCCTGTCTTTGAACATGTTTTTTAACGCATGTGCCTAAGCAATGGGTATACGGATGTCCCCGATGGAAGGCGGTGTGCCTTATTGGAAGTGCACAAAAGGTAAGTGAGGTAAGTGTTTTGAATGTTTTGTATTTGTGTTTTATGTTTCCATTTTTCAGTTATTTTTTATTTTATTATATATATATATATGAAAATATTTTTGTGGTTGCTTAGGTTTTGGTTTGACCATTGTATCTCATATTTTGTGTCCCCTCTTAGACCATGGTTTAAGGATAAAATATAGGGTACCTATTAGGGAATAAAATTTATCGTTGAGGTTTATAGGAAATGTGTGAGGCTCAAAATAATCACGCATGTACTTCATAGGAGATTGTTTCCCATAAGTATGATTTGGTGGAAATGTCAAGGTTGATACAACTAATCATGATCCTTTGATATTATTGCACACATAGAGGATGAAATTGAAGATACTGAACCATAAAGTTTATCACTAATACTCATGGAAAATTCATGGGATATTTAACCACCATGCAAACTATCAAAGCATATGTGGATCCACTCCTAGCACACCTTATCCCACCCCACCTTATCCGCATGGGACTATTTTGCAATTTACCGGTAGATTTTTATCCTCAAAATGTGGAGATGTTGGGGTTCCCTCTATAGCTGAAGACACTCATATATCTTGTTACGTGAGCTTTTTCATAGTGCACAACAAATATATCCAATAAAGTCTATAAAAGTCCATCACCTAGATTCACAGTAGGTAAAATGAAAAATAATACTCAAATATGTCAGTTCAAGGGAATTTCACATAACAAAAAATAATGTTTTTAACTTTAATAGAAATTTGACAAACCTCAAAAGAATAGTCGAAAATTGAACCAATTATTCTAAATTTTTAAGGAAAAATCCACGAATGTCATAAAACTTGAGCAACTAACTTCTTTTTTCCTTGAGAGATGTCAGCTTATAAGGCTAAAGATGTAAAAAAAATTGATCCACTTATTCAAAATAACACCATGGGAATTATTGAAATGTGTGTTGCTTCATGCCATCTTAGACCAAGACTAAAATATCCTGAAGAGTAAAAAGAAAGTTAGATTTTGTATTAAGATTGATATCCCCTTCTTGTGCCTTGGATGTTTGTGGTAAACATGAGAGTATGGATGGGGTGGTTGTCCAAAAAAACCTTATAGGGTGACATTTTGGTAGAACCATGATAGGTGGTATTATACTACCTTTATACAAGGGGGGTGTAGGGGCCGTGGGGGAGCTACTAAACCCAACGGCCATATCAGTCAATGTAAAACACAATGTCTAACAATATTTTTATGGTCAACACCTCGCAACCTCTATTACTTGTTATTAACTCCAATATCTCATGTTTTGCAGTATCCAGAAGTATTATGACATGTATCATCATCGTGGACATCAACATTGTCATCATCATCATCATCATCAATTCCATATGGTACATCAACATCATCTTGATCATCATTCTCATTATCATCATCATCAATAGCATTAAGTACATCATCAACAAAATCATCATCATCATTGTCATTATGGTCAAGCATATTCCATTAGTGTTCTTAATCACTCATCGACATTAGGATTCATGCCATGTAATTGTTAAGGTCATTTATATGTTGTTACAATCATTTCAATTATAATAGGGTTGATTAGATGTCACTACATACATTTAGGTTCCATTAGAATCAATTAGGATCCAAAAGTGATACCATATGCATAATCATCGTTGAAATTCACATCCACATCATTATCCTCATCATACAGTAAATCAACATCATTCATTAGATGAAATTTCAACTCAAATGGGCCTTTTAATGATAACTCAAATTGCATGTCATCATGTGTTAGCCAATTAAATTTCTTTAAATTTGAAGTACCATATAGGTCTTAAACCATTTTTTAATATAAATTTGGGGATATGTATCATAAAAAATATTACTTTTTTGTTCGTATTTTCGACATATCTCCCTGTGATTTTACTCAAATTTTGATCGGGAGAGCTCATTGGTTGAGAAATTAAATTTTGCATCCAACGAGTACCCACTAGGAATAATTTTGATGGACCCCTTTACACCAAAAACAAGAAATACCTAAACAAACATGACGATGACATCATCATCACATTTTTCAGGTATTTCTTGTTTTTGGGGTAGCAGAGTATGTCAAAAGTATTCCTAGTGGGTTATCGTTTGATGCAGAATTTAATTTTGCATCCAATGATATCCACCGATCGAAATTTGAGTAAAATCACAGGGAGATATGTCGAAAATATGAACAAAAGAGGTATTTTTTTCTTTTCTTCTTGCAAAATTAATAGATATTATTTTATTATTTTTCTTTAGGAGGCCCATTTTGAGTTGAAATTTCCTCTAATTTTCATTTTCATATTCATCATCAATATAATTGCAATAATAATGAGCAACAAGCCATACTACGTCACAAGAATGGATGATATAGTATTATACTTATCAAATCATGTCCATATGCTCCATCATAATTATCGTAACTGATCATCGTCATGTTGTTAGGGCCAATCATAAGCCATTAGGGTCTATCAAATGTTTTTGGGGACACTTAAATTCCATTAGATAAATTTAGCTGACATTAAGGTAATTTACCCCTCATTAGGATTAATCAAGATTTAGAAGTGTTATTATTACGACCATTTAGATGCCACTATGAATCATGATAAATCAAGATAAAAAAGTACTATCACATGAAACATGATCATTGAAATTGACATTGATATATCTAACATCATGTCATATGTTTTCTGAACACAATTCCTAGCTCTAAACCTAGTGCAATTCCTAGCGCGTTTCCTTTCGAGATTTCTGGCATTATTCCAAGTGCATACCTGGATCTATACCCGACACTATGTTGTATGTTTTCTAGGCATAATTCGTGGCTCTATACTCAGCGTTATGTTGAATGTTTTTCCTTCTGAAATTCATGGCGCAATTCTTGTCGTAACCTTGGATTAATATATGGTGATATGCTTTTCAGGACATTTTTTGGAGGCTATTCTTGGTGTTATATGGGATGCTTTTGTGGACACTAATTGGGATGCTAATTGGGATTGTAATTGGGAAGTTAATTGGGATGCTAATTATTGTCCAAAACAGCACCCGGACTTTTAAAAATGGACAATAATTGGGATGCTAATTGGGACACTAATTGGGATTCTAATTGGGATGCTAATTGGGAAGATAATTGGGATGTTAACTGGGATGCTAATTAGCATCCAAAATAGTGCCAAATTTTAAAAAGGGATGCTAACTGGGATTCTAATTAGGATTCTAATTAGAACGCTAATTGGGACTCTAATGGGGATGCTAATCGAGATGCTAATTGTGACTTTAATTGGGATGTTAATTGTCGTCTAATATAGTGCCAACTTTTAAAAAGGGATGCTATCTGGGATGATAATTAGGATACTGATGGGGACACTAATTGAGATGGTAATTGGGATGCTAATAAGGATGCTAACTGGTATGCTAATAAGGATACTAATTGGTACTCTAATAAGGATTCTAATTCGGACAATAATAGGGATTTTAATTAACATCCAAAATAGTTCCAACTTTTAAAAAGAGATGCAAACAATGTCGTGAAAAGCACCATCCCATGGAAAAGCATCCACTTTGTCCAAAAAAGGATGAAAAATACCCTAAAAGTGATATTGGACATTAAAAAGGAAGCTAAAAGAGACGCTAATCATAGGGTTTTGTTGCAGGTCAATATGGGGGATATGTTGTAATGTTCCTACCTAAAACCATGTGCAAGGCCTCATAAAAAACCCATGGTTTGATTGTACATGGTTTAGGAGGGCATTGCAAATGGTTTTGAAACCATGTGCAAGGCATCCTAAACAACCCATGGTTTTATTGTACATGGTTTAGGAGGGCCTTGCACATGGTTTGAAAACCATGTGAAAGGCCCTCCTAAAACACCAATGGTTTTAAAGTAATGTGTTAAATACATGGCTTTCAATCCTAGATCAATAGATTTGATCCCTCTCTGGGCTTGATAAAGCATAAGATTTGGATCGATGCTAGTAAGTTAAAACAAGAAATAAATGTGTTCCTGAGCATCTGTTATGGTAGAAAATCTTGTTTTAGGGCATAGACTTGTAGTGTACCACTACATTTTCTCTTATGTAATTGGAAAGTCAAACTAAAAACAAATACGTGCATTACATGGAAGAAGGAGAACACCTTGTTATATGTTGTCGGTGTCCACTGATTCTAAAGGTTCTGCAAATCTAATATTGGTTGTGGGTGTCCAGATACTGGTCACTTTGCAATTCAGGAAGAAACTTACATTGCATCAAATGATTTCCTTCCTAGTAAATTGTGATCTAGTTTAATGTGAATGATATGTCTCAATAGTGTACTGGTGAAAATAGTGGGCTTGTTGACTGGTCCTATTTCTATGATTTAAACAAAGTTTCTTGAATTTTAAAAGGTTGATACAAGAGACTATAATTTTAAGTGAAAAAAAGTGTTAAGCATACTATTATACTTCTCTCCCCGAAAATAATATTTGGGGATGTTTGTTTTACACTGATAGTCACTATACATGTTTCTTGTTGTGGATTTATGATGATTGTTCTCTACGATTGTTTGATCAAATCATGAAGAGTGGAAAATATTTTTTTTAAGTATGGAGATAGAAGGCTCCTATGGAATTTTGTTTATTTTCTCTGTACCTCTAACACTCTATATAGCTCCCTTATTCCTCCACCTACACCTAACCTAGGCTCCCCCTCTATCACTCTGTGCCCCTCTCACAAACCCTTAATAAACCATTATATCACTATCTTCCCCCTTTCTCCACTTACCCCCAATATCATAACACCCCCATTGGCCTCTACCTCTAATCCCTTAACACTCCCTCTCTATATCTACCTATAACCCCTTACCATCCCACAATGTATCTCTCTCACTACCCGGATACCTCTTCTTCCCATTAACTCTAACCCCACCCAATCCCCTAACAACCCCTACTCTCTCTCTCTCTCTCTCTCTCTCTCTCTCTCTCTCTCTCTCTTGCGCATGCACACACCCCTAGTCCTTTATATATCTTTGACCCCCGTATTCCTCTCCCTCTCTCGTTGTCCCCCTTCTCTTCCATTACCTCTCCCTCTCTCTTTAACCCAAACAATCAAAATCCACCTTTTTACCACCCTTTCCCGGTAATCACCCTAAGATCTCCCAAAACACCTACCTCCCAACCTTTTAATTTTATCATCACCAAATCAAACAATATAGTTGTAATGTTAAATATCGTGTGTACGTTTGTTTGAAAAANCTCTCACGCACATCCATTTGTTCCCCCTTACAACTAGCACCCCCTGCCCCCGGTCTCTCTCTCTCACCCACCCATATTCCCCCTAAATCATACTAACTCGCCTTACTCATCTATATTTCCACCCTCTCTTCTCCATTAAATCTCCCTCTAAAACCCAAATACCCACACCCCATACCTACACCTCCCTTTATCTTTAATCGCCCTAAGTTCCTCCCCAAACCCAAAACCCCTAACCTCCCACCCCCTCTCTCCCTGCCTCACCCCTAACACTGACTAACC
>LPNX010964947.1:22500-88248 GCA_001517045.1 Pseudotsuga menziesii | reverse complement strand
TCTCTCTCTCTCTCTCTCTCTCTCTCTCTCTCTCTCTCTCTCTCTCTCTCTCTCTCACACACACACACACACACACATAGATCCCTTTGTCTTCCCATTGTCCTTCTGGCGTCTCTTTGACCCAGGTTCAGTGCCTTCTCTCCTGCACAGAAGAAATCCCAAGATATAATCCTGACAGAGAAAATCCTGGTAAAAAACACTTGCTAAGCAGATGCAGTCTCACCCAAGATATATTTCTATGGGTGACTTCAAGAACCAGGTTTTTGTAGTTAGTTGGGGGATTTTACGTCCCTTGGTATTTTATCAAGGTGCTTGAATGAAGCGCATGGATGCATTTTGTATGATTACTATGCATAGTTGTAATACGACACACTTATTCCCTTTTAAATAATATAACAACAACCCCAATGCAACATAGTTTATCTTCTCTTCCTTCATTCATTCCTATGTCGCCTCTATGGAAACTCCTTTCCATACTTACGAAGAATTGTAAGTGAATTATGGTTACCTTTCACTAGGCCAGGCCCCCAACACTCACCCGCATCTTGTCCTTATCCACACAAATATTATTCCTCTAATTTTCACTTGTGATATCTTTTCCTTCAAAATATTGTAATATTTCTGTTACTCTCACTGCTTCCTTCCACACTTGTTTTTTCTCCTTCTTCAATTACTCCACAAGGTTGGAACTGATATGTGTCATCATTACCTTCTCTACTGAATCTGTTGCTTCTTGCACCTTTTGATGTATATTCTGAATAATTCGTATAACTCTTTCAGCTTCAGTTTCCAACTCTTCAACCTTATTTTTGTGTTGTTTCTATTGTGTGCACCACAATATGACTTGTTGTTGCAATTTTGTTATCCATTATTCCTTAGTTATTTTTTGTACTAAGGGTAAGTGTTTCATCTCATTTTTTAGCTAAGTTACCTTTGTCTCATATGTACGAAACTTCATTGTGAATTTCTCTATTTTTTCAATCATCTATGAGTGCTACCAAATCCTAAGAGACTTGGTCAACAACTTTAGCGCACATTTCTTCTGCCTCTTCAATCTTCTGCATAGATTTATTTGTTGCATTCCTTCGGTTCTTTCTTCTATCAGATATAGTTACTATTTTAGAGCAGTGAGAGAGACGAGATGGAAAATATCATCAACATAATCGATTTTAAAAACTAAAGATAGACTCTAAAGTGTGTGCTGAGGAATTTATACTTTTTCCTCTTCCTCTCCACAGGAAGCTCATATCCTCAACTTCTTCTTCGTCCGCAACAAAACTTAGTGTCTGTCTGCTTATGCATCTTCTATATTATGTGCATCTTTCTTTGGTGCTTTCCTGTGTTCCTCCAATGCCTTAGGGGGTGTAATTTGTCTTACATGTGCCTCCAGATTTGTGAATTTCTTTTGAATGTCTTCTGCTATTTCACCAAGTCTAACAACCTTGGTTTCTGGTGCCATTTTCCTCTGTAATTCCATCCTCTGCACAGTTTTTACAACAGAGGGGTACTTCCTTGTCAGTCCTATGGAGATTGTCTTCCCATGTCTTCATTTTTTTCTCACACTCTTGCACTACTAGTTTTCTATTCTTAACACTCTTGTTTGTCACATTCGTCTACTTAATTAGTGCACCTTCTCGCACTTTTATCTCTGCAATTGTAACACTATGTATTTCATATACTTCATCCATTTCCATTAATAATAAGTCTATCATTATCTGTCATATGTTCCTGATGACATCATTAAACTCTAGAATTCCTAGATCAATAACTGATCTTCATACCGAGCCATTCTTATTGGTGGAACTCGAACCGCTATTAGGGTTTTTTCGAGGGGAGGCTAAGTGATTAGAGATATAACAATAGGGGGTGTTTAACATTTAGAGGTAGAGAGAAAGAGTTACGGGTTTAGGAATGGGGGAGAGGGGACATATAGGTGTTAGTGGTAAGGGGAGACATAGGTGAGAGAGAGAGAGAGAGAGAGAGAGATAGAGAGAGACCGAGNTGGTGGTGTGTTAGGGAGAGAGAGGAGGGGGGTTAGAGGTAGGGAGAGGAGGAGAGGGGGAGGGTTAGTAAGAGTTATGGGGAAGAGGGGGGTTGGGTGAGAGGGACATAAAATAATAAAAATATTGTTATAATTGGAAATGTAGTCAATCTTAATTTATACGAATAAATAACAGGAACACATTATAGTCTTACAAAACATGTGCTCATTTTGTAGTATTATAACACGCGCACGTTTATCATTGGCAGGAACACAGATTTTAATTTAAACAAAACATGAGCGCATTTATTGCCACTGTGGCCGAGCCTCCACCCATGCTGCAGTTGCATTCTTATGGCTATGTGTCTACTTTGTACTTTGCTTTGGATTCATCATTCATATTCCTTGCCAAGTATGATAAACCATGGCTATTTGAGCATTATATCCAAATTTTCATTATGCTCGTGTTTAGCCGTTCGTTACAGTATGTTGCGCACCTCCATTTTTTATGAAATTTTAGAAATAGATATGGTTTATTTTGCAGATTCCAAATATGTAATTTTTAACAAGAATATATAATTTTTTTCTATTTTTTCTTATTTTATCTTGTGTCATCACTCTTCAAGTCAAAAACCATGTTGTTAGTGTTTCTTCCATAACTCTTTCGTTTCTCAACCATTTTGATAAAAAATTGCATGGTGCACTAAAGAACACCGACCTCTACATGCTATAAAATACCCATTTCCAAATAATTTCATTAAGACATTCAAACAATGCACCCACAATTGACATATTGTTTTCAAGGTTTGATCACTTAGATATTAAAAAAAAATTAAAAAATTAAAACATGTATTTTTATTTTTGGAAAAATAGCCTTGCTCTAGTACTATCTGCTCTCTATATGTATACCAGTTTTTGTAAGTTTATTCCATCATTTAGTCACTCAAAGGCTGCACCCACAAAAACATATACCTTATATTTGTCCAAAAAATAAAAACTTCTTGTCAAAAAAGATCTAATTTGAGAGAGTTAAGAACATTTTCAATAGAAAAAAAATTATATATTTGGAAACTTCATTCAATTTCCTACATTTCATTTTTTTTAGTCCTCCCAAGATTCATTTTGGGTCTCAAAATATCTATGTAAGTTGATGGATGCCTATTTTTTCAGTTTTCTATTACATCTAAATTGTCAAAAGATACCCTCATTAGTTTGCACACACCCTCCTACATCTCGTAATTGGGCTATCTAGCTAATATACAATTCATATTGCATGTTTAGGTTTTCCATATAGATATAATTAGACTTTAAATTCATTTTAAAAAAGGTTAAGATGTTACTCGTTCTCTCCACATTGACCACCAACCAGCATAGTGGCGAACAGGTTTTGGCATTAAGATTGCAATTGCTCAATGCAGTCAAACCAGTCAAACCAGCCAAAGGAGGACAACCATGGCTCCGAACATTGGCATGCTATGTCATCTTTGGGCTACATACAGGAGCTAAGTATTCCATTTTTCCATAGCTCGGACTCTCGCAACACCACGTCTTTGAGTTCATGGAAAACAGCACAATCAATGGGGACTCCTATATTTATAAGTAATTCTTATGCGCTCGATTCGGTATAGAAGATTAACCCTTTTGCTCTTAACGTGCATGTTTTATTTTATATGGTTTTACTAAGGTTATATGGTTTTTGTTTCTCTCCAGGTTTTATTTTATATGGATTTACTAAGGTTATATGGTTTTGTTTCTCTCCAGGTTTATGGTTTTGTTTCTCTCAAGGTTATTTTTGTTTATTTCCTCTCTGTCGTCTTTTGTTTTGATTTTTATTTTGAATCAGAAGTTGGAAGTTAAATTCTTTATTTGGCTGGTACTTCTTACGAGAGAAAATTATGGAAACACTAAAATGCATGGACAATGTTGGAATTTAAAATTTGATATGTATATTGTTTAAATTGGACTCTCAAATATTTAGATTAGTTTAAAACATGTTAAAACTTTAAGATTTGATTTTTTTGTTACTTAAAATATAAAAATTTGATAAATACACTTATAATTAGAAATTTTATTTGAAAGGCCCAATAGCCCATGCATTCAGATATACATGCACTACCTCTAAAACCTGTTACAAAATTTTTAAGGTGGCGTTAACTTTTTTGGCTTTGATTTTGATTTATATTAATGTTAAACTATTTTGTAATATATAAATATTTAAATATATAATTAAAATTAGTCAAATTCAAATTTTATTTTTTTTCCAATAGCTGGTGTAATTCAACGCTCAAAACTGATCTTCTAATTCAACGTTGAAAATGTATTATATTGCCTGACGAGATCCTTGGAGATTGTAAATGTGCAAGGACTCGAGGCACAAGAAAACAATAGTTCATTATTGACCGAGTCATGTTTTTCTCAAACAATAGATATTTTTTATTTTATTCAAAACATGATTGTTTTTGCAAAGTCTAATGATAATTTAGAAGGAGTCAAACAATAGACTTTGAGAAAAAGATCAAATTACAACACAAGTATCCTTGAATGGTTGAATGGAAAATGGAATATTATTAGAACTTATTTGTTTTAACTTGAAAAATTGACAATAATGCTTATAAATGAAAATAATCATTTAAACTTATAAATTTAAATATATAAATATAAATATAAATCATCTAATCAAATTAAATAAATAAATGTAAATAACAATAAATACATCAAATTTAAAAACACATAAATTAATTATGCTTTTTAATTGAATTTACATATATAACTCATGTGAATAAATAAAACACATATAAACATAATTAAAATAAATAAATCAAATTTTTTATGAATTTAAACTTTGATGTTAAATAAATTAGATTATTCAAATACTAAATTTAATTTTTATAATTATAATTTAATGTGATTTTTGAAAATGTTTAATTTGGATTTGTATTTGTCCTAAAAAAAAAAAATTCACACCCGCGGTAAGACATGGGACACATGTAAATCTGGGTGACCTCCAATTTACAACAAGTGACTGCATAACAATGGAACCGCCAATGAGCCACCTGTGCGGACTATTTGTCCTAAACTCTTTTAAAACTGGGTAATAAATCAAATAGAAAGTCAAAACAATAGTTTAGAAAGATTCGAAAATTTATTTTAATATGGTAGGAAAATTTGGTGTGAATTTAAGAAGTCATATTTAATATATTGGAATTTTGAATTTTTTTAATAATAATTTCCTATAGAATTACTATGGGATTTTGTGTTATTTGAATGACCATTTTTACCATTTAGATCGGACTTTGCTTTATTAAGTTTTAAAAAGTTTATAATAAGATTTTTTAATTCTTTATAATTATTAGTTTAATTAATAATTAGAAAAATCATATAAAATATTTTAAATTAAATTTAGACTAACACTTGGTGTGTTATTATACATACTGTTTGATTTCAGTTGTAGATATTTTAAAAGTATTAATATTAGCAATAACTATATTAATAAGAATAATATGTTCCTAATAACATGCATATATTTACACATTGAAAATGTTTTATTCCTAAAGAATGTGTCAATTACTTGTGTCTAACAATTAATCTAATATAGCATTAGCTTAAATCCAATGATTTTACAATTCTTAGCTTAACTTCATCTCTTATCACTATTATATTCCATAACTATTAGCTTTAGTCCAATGATTCTACAACTATTAGCTTAAATTCAACTCTAATCACTTAAGGCTTAGTCCAAGTACATTTGGCATATAGAAGTCTAGCTAATGTGTAGTCATGTAACACATGAACTCTTAATGAAATACTTGGAACTCCTAATAAACTCCTTCAAATTCCTAATAAACTCTTCTATCTAGCAGTTTTAGGTCGATAGGCATATATCTTAGAATGGTGAACTACCATCTATGTTTTTTCATCTATGGATGAGAATGAGAGAAGTGTACTATTCAAATTGATTCTATGAGCATGGTTCAAAATTCGAATCTAACAATTTCACAAAAGTAAAAAATAGTTTAGTTAACATTTGATAAATATACTTCATGATAGTTAGAAAAAATATACTTAAACTTAAATTGTTCCATTATTAGATATAACTATGAGCTTAATGACATTGAAGATACAAGTTGTATCACCTTAACTTCAACTCCATCCACTACTTTTATTTGAAGTGTAATTGTTGATATGTTAACTTTTGAATTAACTATTACATACAACTATTAGTTGAATTACAAATCTAATCTATATTAAATAACTATTAGATTAGCTATTAGATAACTATTGGTTATTTGCAATCTTGATACAACTATAAAATCAAATTTAAATGAATGTGGTAATCTGAAACTATTAAATGAATCCGTAGTTGTACTCCAAAGACTCTATTTGTGATCATGCACATCACAATAAACCTTCCATTTGGCAGGTAGCGTCATGAGAAAAATGAGTGAACACGAATAGATAGACAACAAGTTAACATAGTAGTAAAAAACATTTTTAACAAATAAACATTATCAATGTGTCAAATATATTCCTTTTGACACATTCTCAACATATTAATCTTATTAATATTGTTGTTGCTAGTATATATACATAGAATTGTTGGAGTATCGGTACAACTTTATGGGTATAACTGCCACTTATCGAATATAAAACTCTTGATTAACTACATCTTTTGATAATAGGGCATTGTGTTTGGTTTCAAATGTTCATCAACATCTAGAGGTTTTGGTGTTAAGACAAAAATTGTAAAAATTGGGTGGTGCTTGGAATTGCATAAATAGAATGGTTGTTGGAATTGTATAAATAAGATACTACCTATTTTTGAGAAAACAAAATCTATTTTTGCAATCAAAATACACTTTCAACAACTAAAACTATGATCTTAACAATTATATATTTGCAAAATTCTTGCCAAAAAAATTACAATTTGAGCAATAAAAAGCAACTAAATCTTTTATCAAAAAATTGTTCAAAGAAAAATAACCCCAAATTTTCAAAACTTAGAACTATTGGCTGACTCCAATATAAAACTATGGAAATTCCAAGAAAAGGTCTGCAGGGTTATGGATTTCCAAAATAAATGCCCTCATCTTGGCAGGGTTGTAACTTCTCAAACAAACATGTAATGTGGTATTTGTTTAGTTACTAGTACGCATGGGGCAAGCATTTATTGAGGGAGGTGCCTATCGCGTAGATAAAATAAAATCAGGGATTGGAATTTAACTAGTCAAATAGGCTGTAAACAGATTCACTTCTTGTTCTAAAATTCAAACAATCTGGTTGAATATGTGTTATTCAAACTGTCAAAAGATGGTTTCAAAATTCCAAACCTATCCACATTTTTTGCGACGCATGGCCCAAATTCAGCTAAATAAATCTTTATTGTCATTGTAGATTCAACGGGTTTGAAACCTCTTAAGTCAAGAGCCAATTGGGAGATCTTCAAAACTATTGGGGGCATAGAGAAACCATAAACACAGATAAAAAAGTTCATGCGAGAAACATGATTTATTGTAAGTTGCTGAGCATAGAAGAAGGTTTATATATTCTATTAAACATATATAGTCTCAAATTGGTCGCGTAATAGTCATTACGCTGAGAGACGCTCTGCAGTCCAGTATGGGGGACATCTTGTAACGTTATGTAACGTTATGTAATGTTACGTAACCTTATTTTTATTAATAACAAATAATTTTTTTAATTATAGGCCAAAATAAATGTCGACCAGAAAAACCACCTAATATGGGGAAGATGTTGTAATATTCCTACCTAACAAAACAATAAAAAAGTAAAAATTTAATTATCCATAAAAAAATGCGGATCAAGGAAAAAAACACATTGTTGGGCTTGCACATGGTTTTAAAACCATGTGCAAGGCCTTCTAAACAACCCATGGTTTTATTGTACATGGTTTAGGATGGCCTTCCATATGGTTTTAAAACCATGTATGGGGAAATGTTGTAATGTTCGTTCCTAACAAAATAAAAAATAATAATAAATACTATATGTGGGCAATAAATAATATTAAATATTAATAATAATAATATTATATGTGGACCTTAACTAAAAAGATGTGTCTTTTTGTTTGAATCAAATCAATGGATACCTAAGAAGAGATTTGATCGCTCTCGATGCTTTATAGAGCATAGCCTAGGATTTGGATCTACGCTGGTTAACCTGTGTTATCGACAAGAAATCAACATAGGAAAATAGCAGATTCAATATTAAACTCGGATCAACAATATTATTACATTACAATAGTGGATGTCAAGACGTGTCTCTAATAATTTGAAGATATGTATGCCAACAACTTCATGAGTCATTATCATCTGCATTGTTGGGTGCTTTTCAGTTCAGTGAACATCATCACCATATCCCTTTGGCATTCAACCTCTTTGTAATTTGTTTATTTTTGGTGTTAGCATTATCTATTTTCACATTTTCTAAGTGGACCCTTATAATAAATAAATCTAATGATTTATACATTAAGTGTAGACATATCTCCGAAATATTAGTAAAAAAATGTTATTTAAAAAATTGTGAAATAGATGATATCAATTTAATCCACAATTGAAAAGTTATACATTGTTGTGTGTAAGGAATAATTGGATTCATCTACTTGATATAATCTCATTTTCTTATTAACATGTTGTAATATCCTAAATTTTGACCTAACACTTATGGGCGTAAGCCTCATTGATTATGATGTTACTTTGATGTTTTATTTTGATATATTGGGTCTAAGACTCCACTGCATATAAACATGATGATTTGTTTGATATATTGGGCATAAGCCAGTTAAATATGTTTTATGTATGATTTTATGTGTTAGGAGTGGACCCTGAAGCACATGATTGATGAAATGTTTTGTGTTGAGCAAGGAGCTCTATAGCACATGAGTATTTGAATGGTTGTGTTGAGCAAGAAGCTCTAGAGCACATGAGTTTTTTTTGTGTTGAGCAAGGAGCTCTCAAACACATAAATTATGTAAACCTTTTTGTTGAGCAGAAAGCTCTTAAGCACATAAAAAAATAATTGTATGTGTTGGGCATAAGCCCTGGAACCTTCCAAGTTGATGTTGAGCATAAGCTCTGGAGCATCACATCCTTGGCCATTGTATCCCTAGGTGTATTTTACAAGTACATCCTAGCATTAGTGTTGAGTGAGGAGCTCTGGAATTGAACTAAGTTTATAACTCCCTATTTTTAGCATTGAGTATGGGCTCTAGATAAGCGCTAGGAGTTATTGAAAAGAATTAATTATGTTGACTCGAGTAAAATATTGATCTCATATGACTTATTTATAAGTGATTAAATGAAATCTTGAATTTATGTATCTCATCAAGTAATGAAGAACTAGTATGTTATACAAGGCAATCCAACAGGCAAGGATGTTTAGAATTTCCTAACCTAGTAGACCTAATCACCTACCCAACGACCTTAATGAAGAAAGTGTCATAAGTTTAGAGATCGTGTTTTATGATACCTAAAGACAAATGATAACAAATAATATATATATAAGTATAAATTTTATACATGGTATGTATAAGAGTAACCATAGTAATAATATTAAAAGTATAAGAAATAAAGGAAGGCCCCATTTTATTATTATTACTTAAAGATAATTAAATATTATAATACCTACAAAATTCCAAATAGGAACTAGTTAAAAAGTTTCCTAAGTTAAGTAGTAAGAGTTCCTAAACTAAATAAAAGGGTTAAATCAAGAAATTAGATAATTCTTGATTTAATCACTCCTTTGACTCAAAAGTATCCCTATAAAGTCCCAAGCCAAAGAGAGGCTTGGGGATATTCCATCTTTTTGGGTCAATCATTATTCTCCATGTTTATTATCAAGTGAGTTCTTGGAGAACATTTTCCTAACATGGAAAAGGAAAACTGATTCAAACCTTGTATCCCACTTAGGGAAGCATTACCTTAGGATCTCTAAGCTACTTGCATGTTGGAACCATCTCAGGGGGATTTGTATTAGAACCGGGAACGGTTTTGGGTCATGGTTGGGTGGAACATGGTAGTTCCTAAGTGATTCAGTTATATATACATAGGTTAGATTTGTCTATGAATTTGTTAATGCTGAGTAATTGAGTGTGCAGGATTTTATCCATTGGAATAGCTTCACCTTCCACGTATGGGCATCTTGATTTTTCTCTTTCATTGACTAGTACATTTTCTCATTAAGAAATTTAGGATATTGTTCCCTAGTTTATTTCAGACATTTATTTCCTATTCTATAACTTAAGGGTTCATGATTTTCTTCTAAAATATACGTCTGCAATTCATTTCCCTTTTAAAAATATTTTATATTTTATTTCTAAACACTAGGTCTGCAATTAATTTCCTGTCTAAAGATATTCAAGGGTTTTGTTCTTCCAAAGTTATTTCTGCATTTTATTTCCTATCTTTATTTGTATTTCCAAGACCTACAACTACCTAAGACACAGTCTAAATATATATTTACCTATGGATTCTACTCGCAGATCTGATATTTCCAGTAGACCTATATTAGAAGTAAAAAAAATAATTAGTATAAGCTCTAAACATAATATAATTAAAAACACATTAGATTAAAGTATAGTAATACAGAACCTAAGAAACAAATCAATTTCCATTACTTAATGTAAAAAGAACCATAGTAAAAAATAATAAATTAAAATGCCAAACTAAATTCATCAAGAACTCTAATGGTATGAAGCTATATTTTAAATAAACAACACTATAAACGAATTATTCCATACCTAAGAATAAACATTAAAACCAAATAAACAGTGAAGCTATAGAGACATAAAATGGTTTGAAGTTACATTAAATAAATAACAATACTAAACATTGAATCAATTAAAAAATTTCACCATCAAATATCTGCAAGGTCTGCAGGCTTAAGGCCTCATTCATAATAAACAAACCATATAATTAATACACAAACTACTTCTAACCAAATCGTATTTCCAAGCAAAAAGTCACCCATCATTTTATGCACATTAAAATATCGTATAAATAAACACACGTCACATGATTGAATCTTATGGGAATGAATTCCCAATAAGCCATTTCATTAATCATCTTCTATAACCATCATTACCCGGGACCAAAATCCTGTGTTATTCACCGTAATATCTTTGCAAGTCATCGTATAGAATCCTGCAGGATTCACTATCTTTTTCTAAAGGCCATAGCATTTCAACCATACAGACCATGCAATTATAATCTCATACACAGGCCATAAAAATAATTCAACGCATCTCTATAGAGAGGTTAAACCCCAAATTATTTATACGCTATAACCATTTCATGGCTCTCGGCCATTTTGCATACAAAATGTTAAACACTATCATAAACCCATTTAAAACCCTGTCAACGCTATGCCAATAGCAATGGCACAAATTCAAACGGTTACACCCACAATCATGGCCTTTACATTTAAATACACACGAAGAACCCCGACAACAATTTAAACCATAAAAACAATATGTTATCTATCTATTATCAGTCGCATCTCTAATTGCGGGAACAACATTGCCATGTATGGCATGGCGCCAAAGGCTAAACAACATTGTTAACAAATCCATATAAATAATTGAAGACAAGAATTATCAGACCACACAGAGTCATTCTAGCGCTAATCTAAGAACTATAACCATAAACAAACACCTGATGTAAATGGTGTACATATCACCTTTATAAACCTAAATAAGATTTTACACAGTTGTGTATCCAAGGGCTTGCACCATTGCATGCAATGGCATTGTCACCATACCAAAACATAAACATATTTACAATTCGCAGATCCTGCAAATGCTCACCAAGGCCAACATTACTGCAAAAAGTATACAGTTGCAAAAATAACCAAAAATACATTTATTCCTAGACTGAAGGCGCTAAACCACAACAACAAAAAAACCCAAGTCTTAAATGCGTCCCTCATGCTTTACTTAATTTACACATAGTCCCTTTTTTCCATTTGCAGCCATTAAAAGAAGACTAAGCATTCAACCAACGACGAGATTCAAAATCTATCATGATATCCACAGAAGAGAAGGAACAAGTTTTAAAACTTGTTGCAATAGGGCTTACCTGAAATGGGTATGGTGTTGACTTGAGGGTGACCCACGACCCATGACCCACATTTCCCAAAACCTTCCTACAACGAAACCAAGCTACGATGAGAAGTATGCTTTGAAAACCAAACTGGACAACATTTACTACGCTAATAAACGATTATGGAAGTCATACCTTCCAACGTTGAAAACCTCCAAAGCTCCATTCCATAGAACAAACAAGAGATAGAGCTCTCGCAGCCATGATGCAAATGACCCAAACCATCATGCTAGTCTAATCCCTAAGCTTGAGACCCACACATCCCAAAGCTCATTAATGTTGCCACCCTGGCCTCCATTACCATAAATCAAAACCCATAGTATACAGTTCATGTCACCTTCCAACAAAGAGCTACATTTAATCACCATGGAATATATAATCCATAACATGTGTATCAAATACTTAGAGTATATCCATAGTCCATGAAATATGGAATATGCCATGGAGGGATATGGTATGTTTATAAAATATATACACCAACGTTTAATAAAACAAGAGCTAAGTTATAAAATTCCATATATATTGTATACTATGTAAACATTAACATAGAGGAGTAGATAATTCTAGGTCATAAGACCAAAAAAACAATAATAGAACCAATACAACATAGGCTAGTGAAACATCCAACGTTGTGTAAATATCAACTATCAAACTTCATAGTAATCACTAGAGTAGGACTGTAAGTCTGTCGTCGTCCAAGTTGAGTGCTAGTGACAAATGAGCAGTATCTATTGTTATGCTTTTATAATCAATTTTCGTTGTTGAGTGCACATGCATGCGACAAGCAAGAAATGCATTAGTTAAAAAAGAACTAATTAAGCCCTGTAGCGAGAAGTAGAAAATAGTTACCTTTCAGGTGTTTAAAATGGAAAAACGTCCCGCCACTCCACCCATTTTTAATACAAGTTACGTCAAAATTATTCATAAGTCTATAATCGAACTTTATAACCAATGCCTATGCAATCAAAATAACACACATATATAAATGTGAAACCACAGAATGAGATAGTAAGCAACATCACGACAACATAGTATTACATTAATAACCACATTGAGAAATATGAAATCACGAAGTAAGTAAATCTTATGACAATACAACACAGTAAACAAAGTATGACACATTCTGCATGAGTTTAAGTAATGTCTAGTTCAGGTAGTGAATGACTATCCTAATAAAAACAAATTTCAAATTTTGGGGACATTACAAGTGGTACCAAAGCCCAGTTTCAACACTAACAGACCAAATGGGCATACAAGACATTTGTTGCAAGGAAAATAAAGTATGATACTTAAATTTTGTCAACTAACAAACATTTTTCCTGTTATTAAAAATTTGCAATTGAAGGATTTTAAAAGAATAGTTCAGATCATGAACACTAAAAAAGATAACAACCGACAAGGAAAGTTGAATACCCCCACCGAGGAAATAGAACTGGTAGTGGAACTAAATTCTGATATAATGAAAACCATACAAAGTCTTCAAGTAGACTTGCAGAGTTTTAGATATGATAATCTAAAGGAAAGGAAGGAACACCAAGCAATTAAAGAAGCATTGCTGCAAAACAGGATGGGAAAAATCCCGCAGAGAAAATCTAGTCATTCCAAAAATAGGTTCAGGAAATAATTTTATCATAAATGGACCAACATCCCAAGAAAAGAAGGAAAAAAAGAACATACCCCTGAACCTCCAGAAGAAGATTATCACAGCCTTTCTAGTGATGATTCTCTTTCCTCATGTAGAAATAAACTGAGAAATGATGACAATGTTCAGGGAGAGTTTCGAAAAATAAAAGCCCCAACCTATGAACGAGAGATGAACATAGAGGAGAAAGATGAGGAATGGCTTTTAGGTATGAGCAAATATTTCTGAGTTCATAGCTACTCTAGTGAAATGAAAGCCTGTCTAGCCATCTATAACTTAAATGGAAAAGCATCTAGATGGTGGAGATACTTGAAGCATACCAATGAAGATGAGTTAAGAGAAATATGGTGGAGTATGTTTCGCAATATGTTTCGAGAGATATACATGTCAGAGAGGTTCTTCGAAAGAAAAGTGAAAGAGTTTCATCAGTTACGTATGGGATCCATGACTACGGATGCTTTTATTAACATATTTTTTGATATGTCACATTATGTACCCTACATCAAGGACAAGAAAGTAAAAATACAACATTTTTTAGGATGTATTCCTCCCAACTTTCGAGAGAGGATTGAATTTGACATGGCTAAAAATTTTGACACCACTTTACACAAATCTATGCTTTGCTAAGAGCATGGACATCTGAGGTAAGAGAACATTAATAGAACCAGAGACAGGTCTAGGACCTTCTCATACAACCTAGAACCAGGATTTAACCCACCACTGTACAGAAAAGAAAACAATAGTTTTCCAACCAATAGGTACTTCAACAAAATAGGTACAAATCCATATGTACGAGCTCCAAATGCTGAGAATCCACCTGCAAATGGGGGAACCAATTTTTCCCCACTACAAATCAAATGCTATAAATTACAAGGGCCTCAGTATTGCCAAGACTATAAGAATAAGACCAATGGGGTCTTGCACAAATTACAGGAAGAACCAATGGTAGAGGACATAACTGGAACACTGTGGATTTATGCAGCCTTGGATGGACGACATCGATACCACACGGGGTCTTCAGTTGATGACCAATATCCTATCACATTAGTTCATATTGTGGGATTTAAAATTATCAAAAATTAAACCAATATATTGCAGGTATTGGGGGGATGAGGGGTTTAAGGTGGGGGTGGGTAGGGTGGTTTATAAGGATTGAGGTATAAAAGGGGGTGGGGAGGATGTTTTAGGTATTGGGAGGGGATTTCAACAAAAAAGAGTTTGGGTCAATATCTCTGGAAATTAAGGGTATTCTTGAATATCCCACGATCGTACATGTTATGTGAGAGGTTCACTAACTGAAGTCTCCGTGCCATACCATCAGGCTACCATGGTTGAAATAGAAGGTAAGATCGTAAACACTTCTGATTCAATACCGAATGACCCTTGTGCTTGTTGGATCTATGTATCGCCTAAAATTGTTGATGAATGTAAACTAGGAAAAGTTAAACATGATAAACCTTAGCTGGTGCAACTAGCCACAGGTATGAAATGGAAAGTTTCAGAAATAGTTAAAAATTATGAGGTAAGCCTAAATGGTTTTCCCACTAAAGTAAAACTGAACATCCTACCCTTAGGATCGTATGATATACTTATCAGCATGGACTAGTTGGAACAACACCATGTCATGCTTGATTGCTTACACAAGTCAATATTGTGTACAGATAGCCAAGGGAATCAAGTGAATATTTAAGGCATACCAAAGAAAGTTTCTGTAAGGAAGATATCCACTTCACAAGCAAATAAGTGTTTTAAGAAAGGCTGCAAACTATTTGCAGCGAACATCCAAGACACACAAGCCGAAAAAGAACAACACATAGAGGATTTTCTAGTTCTTGTAGACTTCAAGGATGTATTTCTTGAGGAAATCCCAGGATTACCACCAAAGTGAGACCTAGACTTTTCCATATAACTAACACTAGGATCAGTTCTTACTTCAAAATCCCCTTATCGCATGAGTGCACCGGAATTGGTGGAACTCAAAACTGCAATTACAGGAGTTGATTGAGAAATGATATATCTAATCAAGTGTGTCTTCTTGGGGAGCATTGATACTTTTCGTTAAGAAGAAGGATAGTATGATGCAAATGTGCATCAATTATCGTCAGCTTAAGAAGATGACTATCAAGAACTGATACCCAATCCCTAGGATTGATGACTTGTTCAATCAAGTAGGATGGGCCAATATATTTTCGAAGATCAACCTGCAATCTAGGTACCATTAGGTAGAGATTCGAGATGAGGATATTCACAAAACCGCCTTTCGTACAAGGTACGACCACTACGAGTTTGTAGTAATGTCGTTTGGGTTGACTAATGCACCGGCGAAGTTTATGTGTATGATGAACAATGATATTTAGTAAAAACATGGATAATTTTTTTTGATATTTATAGACAACATCCTAGTTTACTCTGAGAGCAAATAGGAACACGAGGAACACCTTTTCATAGTGCTACGAGTGTTACAAGAACACCATCTCTGTGCCTAGTTTAGTAAATGTGATTTTACAAACCATAGATATAGTACTTGGGTCACATCATCTCTGAGACGAGGATAGTTGTGGACCCATAAAAGATTAAATCCATAGAATATTGGCATACCCCTGCTAGTATCAGTGACATTAGATCCTTTTTGGGACTAGCCAATTACTATCAAAAGTTCATTGATAAATTGTCGAGGATAGCTTGTCCCATGACCGCTTTCAAAAGAAGGCAAGTAAGTTCTTATGGATGACTAAGTGCGAGAAAAGTTTTCGAAAGCTTGAAAAAATTTGGCGACTGCATCAATACTATGAATTGCAGATCCTGATGGGGATTTTGTTGTTTGCACAGATGTAAGCAAGGAATAGCTCAGAGGATTCCTCTTGCAGAATGATTACACGATCTATTATGAATCGTGAAGTTAAAATAACATGAGAAAAACTACCCCACACATGATCTTGAGTTAGCACCCGTCATCCATGCCTTGAAGATGTGGAGGAACTATCTCATGGGAAGGAAATTCCTTCTAAAGACAGACAATATGAGTCTAAAATATTTATTTGAGTAACTCATTCTGAATGCGAGGCAAGCCATATGGTTGAATTTCCTTAGTGAGTACCATTTCAAGCTAAAGCATATAAAGGGAAAAGAGAACAAGATTACTGATGCTTTGGGTCGATGAACTCATATGATATATGAGGTGACTTAAGTCAAACCGATTCAGATTTACACAATAGGATTAAAATGATGAATAGATTTTATCCTTTCTATGTATAAATCCTCAAGAAGGTCCAAGAGGATAGGTTGTTTCAACAGAAAAAATAGTACAAGGTAGACGGAACATGACTACTATGGTCCAAAGAGAGATTGTACATTTTTGGAAGGAGGGGACACTCGGTCCAGCATCCTCATAGAATTTCATCAGACACCCTACTCATGGAATCCAATATATAAAAAGATGATATCCACAGTTAAGAGACACTTTTTATGGCCTAAGTTAAAGGTCTACATAGCATTGTTTATTATGAAATGTTAGCAATGTCAGCTGGTCAAAGCTGAGCACCAAAATCCTTCGATGTTTTTGCAACCATTACCCATTATGGAATGGAAGTGGGAGGTCATTAGTATGGATTTTATCATGGGTCTACCTAAGAGTAAGAAACAAAATGATTATATCTTTGTAGTAGTTGAAAAATTGTCAAAAGCAACACACTTCACTCCAGTGAAGTCGACCTATAAGGCAGTACACATTACTGATATATTCTGAAAGGAAATATTTAGATTTCATGGGATACCCAAGTCAATCATCTTAGATCGAGATACTAAGCTTACCAGGAACTTTTGGAGATCCTTATTCTCTCGATTAGAGACGTAGTTGAAATTCAGTGCTTCTTATCACCCTCAAACAGAGAAGCAGACAGAAAGGGTAAAGCAGCTTATTGAGGATATGCTTAGGATGTATGACATGAACAACCCCACCAAGTGGGAAGATTACCTGCATCTTATAGAGTTTGCATATAACAACGGATACTATACTTCTACCAAGATGAGTCCCTTTCAGTTACTCTATGGACGGAAGTGTAGAACACTGGCTACTTGGGATAGCTCGGTGTATCAACTCTTGTTAGGGCCTGACTTGTTGAAGGACTTGGAACAATTGGTTACCAAGGTCTAGGTGAATCTTAAAGTAACACAAGACCACAAGAAAAGCTACAGTGATAAGAAAAGAAAAGATAAATATTATCAAATAGGAAACCATGTCTACTTGAAAGTAAAAGAAAAACGAAGGTCATTGAGCTTGGGAATGAGAGGTAAGTTAGCACCTATATTTTGTGGACCCTTTGACATACTATCCAAGAGAGTGCCAGTGGCATATGAATTAGCGTTACCAACTCACATAAGAGTCCATCATGTTTTCCATGCATATTTATTATTAAAGAAATATGTTTATCATACAAAATATGTGATTGATTTGTCCTTATTACAGATGGAAGCTGAAGGGTAGTTTTCCCTTGAAACTCTTCATATATTGCACAAGAGAGAGGTGCAGCTCATGAAGCACACCATAGTCATGTTGAAAGTGCAATGGCAGGACTTTGAGGCCAATGAGGCTGCTTGGGAGAATGGAGCCACCATAAGAAAGGATGACCCCTTCTTGTTTCAGGACTTTGAGGACGATGAGGTTGCTTGGGAGAATGGAGCCACCATAAGAAGGGACGATGTTGTTCTAAGCGAGGAGGGATGTAATATCTTGATTTTTTACCTAACACTTATGGGTATAATCCCCATTGATTATGATGTTATTTTTATGTTTTATTTTTATATATTGGGTCTAGGACCCCACTGCATATGACCATGATGATTTGTTTGATATTTTGGGCATAAGCCAGTTACATGTTGTTTATGCGTTAGGCATGGACCTTGAAGCACATGATTTATGAGATTTTTTATGTTGAGCAAGAAGCTATTGAGCACATAAGTATTTGAATGGTTGTGTTCAGCAAGAATCTCTGGAGCACATGAGTGTTTAATTTTTGTTGAGTGAGAAGCTCTGGAGAACATGAGTGTTTTGTTATGTTGAGCAAGGAGCTCTGGAACACATGAATTATGTAAAACTTTGTGTTGAGAAGGAATCTCTGAAGCACAAGAAAAAATAATTGGAAGTGTTGGGTATAATCCCTGGAACCTTCCAAGTCGATGTTGAACATAAGATCTGGAACATCGCATCCTTAGCTATTGTATCCCTAGGTGTATCCTACAAGGACATCCTAGCATTAGTGTTGAGCGAGGAGCTATGGAATTCCACTAAGTTTATAACTCCATGTTTTTAGCATTGAGTATGGGCTTTGGATAAGCACTAGGAGTTACTAAAAATAATTAATTATGTCAACTGAAGATGACTCAAGTAAAATACTGATCTCATCTCACTTATTTATAAGAGATTAAATTAAATCTTGAATTTCTGTATCTCATCAAGTATTGAAAAACTACCATGTTATACAAGGGAATCCAACATGCAAAGATGTTTAGATTTTCCTATCCTAATAGACCTAACCACCTACCTCACTGCCTTAATGAATAAAGTGTCATAAGTTTACAGATCATGTTATATGATACCTAAAGACAAATGTTAACAAATAATATATATATACATATATACATATAAGTATATATTTTATACACGGTATGTATAAGAGTAAGCATGGTGATAGTATTAAAAGTATAAGAAAGAAAGAAAGGTTCAATTTATTATTATTATTACTTCAAGATAATTAAATATTATAATACCTACAAAAGTCCAAATATGAACTAGTTAAAAGTTCATAAGTTAAGTATTAAAAGTGCCTAAATTAAGTAAAAGGGTTTAAATCAAGAAATCAGATGATTCTTGATTTAACTGCCCCTTTAACTGAAAAGTTTGCCTATAAATACCCAAGCCAAAGAGAGGCTTGAGGATTTTCCATATTTTTGGGTGAATCATTATTCTACCTGTTTATTCTCAAGATATTCCTTGGAGAACATTTTCCTAAGAGGAAAAAGGAGAACTAATTCATACCTGATATCCCAGTTAGGGAAGCCTTACCTTAGGAGCTCTAAACTAGTTGCATGTTGGAACAGCTCAGGAGGATCTGGATTAGAACCAGGAAAGGTTTCAGGTCATGGTTGGGTGGAACGTGGTAGTTCCCAAGTGATTTAGTTATCTATACAGATTTCATATCTGTTTGTGAATTTGTTACAGTTGGGTAATTGAGTGTGCAGGTTTTCAACCATTGTAATAACTTCACCTTGTAGGTATGAGGTTCTTGAATTTTCCCTTTCATTGGCTAGTACATTTTCTAGTTAAGAAATTTAGGATATTGTTATCTAGTTTATTTATGACATTGATTTCGTATTCTATAACTTAAGGGTTTATGATTTTCTTATGAAAGCTATGTCTGCAATTCATTTACTGTTTAGAAAAAAAATATTTATTTCTAAACACTAATTCTACAATTCATTTCCTATCATTAATTGTATTTCCAAGACCTAGAACAATATAAGATAGAGCCTAAATATATATTTACCTATGGATTCTACTGGTAGATCTCATATTGCTAGAATACCTCTATTAGAAGTAAAAATACTAATTAGTATAAGCTCTAAATAGAACATAATTAAAAACACATTAGATTAAAGTATAGTAATACAGAACCTAAGAAACAAATAATTTTCCATTACTTAATATAAACAGAAACATAATAAAAAATAACAAATTAAAATGCCAAACTAAATCCATCAAGACCTATAATGGTCTAGAGCTATATTTTAAATAAACAACACTATAGATGAATTATTCCATACCTAAGAATAAACATTAAAACCAAATAAGGAGTCAAGCTATGGAGAACTTAAATGGTTTGAAGTTACATTAAATAAATAACAATACTAAACATTGAATCAATTAGCAATTTCCACCATCAAAGATCTCTAAGGTATGTAGGCTTAAGGCCTCATTCATAATAAACAAACCATAAAATTAATACAGAAACTACTTCTACCCAAATCGTATATCCAAGAAAAAAGTGACCCATCATTTTACGCACATAAAAATATCATATAATTAAACAAAGGTCACACGATTGAATCCTGTGGGCATGAATGCCCAACAAGCCATTTCATTAATCATCTTCTATAACAATCGTGACTGAAGATCGAAATCCTGTGGTATTCATCGTAATATCTTTGCAAGTCACCGTATCAAATCCTGTAGAATTCACTACCTTTTACTAAACACCATAGAATTTAAACCATACAGACCAAGATATTATAATCGCATACATAGGCCATAAAAATAATTCAACACATCTCTACATAGAGGTTAAACACCAAATTATTTATACGCTGTAACAATTTCATGGCTCTTGGCCCGTTTGCATACAAAACATTAAAAACTATCATAAACCCATTTAAAACCCTTTCAACGCTATGCCAATAACAATGACACACATTCAAAGAGTTACACCCATAGTCACAGCTTTTACATTTAAATAAACAGGAAGAACCCCAGCTACGATTTAAACCATAAAAACGATATGTTATCCATTTATTAATAGTCAAAGATCTAATGGCGTGGACTCCATTTCCATCTACGCCATGGCTCCAAAGGCCAAAAAACGTTGTTAACAAATCCATATAAATAATTTAAAACAAGAATTATCAGACAACACAGAGTCACGCTAGTGCTAAGATAAGAAACATAACCACAAACACACACAGAATGTAAATGTTGTACATATCACCTTTATAAACCAAAATAAGAGTTTACACAATTGTGTATACAAAGCCTTGCACCATTGCAACCAATGGTTTTGTCACTATACCAAAACATAAACATATTTACAATTCATAGAGCCTATGAATGCTCACCAAGGCCAACATTACTGCACAGAGTATACATTTTCAAAAAAAAAAACAAAATACATTTATTCCCTACCCAAAGGCGCTAAACCCCAACAAAAAAAACCACAAGTCTTAAACGCATCCCTGATGCTGTAATTAATTTATAGGCAATCCCTTTTTTCCATTCACAACCATTAAAACCAGACTAAGCATTAAACTAGCGAAGAGTTTCAAACTCTTTCACAATATCCACACAAGAGAAGGAACAAGTTTTAAAATGTGTTATAGCAAGGCTTACCCAAAATGGGTATGGTGTTGACCTCAATGTTACCCACGACCCATGGCCCACATTTCCCAAACATTGCAGCCTGCAACGAAACCAAGATACGATGAGAAGTATTCTTTGAACACCAAAGTAAACAACATTTACAACATTGATAAACTAGTATGGAATTCATACCTTTAAACATCGACAATATACAGAGATCCATGCCACAGAACAAACCAGAGATAGATCTCATGCAGCCACGATGAAAATGACCCAAACCATCGCGTTATTCCAAGCCCTAAGCTTGAGACCCATGCATCCAAATCTCATTAATGTGGCCACTCTTGCCTCCATTACCATAGATCAAAAAACATAATATATAGTTCATGCCACCTTCCAACAAAGAGCTATGTTTAATTACCATGGCATATATAATCCATAACATGTGTATCAAATACTTAGAGTATAGCCATAGTCCATGGCATATGGAATATGCCATGGAGGGCTATGGTATGTTTATAAAACATATACACCAAGGTTTATTAAAACAAGAGCTAAGTTATAAAATGCCATATATATTGTATACTAGGTAAACATTACATAGAGGAGTAGATAATTCTGGGTCATAAGACCATAAAAACAATAATAGAACCAGTACAACATAGTCTAGTGAAACATCCATCCTTTCATAAATATCAACTGGCAAATGTCATAGTAATCACTAGAGTAGGACTGTAAGTTTTTTGTCGTCCAAGCTGAGTGCTAGTGACAAACGAGAAGTATGTCATGTTCCACTTTTATAATCAGTTTCCATCGTTGAGTGCACATGCACGTGGCAAGGAAGAAATGCATTAATTCAAGAAAAACTAAGTAAGCCCCGAAGCAACAAGTAAAAAATAGTTACCTTTCAGGTGTTTACAAGGGAAGCAAGTCCTGCCACTCCACCCCTTTACAATACAAGTTAAGTTAGAATTATTCATAAACCCGTAATTGAAATTTATAACCAATGAGTAAACAATCAAAATAACACACATACATATAAATGTGAAACCAAAGAACGAGATAGTAAGAAACATCATGACAACATAGTATTACATTAATAACCACATTGAGAAATATGAGAGCGAACTGTAAGAACAACATACGACAATACAACACAGTAAACAAAGTACAACACATTTTGCATAAGTTTAAATAATGTCCAATTCAGGCAGTGAATAACTAGCCAAATACTTTTTTTTCAAATTTTCGGAACATTACACATGGTGATAGTAATCTATTATCATTTTTTTTAACAAATTTTAGATGATTAATAGTTCTTTTAATATATATATATATTAAATGGGAACATAATGTTTCTTTTGATAAAGAAAAACATACTAACTTTTGCTAACATGATAAATTAAGGGTTTTATTTTTAATCTTCAAATTATAAAATAAAAGTTTTCATTTTAACCTTTAAACTCTTTACCAAGTAACTCATCGAAATTTTATATTTACACAAAACTATTATTTATAAATGCATTAATGTTATAAACATTAACTTTATGAGTAAATTGTAGTATAAGTTAAATGAATTGCTCAATTGAATTTGTATATATAAGTTAAATGAATTGCACAATTGAATTTGTATATATATTAGTTTATCTTTTATTTCTAGATAAATAATTTATGTTTTACATTGTTTATATATTAATTATTTAAAATATTAATTTTTTTCTTGAAAAAAAAAATTGTATTATATTAATCAGTAAAGAGTTGTTTATAAAAAAACTGTGTCCTACATAACGATGTCATGCTTGCAACCAACACTTACAAGAAAACCAAAAAACCATAGAGAGCTTTAAAAGATCCTTTGTTTTGGCATTTACACATAAACTACAATTTCAAAAAAGTCTATAATTGGCAAAGCTTTGAGTTTCTTTTGTTTCCACAGACACATGACTGTAGCATCATAAAAAAACAACATAATAAACTATAGCATCAAAAACTGTAGCATCCAAAATGTAGCCTAGGGATCATGAGTAAAAATCCTCAGAGTAGAGATCATAAAAGTCCAGAAATCAAAATTGAGACTGTCTATTTATAAATTGGCTTCTGGAATTTGAAGGTCGATGAAAGGTATGTGATAGAAATCATAAACCTATGCATCTCTTGTTTCCAAAAACTTCTAGGATCCATGTTCCAATGTTAGCCCATATTTGGATAGGCGAACAACATCTATGTTCCTTTCCCTCTCCACATGATGACATGTAATATAGTCAAAGTTTGTCATTTCCCCAATTTTGGCCTAAGTAAAATAGACCAAGGTCACCTAGGAATAATTTAGAAAATTTATTAATGGTGGCAAATAAGGAGAAAATAATTTAACTGGGGAAACTAGCTAGTAATATTATTAAAGCTCAAAAAATTATAATTATTTGCTAAGGGGAAGCAATAATTACCCTGAGCATGGTTTCTGGTGTTCTATAGTATTTTTCTATGGTATGGGAAAAAGGAGATAATAGAACATGGTTTTCATTGGCCCATGGTATTTATCCATGGTATTGGACAATTTTCAAGGATAAAAGGAGGAAGAGGAAAATGGAAAGGACATGATTGGATATTTGGAGATTTGTTCTTGATACCATCTAGGGGTTAGCATATAGTTTTTGTTCGGGATTGGAAAACCCCATCCATACATTTTGTTCTAGATTCAGTGTTGTGACGGATCTAACCTAACTAGACAAAGGGAAAGGATCCATTTAGGGTCTTCATCGAAGCTTCATAATTGGAGTGGGCATCACTTCCAGGTTCTTGTTCAATGTATCTTGGTAGCTTCTATTGTAGCCATAGTTATTGTACTATTTACTCTATTTACTCTTTGTTAGTCATAATAAAAGTGCTAATATTATCTATCCATTGTGATGTGCTATGGAATGTCTCTAAAGTGTTTGATGAAATTTCTATGAGAATACATACTGCTGGTGAAAGTTATAAATCAATGTAAAATTGATTAATGTTGATAATTTCATAGATTTTTTGACCATCTCGATCCATGATATTACAGTGGTATCAGATTTGGTTTTCCTACCAGCATGAGTGGGAATCTATTGGTTTTACTGCCATCCTAAGGGGAAATCTATTGAGGGTTTCCATTTCATGTCTACATTTAATTTCAAATTAAGGTTTGGCTGCTCATTGGTGATTTCATCGTGGGAGTTGAATTAAATTGGATCGTGGCAGTTGCAGCTGAACAATTATTCATTTCGGAACATGTCCACAAAAAATCTAGCAAGTTGATAGCATAGGACGCATTTTCTCATTCTATTGGATTGTGGATAAGAGGGAAGACATATTGCTCCCTACACAAATCGTTCCTGTAATCACTATCGGCAAACTGTGTGCGTCATTTACTCCAGCCATTAAAATATGTTTACACTACTGTAAATTGTGGTTATAGAAGATCCGGTTCCTCTTATTTGTGACTTGTGGAGCATCGTGGTAATCGGAAGGGGTCATGTACAATGAATGATGTCATGGAGACGATATATTGAGGAAGGTCCGGTTCTTTCTCTTGTGAAGGGCCGCATCAGTGCAGAGAGACTGATCCTTCAATCGACATTCCCGTGAATACTAAGGAGAGGTCACATGGGTGTGGGAGAAGTCATGGAGGGACACCACGTTTGTGAATATCATAGAGGGTTTATCCCTCTTGTGTTGTAGATCACAAGTTATGTGAGAAAAATAGATTTGTTTTTCTTTCACGATCGAGAGTTCAGTGGAAGGGTCATGGGGCCATCCCGGCAGGAAGCATATCCATTTGACAAGTTCATGTAAGAGTGGAAGCAAGGGCCAATACCTCTCATTTATGTGGAGTCATGAGACTTGGAGTAGGGTAGATTCCTCACTCGGAAAGGTTGCATGCATTGTTAAGAGAAGAAATATTAGTATAGTACAAATCATGCGCCAACATTGGAGATGATTTCTATACCATACTAAAACTGAAGAGTGTTACATTAGATAAATATTACCAAGGGGCCCGCTATCATCTTCGATAACAGATATATAATTTGTTGGTCCCTTGATTTCCAAGTAAACACTCTTATTTCATCAATCTCAGTGTGACTATGAATAATAGTGGATGTTGGAGATTGAATTGTCTCCCACTTGAGGATACATAGGGATAACACATGCCACTGAAATATGTTGAGAATATTCCTTGGCCATGAGGTGGAAATAAGTTACATTGCACATTCAGACATCTACAAGAAGTCTCATTGAGATCTACAATTATATTCAGCGGTGTGCTTTCCTTTGGGGTCAACTACTTGGTATATCTAATATACATCATCTTTCTAATTTAAGAAAGGAAGTTCTAGAATCTTTAAGAATACATTGGACAACACCTACAGTGGTCACCTACAGGAGTTCTTCCAACCACTGCTAGACATTATTGGAGAGGACGCGTCACACATCATAGTCCAAAGGAGAGAACACAAGAAGTAATTTTAGTGAAACTCCATTTTTCTCACTGCTATACAAACTCGTAGGCCAAGTTCTAATCTCTACTGCTACAAGGAATTTCAAAAACCTTTCCATAGATATCGTTGTTCATAAATACCGGTGTGTCATGGTCTATTTCATCACTACACATGATTTTTATGGTGTTCTGGCTATCTTACTACTACCACTACTTGTGTATACCAGACTAAAGAGGGTGTATCTATAGTACAAAGAAGAGGAGTCTGAATATTTGTCACAAACTTGTGGGTACCATATGTTGGACATATTCGGTGCTAGGAATACTTGCCTATTAATTGTTGACAACTATAGGATTTCTGAGGCAGTTAGATCAAAGGTCATCTTATATTGCAACCTTTTCAAGCTTGGCTATTGTAACAGGTCAGGAAATTGTTTAATATCAGAACTCATTTGCATTCTCTATGGAAATAATTATACTTAGTGTCAATATTTTGGTGTATGGGATGGAATTTTTGTCAAATTATCATAGTCAATCACAAATCTCAGTCACATTAAATCAGATTTGAAACTCAGTGAGTTCAAGCAAATTGAAAAACAAGTATCTTTCATAAGCCTTGCCTACTGTAAGAGCCATGTGTTATTCAGATTTAGAGTATGACCAGCATGAGGAGGAGTATTATTTCTATGTCGTAAAGGAAAATTATTTTGAGCTGTAAGATGACAATTATGTGGATGAGAAACCCTCTTATAGTATCTCTACCCAATTCACATTCAGAGATGATGATGGTTACTCTTGTGACCACTTGTACGATGAATATGCAGACAAAGTGATCATGCCACCAAGGAAATATCCTTTGAAGGAAATAACATGGTGGAGGGAAAAATGAAAGACCTTGCCCCAACAATATCAAGCATATAGTGTTATGATGAAGTCATCCTTAGAAGTTCCTTTCAATTTTTTTGTGAATGATTTGTTTGGGTATAAGCCCAAGATTGAATATGTGGAGTTTGTGAATAAATTTCTATGCCCTTATTGGAAGAGACCTTGGAGAGAAAATCATATATATTTGGAGGAGAGAAATGAGGAGACCACCACCAGTGTTGTGAAGGATAAGATCGCAATCCTTACTAATGACGGTTATTAGCACAATGGAGCCATCACTTGTTCTACTGAGAATCACCTAGAGGCATCTCTTCCTGAGAACATGGATCAAATAGCATCTATTGATGGATGCTATAATGGAGAGGTACCTACTGATGGGTGCCAAGGAGCGACATCTACTGCTGAATTTCCATTCCTCTATGTTGGTGACATAGATATTCCACTTGATGATACTACTACAAGTATAAGATCCCACAATTTTGAAGAAGATGAATATTTTTTAGTAGAGGAAGAGGTCCTAGGATCAATATCACCATGACCACATGCGCTTCATGAGGCAGATCCTATGTTGGAGGAAGAAAATGCCTCTTTTAATGAGCTTTCCCATTTTAAAGGGTCACTCAATATGAATGAAAAGAATATTCAAGAGGACCTAGACATTCTCCAAGTTACTAGCACACTTGTGTCCCAATTGGCTTGGAGAGATGATTCCATGGAGTCACAAACTTCCAATGGAGTCATAGAGAAGATCCATAAGGAAACATCAACAACTAGAGGTAATATCATGTGTTTTATTTCTGATAGAAGTCATTTGATTGATCTTGTCCAAATATTACATGAAGCCTCCATAAGAGATAATGAGAAAAGTTGCAAGCTCAAACATTAATTGAATTCCACCCAAGATTGTCTGAAGGATGCACAAGAAGTACTTCAAGAATACCAGCGTAGATCCAAATCCTAGGCTCTATCAAGCGCCGAGAGGGATCAAATCTCCCGAGGTGCAAACCTCTTTTAGTGCAATTGGAATTAACAAAATATAAAGCAAGTCAGCAAAACTTGAAAGATATACATTTAGAATACAAAAATAAGACAAGTAATTACCAACATTTAAAGTTCACTAATACCATATATTACTAGCGGAATTAACAAAATATAAAGCAAGTCAGCAAAACTTGAAAGATATACATTTATAATACAAAAATAAGACAGAACAAGCAGAAACATGAAAATAAATTAGTTGAAAATATAAAAGGATCTGGCGAGCATACTCGACAACATGTTGCTTGAACTTGCGTATTTCGGAGAGCATCTGCCAGAAAAAGAGATTCAAAACATTTGTTATCTGCGCAAACAATCCGGCCAGGCCATTGCTGCTGGCCCATTCATATCCCTTGCCGTTGTCCAGACTTACAGAGAATGACATATCGGATAACTCCAAATCCACTCCAAGTTCCTCGAAGAATTTCATCGTGTACGAATAAGGAGCCTGCATTGCCACAGACTTTTCAATAATAATAAAAAAATCACGTAATCCAAGGTGTTCATTGGTAAATGTAGTATTTTTTTAATCTTTCGAGTATATAAAATAATGTTTTCCATATTTCATTGATCAACTGGAGGAAAAAAGATAATATTTTCATATTTTGATGAATCATACCATCAGGGAAGCTAAGAAGACATTGGTATCCATCCCATAAAGAGAAAAATACATCATTTTCATTATTTCATTAATCAATCAGAGAAAAGAAATATTTTCACTCTTTTCACTATTTCAGGGCTCAATTATTTTCACTCGTCTGGATTGTATCCCTTAAATTTAAAAAAATAAAATATTTTCGTTATTTCATAAAGCAAAAGTATTTTCTTATAATATTTTCATTATTTCATGAATCACAGAAGAAAGATCACATTTTCACGGTGGTCTGGAGTCTATCACATGCATACGACCTTCCTAAAAAAATATTTTCATTATTTCATATTCAACGGGAGAAGAGATAAAAATTTGCGTTATTTTTCAAAAAATATGATAATAAATTTTCTTTATTATCAGCTGGAAAATGGAACGTTACATGATTGCAGAGCATGAACCAACATTCTCCCCCTAAAGAAGGTAATATTTTCATTATTTCATCAATCAACAGGAGAAATTATTGAAGCTCTGGTCTCCATCCTTAAATACATTTTTTCAGAAAAAAAATTAACATTTTCATTATTTCATCAATGAACGGGAACGGGAACGGGAGGAAGGATAAAATGACATGATTTCAATTGACGGAAGAAATCTTGACATTTTCATTGAGAATGGAAGCTTACACGACTGCATAATTGCATATCATGAATACACGATTTTCCCCAAAAATGAAGATAATATGTTTCATTTTTCCATGAATCAACGGGTTTCTTTTCGAAAAAAGAAGATAACATTCTCTTTATTTTAGAAAAGATAAAATTTACATGATTTCTTTAATCGATGGGAGAAAAGAGAACATTTTCATTATTATTTCTTTAATCAGCTGAGGATTGGAAGCTTACACTATTGCAGACCATGAATCCTAAGTCCAAGTCAATTCCGTACACAGAAAAGGTGCGTGCATGGCCTCCAAGATAAATTTCTTTCTCGTACACAGAAAAGGTGCGTGCTGGCCACATGTTAGTAACGTTACATCACGTGACAAGATCTCCCCCATAATATTCACTTTCACTATTATTTTTTGCCAACATGTTAGTAACGTTACATCAGGTGACAAGATCTCCCCCATAATATTCACTTTCACTATTATTTTTTGCCAACATGTTAGTAACGTTACATCAGGTGACAAGATCTCCCCCATAATATTCACTTTCACTTTTATTTTTTGCCGACATGTTAGTAACTTTACATCACGTGACAAGATCTCCCCCATAATATTCATTTTCACTATTATTTTTTGCCGACATGTTAGTAACGTTACATCACGTGACATCACGTGACAAGATCTCCCCCATACTTGGCTGTAGAGCGCCTCTCGGCGCAATAAGGTCCAAAATGAGGAACTTCTTAAGTAGTTGCAAAGTTTATGGTCTCCTACCTATTTTTCTTATTTTTGTATCGATGATAGCATGAATATTCCTCACGGTATGGTGGACAATGAGATTCAAACTGATTTGTAGGTGTTTGGAGAGCTAAATGATGAGCAAGTTAAATGCCAAACACTTTTCATGGATGAAGAAGAACACAAATTGTCTCTTAGTGCAAGTTTGGCACTTTTGGAAGAGGCACATGATTTCAAACCCAGGGAACCAACCTTGTGAAGAATTTTCACATTTCTTTACTTAGAGAATGAGTTGGTCCATCAAATTTCATCCTAAACTGCTACTTCTTTCAATCTTCATCCTAGTGAAGTTTGGGTAAAGGGTTTTTTTCTTTTGGTGCCACATGAGGAGTAGGAGATTCCTACCCTTCATGATGATACTATGCTATGTGCACCAATTTATTTTGAGCAATATTTACATCCATTATTTTGTATCACTCCTACTCAAGGATGCACTTCCTTGAGCCACTTGGAGGATCCTTATTTAATTGATGGAGGTTCTTCATTCGTCGCTTGAATAAGAGAAAACATGGTGAGCCATATTGATACATATTCCTTGTGGCATTATGGGACATGGTATCCTTGCCTATTTTATTGGATTAGGTTTGATTGGTATCTTCATGATTTTGTGCTTTTGACACTTGATGATTTTCTTGCTTGGAGGTGCAAGATTCTTGAGTTCTCCTTGATGGAAGATCACTTTGGTCACATTCGGAGTGGAATATCTTTGTATCATTTCATTATGTTTCATGATGATGTATCTATCTTTGTGATTATGATGTATGGGAGAATGCATAGTAGAACTTGTGATCCTTGCATATCTCCCCATGATGTATTGCCTTGTACCATCCTATGTATTGATGTAATGTGCCAATTATGGGATCCTGCCATTCCACTCTTTGATGATTCGTATTTGAGGATATTTTGCATCCCACACTTGGTATTTTTTCTTGTATTAGTACTATTCATTGATAGATTGCATAAGAAATGGGACCCTGGCATCCCAAGGAATGCATATTTCCTCTTGATGGTGATGTGCACTAGAAAGGTGCACAAGTAGATGGACCATGCTATCTTGCTCACTTGTATTCATCTCACTTGGAGAAATGGTTGCACCATTGGCTTGATGGAGCAAGCCTATTTTCATAGGAGACATTATTTTGGATGGACTTATGATTTTTTTGTAGGGTGTACTATGAGCCTCCATGTGACTCTTATGCATCGCATGAGAGGATGTATTTGGCACCTTATATTTCTAAGGATCATTTGGGATCCTGGTATCATTTGTACTTAGTTTCCACAATTAAGTGCACAGTTGATGGTGGAAGATTTATGATGTGATCGTATTTCCCTATGGTTTATTCATTGCTTGAGGACAAGCATATTTTTGGGGGGAGGACTGTCATGTCCCCAATTTTAGCCTAAGCAAAATAGACCAAGGTCACCTAGGAAGAATTTAGGAAATTTATTAATGGTGGAAAATAAGGAGAAAATAATTTAATTGTGGAAATTAGCCAGTAATATTATTAAACCTAAAAAAATAGTATAATTATTGGCTGAGGTAAAGCAGTAATTACCTAAAGCATGGTTTCTGGTGTTCTATAGTATTTTTCTATGGTATGGGAAAAAGGAGATAATAGAAAATGGTTTTCATTGGCCCATGGTATTTGTCCATGCTATTGGATACTTTTCAAGGATAAAAAGAGGCAGAGGAAAATGAAAAGGACATCCTTGAATATTTGGATATTTTTTCTTGAGACCTTCTAGGGGTTACCCTAGAGTTTTCATTTGGGGTTGAAAAACCCCATCCATCCATTTCGGTCTTGTTTCAGTCGTGTGATGGATCCACCCTATGTGGACAACGGGGGAGGATCCAATCAAGGTCTTCATCAGAGCTTCATAATTCGAGTGGAAATCACTTCGAGGTTCTTGTTGAATGTATCTTGGTAGCTGCTATAACAACCATAGTTATTGTACTATTTACTCTTTGTTGGTCATAATAAAGCTGCCAATATTATATTGCCATTGTGATGTGTTATGGAATGTCTCTAAAGCATTTGATGAAATGTCTATGAGAATGCATACTATTGGTGAAAGTTATAAATCAATGTAAAATTGATTAATGTTGATAATTTCATAGATTTTGTGACCATTTAGATCTGGGATATTACAAAGTTTGTCATGATTCTGTTAACTTCTTCAAAGAGTGTAATGAGAGAAATGTTTATGCATATTTGAACTTTGTTCACCTAGTTAAGAATCACTAGAGAGTCCCCAAAATATGGATCCTTCTACTATCTTTTTCTAGGGTGAAGCAAAGGAGGAGTTTTAGAGCCATAAGATCATCATAGATGTTTGTTCCATCCCCTAATCCCATTTGGATCTGAAATGGTGGTTTTGGTTGAGAAAGAAAATAGCACCACGCCAACATTTTCTTTCTTGATATGCCTTGTCAAAAAAAATCCACCGCATAGATTTGTCAATTAGCTCTTCTATGATGATCCTTGGTGCTGATGCATATTTTATTTGAGGGAAATAACATAGTATGTCAAGGCCCCTTTTAGCAATGGCTTCAAGGGAAGAACATTTTTCCTGAAAGATGGTAACATTTAAGGAAAGCCAGATTCTCCATATATGGAGAAGAGGAAGATATTTGATGTGTGCTAGAGGTGTAGAGGACGAACCGGTTTTCCATGCATCTTCAATCGAGAGACCAACCAATTTAAATATGATATTTAGCACGGATTGAGAGTGCGAACAAAACTGAGATGTAAAAGAACAATTAAGAAAAAGGTGATTTGCATTTTCTTCATTGTCTTTGCACAAAGTGCACCACCCTGGTCCTGCCAAGGATATTTTTTGCAAACTATCCTAGGTTGGGATTCTGTTAACTAGAGAATGCCACATGAAAAATTTCGCCTTTAGAGGAAATTCAACTTTTCAGATCATAGGTTGCAACCATTTATGCTCATCTTGAAACAAAGTGGCACATAATTGTTGATAACTAGTTTTCGAGGTGTAACTTCCATGTGTAACATGTTCACAAACAAGTTTATCATGTGAATCTATAAGCTTGATGTGTGAGACATGGAGAGCATTGATATATTTATTCTAGTCTAATATCCAACGGTCTGGGATCTCAAGTTCCCTTCTTCCCAACCATCCTTGATGCAATAAATTAATAGGATCATGGTAATCAATTTTATTTAAATGAAAAAAACCTTTATGTTGGAGCAATTGAACAAGCTGTTGTGGAAGACGATGGTTTAGCTAGCTTCCTGGCCATGGCTCTTCTCCAATTAGAAATATCATCCTATTTCCAATTTTCCAAGAGAGACCACTATGAATGAGAGGAAAAGAGTTACAAATTTCATTCCAAATAATTGAGCCAATTTGTGGTGCAATGAAAACAAATTTTATGATATAATCCCACAAAGACACTGAAGCAATGTACTTGTGATGAATCACCTCCGTCCATAAGTTGTTTTTTGATATAATCCTTTAGCATGCTTTTGTAGCTAAGGATTTTGAAAATAGAGTGGATTTTTTGAGTCCCCACCCTCCCATGGATTTAGGCCTAGAGAAACATGATCCCATCTTACCCATGGAAGAAATTTTTGATCCTTATTTCTTGTCCATAGAAATTTTGAGCAGATTTTTTGAGATTTCTCCAAAATTGATTTTGGAATCTAGGATAAGGCCATCGCGTAGACAGGGATGGCTTCAAGGATAGATTTTACTAGAATTAACATTACCACTCTTGAAATCCACCTATTTCACTAGAGATTTACCTTGCTATCTAGTTTTTCCAGAAGCCAATTCCAGTCTTCATTTTTATAGCAATTTGGATTTAGCCTGAAACCTAGGTACTTGAGTCCTTTGTCTACGGTAGAGACAATAAAGGGAAAGAGTTCCAATAAGGAACTCATGATATCATCTTCTAGTTTAAAAGTAGTAATAGTAGATTTATAGAAATTTAACTTCATCCCTATGGCTTTGCAAAACAAAGGAGGAATTTCTGAGATATTTTCAACCTCTCTGATCAATCCATTACAAAAAATGAGAATGTCATATACAAAGATGACCTAAGTGATGTTTAGGTTTGTGGATATCTTGATTTGTTCAAATAGGCATCTTCTTCTTGCATCCAAAATAGCCATGCTTAGCCTTTCTGCAACCAATAGGAAAAGAAGAGGGGAGAGTGGGCATCCTTGCCTTAGACCCCTTTCGGAGTGAAAAAATGGGGAGGCTAAGCCATTGATGAGAACAACAAAGGATGCAGTGGTGATGTAAGAAAAAATACCTTTTATGAAGGATTAATTAAATCCCAAATGAGTGAGGAGTACCCTAAGGTATAAGCAACTAACCAACTAACAGGTTGATCTGAATCTGCTCATGAGTGAACCCAGTGTTTAAACATCATATCTCTTCCCAGAATACTTTTGGTCAAGAGAAATCTGTCAAGTCTTTTGGCAATCCTGTCCTCACTAGTTCCTCTATTTGTCCAGGTTGGTTTCCTCTTTTGGGGGTCTAGGTCCACCATCTTGATATTTATATAATATATTGCTGAAGAAAGAGGCCATGAGATCTGCCCTCGCTCTTGGACCCCATATTTCATGCACACCTAGTGTTAAATTTATATCTCCACCTATTACCAAGTTTTCACACTTTAAAAGGTGGGAGGCTTGCAAAGATTCCCAAAAGGCCACTCTGTTGTTGTAAGGACCATCAATATCTAGGATGTTCAGGGTTAAATTTTCCTCATCCCAGAAGATATGAATCCCCAATCCAAAAGGAGTACCCCGTGAATTTGTACAACAAAATATGGAGTGGTTCGAACCTATGGCCAGGCCCCCTGAAATACCTCTAGCACTCTGAGCTAGGAAAGTAAAGTTTTTTTTAATTGAAGATAATAGCTTTTTTACTTCCAGTTCTTATCCTAATGTTTCCTGGAAGAGGACTACATCTAGTTTTTGAGCCAAGATCATCTTATTTAGGGAAATGTTTTTTCAGGTACTTTCCAGGCCCCTACAATTAAGGGAAATAATTTTCATTTTGAAACCCCTTCATGGGCTTGCACTGCTCTAAGTTCCCTAAAAAAATTTTTATTTCTACCATTGACTTGATCACGAAGAGCCTTCTACAAGGATGAATAAATATGTGTAGGTTTTCCCCTCCCTTTTCCTTTTGAAAGGAGTGTAGGGTTAGTTCCAAGTACGAGAAGGGGAACTAATGAGTGAGCCAGAGAAGGGATATCCCTTATTTTGAGGTGGAACCAAATAATGGGGGAGGTGGAGGGTGAATCCAGAGGGACTTCCTGTGGGGGGGGATAAGGGGGTCCAGGGGGATGTGAGAGTGCAGGATGTGAAAGAGATGGGGGAGGGGAGGTAATAATTTGTGAGGGGAGAGGGGAAACAGTCTCATAGGGATCCATCAATGGGGAGGATAAATCATTCAAATATTCATTTAAATAAAAAAAGGGTAACATACCAGTGGAAGGTTGCATCATTTGTTAAAGAGAAGGATTTGTTCCTGATGCAGGGATGTTTGTTGTTTCTTCCTATGCAGGGATCGAAGGCTACCTATCACTTTGTATTCATGGAGTTTGCATACTTCAACTTGTCCTGCAGCAAGCCTTTATGTTTCCGGAACGACGAATTACCTGGAAAGCCATCTCTTTCAGGTGGAGATTGGAGGATGTCCCAATTTGCATTTCTTTGCTAAATGCCCCATCTCATGATATTGATGACATATAACAAAATCCATTCATAGTTTAGAATTATTTTTCTTGCTATGGAACCCCAAATCAAATTGGTATGCTCCCTGAGATAAGTTCGGATATTTAAATATACTAGAATTATTGCAACCATTCTAGGACGAGTCTTCGGAAAAGAAAGATTGGCTTCTAAGAAAACCCCTAATGCATTTCCTAGATCGCGTAGCAATGTTGTGTTCCAAAACGGCCATGGGAGTCCTGGAAGATGCACCCACACTAGGATTGTATCCAATCTCTCACTATCCACATCAAATAAGGGAGTAGGCACCAGGCCGTAGTTCCAGTTCTGATTGAAGATTTTTTCAGCTTTGTATTTGCAATTAAAGATGAATCCAAACCATCCTTTGAATAGGGAAGTGGTTTATGGTTCATATTGAAGAAACCCCATCCAATTTTTTCAAACCCATATTTCCATTTCCTCCTAGGCTAGATTCTGCCCTCTAATTATCCCTACTAAAGCAACGTCCTCTATCTTGCATGCTTATTCAATTAAAACGTTGACACCACAAACCAAATTCATAGGTCTATCATTTGAGTTTAGGAACCTATTTTTTCTTTTCTTTCTAGGTTTTTTCCTACCCCCATTTTCGCCTTCTAAGGTTCCCTCTCTGGATTTTGTGGATTCCCTTCCACTATGATCTAAATCACACATGGGTTGCATTCCAATAAAGTCATATGGTGGCAAGAATGAAGCAATAAAACCTTCGGGAATGATAAGTTCACTAACTGAAGTCCCAAAAAAAACCTTCTCTGAAAGTGTGGGTAGGGTTCTAGGCCATCCATTCCTCCAACAAATCGAGGTCACTGAAAAAACCTTGCTCTAGCAGAGGCATAGAGTTCGGGTCCGGTGCAAAGAGGGATTCATTGTGCATGATAATGGTGTTCAATGGTGGGAGATCTGGAACTGTAAAAGGAGTAGTGGGGAAAAGAGTAAAATGGTTACCTCTAATTTGCGGGTCCATGGTGAGTGGTCCGCATCGTGATCTGGCGGTATATCCAAAGAAACATCACGAACCCTAGAATCCATGACTGTCATGGTTTCGCAAACACTTCTATTTGGCATTTGTTCTAGCAACGGCTATGTTGGTACAGGGCTAACTATCTCAGTGACAACTGCGACAGTTAAAACAAATATTTCACACCACAGGTCCTCCGAGTAGTCCAATATTCACCCTTCTCCGTTGTACGTCATGTGAACATGGATGATAAAAACTAAATAAACACTCTGTAAAACCTTTTTTTCTATTGAAAACGGGGGCTACGGATCAATTCCCAAGGGTTTTCATGCCTGCCGCAGTGGTGAAAGCCGCAAAGCTCCCTTCCTTCTCCTAGTTTCTTCCACTTAAAATATTATTTTGATATGATTAGATATTTAATAAGTGTTAGTTTCTATTAATAAATTTTCAATATTATATTTTCTTTTTTACTTATGTCAAACATATGCATTATTTTATAAGTTATGCTTTAATCACAAATACATTATTTATCTAAATAATATTCCTTAATCTTTTAAGTCTTTTTTTATTCGATTTATAAATAAGTTAAACAAGAGCCACGAGGTGGCAATGTCCCCAACGATGCATTGGTAATAGCTAGTGGTTTACAATTGCTTATGTAAAAAAATAAAACTTAGTAACATTAGATTTAATTTTGTTATAGCCTACTTAAAACTCAATAAAAATAGAATAAATGTTGTTATACCCTACCTAGGCATCCTTTGAGGATGGTAGAGATTTGACTACTTAGAAGACTCTCAGACTCAAGTTCTATTTCAATGGATTCAAAGTGAGGATGAGCTTTACCAGATTTGTGAGAACGACTACTACATCTCAAATAGGCCATGAAATACATAAAGATAAGCCTAAATACAGAGTGGGGATGAACCATTTTTTATTAACTAGATGATAAATTGTTGATGCTTGTTGGGTGGTTAAGTTAATTCCTTTAGTATCAAAGTTGTAAACCAACTTCTCTTTTTAAAATGGTACCCACGTCTCTCTTGGAGTTGCAGATTTGGGCTTGAAAAGTAACTTATCCTCTAAAGGAAGGGTAGAAAGGAAAAATAAAGGCAATGAAAGTGAGGGCACAACTCCATATACGATCTTTCTAGGTAATTTTTTTGTTCATTATAGGAAGTGCCGTATTCAAAATATGACATTTTCCATTCCGTAGGTCCATTAAGAGTTTTGTATCACCTATAAATTATAAATAAAATATATATGATATTAAATTTTCGCAAATAGAAATAAATAAAATAAACACACTTAAATGTACATAAAAATTTGGATAATTTAAATAATATATTAAGTTTAACATCCAAATAAATCTATAATTTTTTTTTTAATTTCGCATAAAATCAAGACAATAAATATATTTAAAAGAGTCAATAATAAATATTATTAAAATTTCCAACTCACTTATCAAAATAATATTATTTATTTTTATTTTTTATAATATTGCATATAACTGTCTTTAACTTTATAAATGGATACCCAAAATCTCTTCACCCTTAACATTCACAATACCTTTTAACGCTCATTTTCACTAACATTGCAAACATTTAAATTGATTTTTGAAGAGTAAGCTATCATTACATTCCCTTTTTTAAGGTAGTTATTAATTTAAAACTATTAATTAATTTTGTGTTTTGTCTCTTAATAAAGGCATTAATTGTGCTGCTCGTAGGTATGCTTGTACACTTCAGGGCAAAAAGAACAAAACAATTGAATTGAAAGATATTCTATAGCGATGCATATTGACTAAATATTCAATTGTGTGTTCATTCATTTCTTTCTTTCATTCCCCTCAGGCTGTGAGGCAAGGCGAGGCATGGCATGGTTGTAAATGCAGCGTTTTGCTTCTTAAAGCCAAATGTCTTATTCATAATTATTTGAGGCAAAAAGGAAATTTGGCTTTTTTAAGAGAGGATAGACAATTTAATACAGCCAGCCGTCAAATCATCTACATAATAATTTCTTTGTTCTAAAAAGCTGATCAGGGATCTTCACAACAGGTGGCAGACCGCATGGATGATCGGGAATAGCAAGTGGAGTATGTCGTGGTAACTTCCTTTACCTGTCACTGGTATATATTAATCGAGAGGCCTGGTTGGCTAATGATTTTTTCTTGCATTTTCAGTGAATGCTGAGGTTGGCCATCAGTTTCCTTGTCCTTGTAGGGTTGTAGTGTATTCAGTAAGGTTTCTGCTCTACTATGTCTATTTTCTTCTTGACCGGTTAAATTCCTGAAATTTGTTTCAGCATTACGCTAATTTTTTCCAGGCTATGGAGTATTTGTTTTTGTTGAATCTTGCATCAATCTCAACTCGTTTTAAAGTGTTCTTTCCCGATTTGGTTGCTTCTTTATATCTTTCCTCAAGCTTCGGCAAAATTATTGCCATCCGTTCACTCATTCTGTAGCGTCTTGAACACTTTGGAGGTTATTTTAATTCTTAACCATTTTTTTGCAAATGCAGACAATTGTCCGTTATATATAGCACGAACTTGTTTCTTTACCTGCATGTGTAAACGATGGGTTCCTTCCTATTTCCTTTTTAATATGTCACGTTTTATACTGTTTACGCACTGCGATGCGATTCGAGACATATTTTAATTCCTTGAAAAGCCGCTCTCGAGATTTTTATATTTTCGTCAATATGGCCTGGTAATACCTGAGTAGCGGTTTTACAGGGTATTTTAATATGTCCAGGGTCAAATGGAAGTGATTTTGTGGCTCAGCAGGAGATCAATTAGGACACTTTAACGAAGTTTGGAATTTTTTTGTGATAATATGTCGTTATGTGTCATTCCTTCTGCATCATGGTTTAAGTATCGCCATTAGATTTTGAGCTTCCCACAAGAACACACTCTTCGACGGATTTCGGACCCGTTGGTTTTCCTTTTAACGGCTAGATGGCAGTGCCAACCTGTCTATTCCACACTCTGCTTCCTTCTTGCTTGCCTTCTCTTGCGATATTCGGGAAGGTAAAACACCAAAATAGACAAGAACGTTTTCTAGGTTTATTTTAGGCTTCATTGTTATTTCAGAAAATACAAAAGAAATAGATTATGAGTATGTACATGCAGTTTAGTGCAAAGTTATTTTTAGCTTCTTATTCCAACATTGATTTTGTTTGTTTTAGTTTGTCGAAAATGGTTTTTGGGTGAAGCCCTATTTAAGGTTCGGTGAAGCCCTGGTTCGGTGAAGCCCTATTTAAGGTTCGGTCCATCAATGTTTCCATCCAAATTTCCTAATCACTAAAGAGTGGGTCTGTACAATTGAGTAACATAAATCTTTCATGCTGTTCATAAGAATATAATACTCATTTTGCTCATAAACGTTTTCTATAATAACAAGGTGCTCCACAATGCAAATGTGGGACTAATATGGACGTGCAGTTAGTGAAACATCCTCGGAAGGGGACGCAACTAGAAATGTGAAGAATTGCAAAGTCTATTTAGCTCTACCGAGCTCTTGATTCTCCTTGCATCTAGTGCCTAAAGTGTGGCTCCCTCTAAGTGACATGGCCTTAAGGCTTAGGCTCCTGAACTATTCACCCTACTAGGTTATAAATAACTCATAACTTATCTCTTATGTCACATGAGTCTCACAAGTTCAACATCTAAACATTGAGCTGCTTGGCATGCAATCTAATGCCTCGTGTTTGCTAAACTAGGCTGTCAAACTAGCTAAATGAAATATAGATGTAAAAAAGTAATAAAAGATGCACATAATCAATTATATTCTTATACAAATACAAAAACTAATTTCAATTTTGAACTTAGAAGTCAGAATGCAGCGTACCACGTCCTTGTGACGCTGCCTTGAAATATGCAACACACTACATAAATTAACTTTCACTATACTAGTGGTTTTCCATGAAACCATGGGTACAATCAAGGCTTGGGGTCAACCCCATTTCACTCAACCTAATAAATTTGGAAACATTAAAAAATATAACTAAAGGGGCTACAAACAATGCGAGTGTCAACCCCATCTCACTCAACCTAAACAAATTGGAAAAATAAAAAAATATAAGTGAAGGTGTTACAAACAATGCCAATGTTATGCATGCATGGCATTAAAACAAATGTCATGACAATGCCAATGTTACACCTGCATGACATTAAAACAAATGGCACGACATTGAAACAAATGGTGTGGGGAAGAAACTTAGAGTAAGAAATCAATATATAGAGAGATTATGTACAAATACTCTCCTTTGTTGCTGTTATAGCTGTAATTGCTTCGATACAATGCAATTGCATAAGTTCCTACTTTGGTAGTTGTGAGTTCTAGTCTGCAAAATTATATCAAATGGCAAGCTTATCCATGGTTCAAGGGTTTGCAAAGCTTTTAGGACTAAGGCCTTCCATTTCTTCCTCCAACAAATTACAGTCGGGCTTCTCCAAGCATCTAGCATGAAAGTTCAAGGCCCATTTTAAACTATTTTACACAGTACAAATTATAGTTGGGATTCTCTCAGCATCCAACAAGTAAGATCAAGGTCCATTTTAAACTAGTTTACAGAGTAAACCTCAGTAGTCAGTAAAGTATTGTTTTCCTATGGAGAACCAATTTAACTTAAACATTGTTGTTTTTGAAGAGGGGTGGTTCAACCCGGAACTAACTCCTATTCGTTTAGTTAACATAAAACATTTATTTTCATAATTTTATTTAATGCATCCATTGATCCCTAATTCTATCAATTTAAAAGAGAATCAACCAAGGAGAAATAAGAGGAATTCAGAGCAAAATATAATCAACCCCCATTAATGTTTGGTATTAGCTATAGTCACCAACGAAGGTAATATAATATCAATAAAACTAGAGCATTCTCAATAATTCTAGAACACTTGCACTTCTAATAAAAGTAAAAATTCATCATTTAGTGTTCTCAAGAACTTTAAGGTCTCTTGGGAATTTAGGATGACAGATGAAGAATTGTGACAATCATTAAACTCCGCATTAACTCGCCCTTTGACTGGTGCCTTATGTAATATTCGCAACTCAGGAACAATATCCTATCTATAACACTGGATAGATTACCAATAATAGCCATTAAAAAGGAAAACATCTGAACCTCAGCGTCCTGATCGACACAGGTCCCAACATAGTAAAATCCACTTAGAAGTCCATGGACAAACCTAAAAGTATACCTGCCTAGAACAGGATTTAAAAAAAAATGGTCAAACATGAATAGGGTATCCTCAACAGTGGAAGAAATAAGAAATGAACATTACAGAAAAATCAGAAAACAATGGGAAAACAACAAACTTAACCACTTTATCCATTTTAGGACTAAGCCAAGGGAAAAAATCTTGTCATTCATTAAAAAAACACTACCAATTCCCGTGAAGTGAAAGAACATAAGTAATGTGCATACATTGGAAGCTTCAACCCATTTTTTATCTATGAATTCAAGATGGGGGTGCAATTTAGCATGATTAAATATCATCTCTTATTTTGTCTGCAAGAATGTCTACAAGAAGTATATTATTCTCAGTTTATTGGAAAACTCATGATGGTCAAGTTGAGTTGAAAAGCTTATTGAATAACAATAAAAAATGATGAGTTATTTGCACCATTAACTTCTTTTGGGATGATGCCAAGCCAAGGATAATTGGAACTAGCTTATATAACTCTTTTAAATCACATGCACTAGAAGTAACTCCCTTCACCTAGAAGCTAGGCCTAGTACCAGTTAAATTGTTGTAACTTAAGCATGGGTGATTCTTTCATTTTTGCAAGCAAAATAATAAGTAGATAACATGTTTATCAGATCACCAAAGAGGTAGGTTGTGCTTGCCTCGTCTTAGGGTGAAAAGGTGGAACCATTGTTTTCCTGTAAGTGCAGCAGAGAAGGATTTCCTACACCAGTCATATAATTGTCTGTAAAACAACACAAAATTAACGATAAAGGATGTTTCAATGCGATTCAACAAGCTTGAATTTAGAATATATGATAAAGACAATAGACCTATCATAAAGACACTGAGACACAACACTCTAGGGGTATACACCATCACATTTATACTATTTAATACCCCATATCTCTGTGCATATCTACTCAAAATTTGTACCAAAGTGAACTATTTAATATATCAACCAAGGAACTTTCACCCTTTATTTGGAAATGGCAAAGCCTTTTGATTGTGAGGAAGCCATTTCTACCAGTTGTTGTCAATAACGCATACTAGAAACATGCATAGACATAAATATAAGAGAAGTAAAAGCATAAGCACGGACTACCTCCCATTATCAACCAGACCAGTTCAAAACTTAATGTTATCTGGATCACCATCGGCATCCTGCACCAAGCACTTTTTTCCAGCGTACCCAGTATTTCTCCTGCTCTACCCCTATGGGCGTTTACTTGTCTTCCTAGTGCAACTTCTGCACGACCTCCTTCATTACCAATGTGAATTCTAATTACAAAGTATGTTTGCAATGACAAGAAATTAAATTAATTTATACTAATTTGTCTATCTTGATTCTAATACTACCATGACTCTCTTCTTATTAATTAATACCTTTAGTTGTGGCATTTCCTTTCTAACGGAGTTGATTAGCCTGAATAAATATGTTTTCTATTTGTTTGCCTGGTTCCTCTTCTTGCCTATGGTTCCTGCAGTTATATCCCTTTTAACTTACACCATTCATATTATTAAATCTAGTTTTTTCCCCAATCACTGAATTATATTAATAACTGCTTACCTCACTCTTTTGGCGGTCATCCACATGGTCTGGTTTGTTGCTCATGCAGCGTGTCTTCATATTTTTGCAGCCGGGTTCAATTTTTTGCAAGTCAAATTTTGAATAAAACAATAAGATTATTCATGAGCTTGATCAGGGAAACAAGAGACCCATAGACCCTACCTTTCTAAAATCCTTCACACAGTGGAAGAAAGAACAACGCCTAATTGAAAGACAGTAAACATAGAGGAAATCATACCTTTCGATGCCTTATTTTTCACTATATTTTTCTCATGGGCCATCTTGGCCTTATGTCCATTACCACCACCCATCTTTGACTGAATGAACAACCAAAATAAAAATCCTCATGAGTTACAGCTCCTGTTTTTTTCTGCCAAACCTCCTCCAAATGATCTAATTTATTGGAGTCCTCGACCAATCACCCCTGAAAAGAATCCCTAATATCCCTATTGTCATGTGGCTCTAAATTCATCAAAAACACATAGAAATCCAGCCAAAATGAAAGGTTGACCGATGGAAGAGAACAGGAGGCCCCGGGTTACCCCAAAACACCATGAATACCCAGTGGATTCTACGTTTGCCAAATTTATAAGGAATGCATCTGGATATTGTCTTTCTCTACACCGTATTTTTTATGGTCATTAATAAAAGTGAAAAGAATCTAATTACATGCCTATCTTAGTACCTAGTACCTACCTTAGGCCACTTAAAACACCTTGACCTGATGACCAAAAACAAAATTTGCTTCAATATTTCGCAAATAGGAAAAACACCTGAACTTAGAAGTCTAGGGTTCGAATCATAGCAACATTCCAAACTAAGACAAGATCATAATCCTGACACTGAATCCACAGATAATATACACACATAAACGATTGGAACAAAGGATAAAACAAAAGGTCATAAACACACTAAATGTAGGTCGGATCAGGAAGGGCTCCGTGAGATCCAGTCAATGGGGTAATATTTTCATATAATAAATAATTGGATGCACAATCCATATCACCATCTATATGTTGACCACTTGAAGTTGCATCTTCTACACCAAAATCTCCAAAGTTCTTATCTAAATAAGAAAAACAACATTGATATACGATGCTTTGATACCGTGGATAATAAGGTAGGAAGGAAGAAAGAAGTGGATAATAAGGCAGGAAGGAAGAAAGAAGTGAGTGCCTACACGAATCACTAGAGGTGATATCACTTATGCTCAACAGTCAAGGGTAAGAAAGACTGAAGAAAGTCCAGTTCATTAGGGAGCTCTACTTGCTGTTGTAGGATACAAAACAGGTACAGGGGCTACTCTAGCTATAGCGCAAGGCTACGAGGCTACGATAATTCTTCAAGATGAGAAAAATTTACAATGGAATTTATCATAATTCGATCATATCTGATTAAACCCATCGATATAGAAGGGCCAACCATTTTTTTTGGGAGACTGTGTTTTTCCACACAATAGGAAAGTGCAGACTACAGTAACCATTAAAACAAACCTGCAATCTATAACTCACAGCAAGTACCTCTTGAATGCATCCTTTGATGCTGCTCACTTCATACAGCCGCCAACGCGTGGAGGCAACTCCCAAGGCATGATGACAGCTTTCCCCTAGCCAATCAACGAATGACAAAATGACAAAACTGATTTAATTTTAAATAAAAAATACGTCCAAACTTTAGGTTCACCAAAGTTTATGATAAAAAAATTTAAAAAAATTAATACACCTTCACCAAATATATATGCCCCGTGGGTGACATAATAATTCTAAAAAGAAACACATTGCTTTTAAACATAAACATTTAGTTTTTATTTTATTTTTTAAATATTACATTGTGCTCACTGAAACACACATTACCTTGTAAATCACATTTTATGTGAAATATATCATTTATATACAAAATAATGTTTAAATTTTTAATCACATTATAAATAAATCAAATAATGTGAGGAATATGACGATCATTGTTTTACCTTTATTTTTTCATTTTTATCATTTAAATGAATAAAATCAATTTTATGATAACATTTTAATTTAAGTTACTTTTTATTTAAATAAATATAAAAAAAACTTTAACAAATTTTACATTTTATTACACTTTTATATTATAGTTATAAGTATTGATGAATGGTTATATATTCTAGTTTTAAGTATTGAATGGTTATATATTATAGTTCCAAGCATTAACAAATGTTTAAATAACGGTTCTAAGTATTACCAAGTGATCAATAGCTAAGCGAGTATGAATTACGTTGTATGGTCATAAGAACAAATCTTATTAGGATTAACAATTCGTGAGCTTATTTATCCTACATTATTGTGGAAAGTACAATTACAGCGTATTATATTGCTAACCAGGGTTTATTACTACATACTCTTGGTATGGCAATTACGTAGATAATACTATTACCCATCAGGTTAGTACTAAGCTGCACTTCTACTATGTCCTGGTGCTGAATTACTGGATATCAATAAGCTGTCTAATCCATTACAATTAATTACAGGTGTTACTTCAGGCCTAGTCTTCTGATATAATCTTACTGTTAGAATGTAATCATGAGAAAAATAAGTATACATTTTATTGTTGATGTTCTTGTTTTTTAAGTAAGATGCACAATGTTTTACTCTACCTAGACTAGAATAAATGAGTTGATTACATTACATGACAATAGAATACTATGAATTGGTATTATATATGTTCTCGAAACCAACTAGCTATTATTAATCTATCACAGTAATCTAGGGACTAAAACACAGTCTCATAAGAGATTTCAGACAATAAGCATGAAAATGGCATAATGGTGCTGGAATAGGAGTAGCAGCTTTGTATAATCAATAAAGAATAAGTAATACAATACAATGATCATGCAGGATGCATGAATGCCAAGACAATTCGAATTGCCAAGGAGGTCATTCGAATTGAATGAATGGGTGTAGTTTAATTGAATGTCAAGCCATAGTAAACACACCTAGTTAACCCACTGATTAAGTGCACATTGACTCAACCGAGTCCTAACTATATCAGAGCGCAATGGATGAATGAGTCTAACTGAAAGTAGCTTAGACACATGTCATCGCATGCCAATCAACAAGTGGTAGCGCATCATTAACTCCAATGAACCCCGATGAGGTTAACTGAAGTCAAACTGGTCATTAGAAGTGGTTGGAGGTGCCCTAGTTTACTCCAGTTTATCAACAATAATAAAAATAACCAATATAATGAATGGAAGCGCCTTCACCACTTAGCTTAACTGATTGTAACAATCAGTTAGCAATTAGGTGTATTTATGACACTCAAATCACCCCTAAAATGCTCCCTGTTTGAAGGAGGAAGCCTAGTTAGCCTCCTTGGATGAAGGATAATGCTTAGTTGGCCTCCTTGACTGAAGGTAGGCATGGGTGTGTTCATGCTAATGTCATAGTGTGCCCATTTGATGCCGACTAAGTCAATTAAACTTAGGATAGTGGTTTAACAAGGCCAAATTGACCAAATTAAGTGTGCATGTTGGGTAAATGTCTCCAACACCCTCTCTTAACCTATACTCAGGAGAAGTAAAAATAAAGTACTTGAAATGCTAGGGATCCAGTAAAAAAGGCCATATGTCACCCTATATAATAATATAACTCAAACAATGCTCAAAAATAAATCTAAGTGAGGAAAAGAGGGAAAATCCAGTGGGACCCCCCCCCCCCCCCCCCCCCAAGCTGAATACTGAAAGTAATCTGATCACCCTGATGAACTCACCCCAAACAGTGAACAAAGGTAAGCAAACTTCTTTTCTGAAAATATCTTGGTGAATATGTCTTCAATCTGCTCATCAGTAGGGAAGTATTGTAGAACGATGGTCCTGTCATGCACCAATTCTCTAATACAGTGCATGTGTATCTCTACATGCTTGGTCCTTTGCCTAGTAACTGGATATGTGGATATATTAATAGCACTTTGATTGTCACAAAAGAGACAGAGGAAAAAGTACTACCAAGATCAAACTCTGAAAGAATGCCTTGCAACCAAATAGCTTGGATGCAAGCATTCACCGCTCCTTAATATTGGCCTCTGCTAAAGACAATGCTATGGCGGCCTGATTTTTGCTAGACCAGCAAATGGGGCCACCACAAAACATGAAGAAATATCCAAACGTAGACTTCCAATCAATAGAATCACCCGCCTAATCGCAATCTATGTAACCAACCAGCTCTAGCTCGGAGTCTGCAACATAGTGAATGTCGTAGGTCCTGGTTCCTTGAATATACTGGAGGATCCTCTTGGCTGCCTTCCAATGAATATCATGAGGATTCTGCATGTATATTGACACAACATTCATGGCATAATAGATATCAGGCTTAGAATGAGTCAATTAGATCAAGCTACCTATCAACTGTCGATAAATAGTGGAGTCCATGGGAGGTGTGCTTTTTCCTTCTTCAAGGCTGATTCCTAAAAGGAAAGGGAATGGAGCCACCTTACATTCAGCCATGTTAAACTTAACTAACAGGTCTAATATGTATTTGGATTGAGTGACCATTATTCCATCAATATTTTGCTCAATTTCAAGCCCTGGAAATTGCTTTAAGAGCCCCAAATCGCTCATTTCAAATGCATTGTGCAGGGCAGTTTTGATGGCTGAAATAGAAGCAACTGTGCTACTTGTAATTAGTAAGTCATCAACATATAAAATAGTAATAATAGAATTAGCATTATACTACTATAAATATACATTCGGATCTTATTTACACCTTTGGAAGTTTTGCGAGAGAAGGAAGGCATCCATCTTGGAATACCACTCTCTTGGGGCCTATTTTAACCTGTATAGTGACTTCTTTAGTTTGAAAATGAAAGATGAATCAGAAATGTATCCCTCAGGATACTTCATGTATATCTCCTCATGAATATCTCCATGTAGAAAGGAAGACTTAACATCCATAAGATGCACTTCCCAGTGCTTAGATGCAGAAATTGTCAAAACTAGGCAGATGAAGTACATTCTTGCAATCGGTGCAAAAGTTTCATGGTAGTCCACACCTTAGACCTTGGAGAAACCTTTTGCTACCAGCCTTTCCTTATATTTGCAAGTTGTTCCATCAGGAGAAACCTTAGCTCAAAACATCCACTTGCATTGAACCAATTTCCTCCCCAGAGGAAGAGAAACTATTTCCCAGGTAGTGGTTTTCTGAAGAGAATTCATCTCTTCGTCCATGGCAGCTTGCCATCTCGGATCCTTCCAAGCATGGTAGTAAGACATTAGAGGAAATTTGGGGTCTAAAATGGGCCTTATAAGAAAACGTGCCAAAATAAGTTTTTGTGAGTTGGAATTCAAGAACCAATAGAATTTCAATAAAATAAGTCAACCATAATGGTTGAATTCACATATTTGTCATTAAAAAAAACTACTTTTTTTGTTCGTATTTTCGACATATCTACCTGTGTTTTTACTCAAATTTCGATCGAGAGAGCTCGTTGGATGCGGAATTTGATTCCGCATCCAACGAGTACCCACACTGCATACTTTTGACGGACCCCACTACCCCAAAAATAAGAAATACCTGAAAAAACGTGATGATGACATTATCATCACGTTTTTTTAGGTATTTCTTGTTTTTAGGGTAGCGGGGTCCATCAAAAGTATGCAGTGTGTGTACTCGTTGGATGTGGAATCAAATTCCGCATCCAATGAGCTCTCCCGATCGAAATTTTAGTAAAAAAACAGGGAGATATGTCGAAAATACAAACACAAAAAGTAGTTTTTTTCTTTCTTCCTCCAAAATTAATCAATATTATTTTATTATTTTAACTATTATTTTATTATTTTCCTTAGGAGGCCCATTTTAGACCCCAAAATTCCTCTAATTCTTAGGATCTAAACTTATCGTTAAATAACAATATTTGGATAAAAAATAATCAGGACAAGAGGGCACAATACATGCTCTTTGGAAATCAGACCGAGTTCTTCTTGGATCATCCAGATTTCCAATGTTTTCACCTGCAAAGGAGAGTGTTTGTCTAGCCCAAGTTGGGAGATGATTTTAGACTTAAGGTTCTTCAAAATCTGATGTTTTTTATTCACTAATATCAGAAATCAGAGAATCCAAATCTGGGTCATCACCCCCAATTCCATCATCCAAATATTCAGTAGAATATGAAGGAAATTCAATAGTTTTCTCCTTCACTAGTTCTACCTCCTGAAGGGACTCATCGAACATGACACTCCTTTCAATGATGATATATTTTTTTTCTGATATCCAGAATATTGAAACCTTTAGATTCATTAGGATAGCTAATAAATAGATGTTCAGTGCTTTGATGTTGCAAATCCCTCATTTTATCATGTGGAATTCGGGCCCATGCAGTGGACCCAAACACCCTCAGATTCGACACATCTAGCTTGTGTCTGAAATATGCCTCAAAATGGGTCTTCCCTTTCATGGATGACTATGGAACTCTATTCTAAATATATGCTTCAAAATTATGGCTTCAGCCCACAAATTTGCAGCCAACTTCTTTGATTCCAGCATACAAGTGGTCATCTCCTTGAGAAACCGATTCTTCCTCTCTGCTACACCATTCTACTAGGGAGTGTAGGGGATTGAATGTTTGATATGAATACCAATTTGGGAACATATATGTATCAAATCATTACTGATATATATCCCACAATTATCAGATCTCAAAATCTTGATCTTTTTTCCAGATGCATTCTCAATCAACGCCTTCAAATCAGTGAATTTTTCTAGGACTTCCGACTTCTTTTTGATAAAAAAAAGACCCATGTGTATCTGAAAAAGTTGTCAATGAAATTGAGAACATACCTTGATCCGTTCATGGATGTGGTAGGCATGATTCTACTAATATCATAATGTATCAGTTCTAAGAGACATGATGCTTGGATTGCCTTCCCCCCATCAAACTTATGCTCAGGGTGCTTTCCAACAACACAGCCCTTACAAATTCTGGTGGTAGCTTTGATGGTCGACAGGCCCTCAACCATGGAATTCTTCTGTAATTGCTGCAATTATTTGAATTTTAGGTGGCCGAACCAATCATGCCATAGTCTACTAACCTCATTTTCTTGAGTCAACAATATGGTGGGCTTTGCATCCACCACAAAATGTGAGAACTCTTAGGCTTTTGCATGATGGTTTACAAGGCCTTTTGCTACAAGTTTTCCAAATGCAAGTTCTGTGATCTCTACATCACCTGGGCTAAAGGAGACTCTCTTGGGAATTCCCATATGTGTCATTTGATAAAGACTTAGGAGGTTTGATGCAAGAGATGGTACATACAGAACATTGGAAAAGAAACCATGCTTAAGATTTACAGTACCTTGCCCTTCGGATATGATTGTGGAGTCATCTCCCATGTGGATGGGAATGGATTTCCTAGTCTCCAAAGATGAGAAGGAGTCTCTCTCATCCATCATGTGATTCGAATCTCTAGAATATATCAAAAAAGCATTGGACTTCGAAGTGCTTTCCATGAGAGCATGACCTCTTCCATGTTGTGGTTCCTGATCTTGCCGATCTCTCCTTCAAAAGCTTTTCAAAATATTGATGTGATTTTTCTCAAGAGAAGTAGCTTCATCAAGTTTCTTTTTCATGTAAGCATGTTCAGGGTGGAATCCCTTCCCGCGACAGTAAAAATACTTGAGTTTTTCCTTTCCATGATGCCCTTTGTTTTTCTTCTTCTTTGATCCGGAAGGCCCTTCATGCTGTTGGTTTTCAACTTTAGGCTTAGGAGCTTCAATTTTGGTTTTTGGGTTCTTCTGCTGCTTTCCTTTACCGTTCAGATATTTGGGCTCCGAGGCAGAGATGACTTGATCACGAGAGGATCTGATGATCTCCATCTAGACAAGCTTGTCATGTTCACTTGTTAGGGACTCAATGAAGGCATTGAGTGAAGGAATCTTCCATCCAGGGGTTGTGATCTTCCCCAAACAGAATGTAGAAAAAAAACAATGAATAATTAGCTCCATGTTTGGAGAGAATGGCGAGGATGAGCTGATCATCCTCCTTCTCCACCTTACACTGCTTCAACAGTAAGACAATGTGCTTGAACTTTGTGAAAAAATCATTTAACATCTCGAAATTGGAAGGCTGGAGAGACATCAACTCATTTTCAAGATGATAAACTCTCAATCATCCTGTTTTCCATACAAGGTGTCAAATTTGTCCCAAATTTCCTTCGGAGTCTTCAATCCCGAGAGGTGGAAAAGAAGATCCTTGGAAATAGAGAGGCATAAGAAACCGAATGCTTCATCTTCCTTGTTCAAGAATATATATTTGTCTATCACATGATTCGGCTCTTATTCAATGTCCATAGTGACCCAGTAGAGTCTTTTGGCATGTATATGGATCTCCATATCTCCTTTCCATGAATGGAAATTGAACGGAGTCAAGAGTTTGATGGAAGAATCCATCTCAAACTGTTCTAGCGAAGGATTTTCACCTATTAAAACTTGCAAATCACAACAGAAGGGGTATTGTAAGGTAAAAAATCCTACACATTTTAGGCTTTCATCACACCCAACATAATTGATCAAGCAATCTTGATCAACAAATCCTTTACTCGGGGTATTAAGTGGTAAGCCTTGGCTTCTCGTGCAGTGCTGGAATTTTGAGTTTTTGCTTAATTTTTCACGCAAGATATGTCAAAAACAATGTTTTTGAGAGATGTGAGCTTCTTACCACCATGGGATCTAATACCATATTAATCTGTCACAGTAATTTAGGCACTAAAACACGGTCTCATAAGAGATTTTATATAGTTAAGCATGAAAATTGCATAACGGTGCTGCAATAGGAGTAGCAACTCTGTGTAATCAATAAAGAATGAGTAATACAATACAATGATCAAGCAAGATGTATGAATTCCAAGACAATTCAAATTCCCAAGGAGGTCATTCGAATTAAATGAATGGGTGTAGCTTAAATGAATGTCAAGCCATAGTAAACACACTTAGTTAACCCACTGATCAAGTCTAGATTGAATCAACTGAGTTCTAACTATATCAGAGTGCAATGGATGACTAAGTCTAACTGAAAGTAGCTCAGACACATTTCACTACATGCCAATCAACGACTGGTAGCACATCATTAACTCCAATGAACCCTGATGAGGTTAACTGAAGTCAAACTAGTCATCATAAGTGGTTGGAGGGGCCCTAGTTAACTACAATTCATAAATAATAATACAAATAATCAATATAATGAATGGAGGCACCTTCACCACTTAGCTTAACTGATTGTAACAATTTGTTAGCATTTAGGTGCATTTATTACACTCAGATCACCCTCGAAATGCTCCCTGTTTGAAGCGAGAAGCGCAGTCAGCCTCCCCAAATGAAGGAGAAGGCTTAGTTGGCCTCCTTGATTGAAGGTAGGCATGGGTGTGCTTATTTTGATGTCATAGTGTGCTCATCTGACGTCGAGTAAGTCAATAAAACTTAGGATAGTGATTTAACAAGGCCAAATTGACCAAATTAAGTGTGCATGTTTGGTAAATGTCTCCAACGGCTGTTATTTAACGAGTAATACTAAGAAACATATCACTAAGCCAACTCAATTTATACATGGGTAAACCATTTAAAGGGCATGTACTTACTAATATACTATTACGAGCGAGTAATACAAATAATTAGTATCACGATATAATTGTGTTCTTCTATGGATTTTATGTCCTTTTTTTTAGTGGAATAGGTAAAATGAAGTAAGTAGTATTGAAAAAGAAAAAAACTATTCACTACTACATACAGGGGTTATTAAGACAATATTTGTGTAAATTGTCTCAACCTAAGACCAAAAAAAGTTTTTGTATTGTCTCAAGTATTTCCTTTAAGCGGGTGTCTTAAACTATTGTCTTAAATTATTGTCTTAAATTATTGTCTTAAATTTAAGACAATTAAGACAATAGTTTAAGACAATAATTTAAGACAATAGTTTAAGACACCCACTTAAAGGCAATACTTGAGACAATACACAAACTTTTTTTGGTCTTAAGTTGAGCCAATTTACACAAAAATTGTCTTAATAACCCACTCTATGTAATAGTGTTACAATATCAAGGTGCAATGTAATCGAATCACTATCTTCATGCTTCTAAAGAAAGCGCTCTTCCATTGAGCTAGCACCTTTATAAAAAAAGAAGGAACAATCATTGTGGAAGTCCTAAGAAATACATCAATTAAAAATACAATATTATTTAATCCATGTTGTAAATATAACTATACAAATGCATTTACAAATAATGTTGTTTATTGTAGAGAGGAAAGTTATTTTTTTAAAGGTTATGACATCATTTGAAGGGAATATGGAAAGCATTTTACAATAGTTTTCTTCACACCGGTCCCATCTCGACATGAGAATCCCAAAATCGGTAGCACGATATCTTTTGTGGAAAAAACATAATTGTAGTTTTGGAAGATATAAAGACTTGATATTTTTTCCAAAGGAATCAAACACATTTAACCAGAGTACTACAAAATTCCCAAGGAATGTTGATTTCAATATTTCGATCGAGTGAACCGAGGTTGATAACAAAATCTACAACCATATAATATTTATATATACGCATACACTAAAGCAAAGGATATTATTAGGCGAGATATTATCAGATTGTGGGGATAGTATAGTCTCTATGTAGAGGGAGTTCACTATTTCATGAACTAGTTGAGAGAGCAGTTATTATGAGAGAGAGCCCACCTAGGCAAGCTTGCACTAGTCAATCTCATGTTGCAGTTGCAAAAATTCAACAAAGATTGGATTTGGCACCTCCATGCACCAGTTCCTCCAATGCATCTACAAATAATAAAACAACTCAAATTCCCACACAATATGCAGTCTTCAAAACACACTTTCAATGTTGCCACGATGCCTTCAATGGTATCATGTATCACTATATTACGGTTCACGCTCTAGGTTTCAAGGGACATGTCGCGCATAGATTCTTTCCATTGGTAATAACCAAATTTCACTTTTACACAATAATTTATAATAACAAATAAAAATAAATAAATAAAATTAAACTCCAAAGAATGTAGAAAAATAATATGCTAAATTTATATCATAATAAAAATGTGTTCATTCCTAAAATTTCACATAGATAAATTAAAGAAAAAATAGAATATGTTTACTAACACATTGGCCTACTTCTATGATCCCAGAGAAAAGAAAATTTTTGGTGGAGAGGATGTGGCAGCATTTAGAATGACAATAGAAATCAAACAATATTTTATTGAACATTTCCATGTTTTATCACCTCCCACTCTGCCAGTAACACCAAGAAATGATCGGTGAGACTGGACAGAGGGGATTGGGAAGGCCAAGGTAGAAAATAGTGAGTATTTTTTTCATATGATTGTTTATCATTGAATATATTTGTCATTTCATAATATTTAACTATGTGCACTAGCTCGAACAAGCGTGGTTCATTGGCTCATTAGTTTCCTTGTATCCCATGTCTTGCTGAGCAGTTTTCTTCATTCTATTTAACTATGATCATTTTTCTTAAATGATTGTTCATCAATGAAGCTTAACAATTGAAGAAAACACGATTCAACTAAAGAAACCCTAAACATCCAAAATACAAAATGAGGGTCGGCTTATGCCGACGATTCAGTGATCAACGGCCAAAAAAAATTCCCTAAAAAGTCCTAGCTTATAGCCTGAGGAATCAGTGGTCAACAATGAAATATTATTCCCAAAAAGTTTGATTGAAAATTTGTTATGAAGTGAACGACCATTTACATAATAAGCCAACCAGCGTGTGAAGGGATGAGGAGATAAAAATCAAACGTTTAAAATGCAAAAAAACATTAGTAATACATAACACCAACTGGAAAATTCATAGAGCACACAACATACCAACAATAAAAATAACAGATTCATTTTGTAGAAGAGGTCGCTAGTGGGAAAGGACACACACAAGGAAGAGACACATCCAACAGTTTGTATGGTCGACAACATAAATTAGCCCTAAACCATAAATTTATCGAAGGATAACAACGCAGTGGTTTCTTTTATTCACAGATGACTTCACCTTTCTACAAACCAAATATCTGCAGGCAAGGAGAGCTCCATGGTTCAAGATTGCTTCTAACATGCTTACAAAAAAAAATTTGGTTGAACTAAAGTGATTATAGAGAAGGCCTGAAAAAATAAATTAAAGATGTTTGTTGAACCTTTCCCATAGTAAATGTCGATGGAAGGAACACGAACTTGATGCAAGATAGAAGTGAAGTGTAATCCTCCTCCTCCTAGTCTACCAATCTAATATTCACCCATACCACAAAACAAATGGAGCACATAATCTCAGATTAGTTGATCATAGTATTTTAAAGAGACTGAGACATTGAATCGTCACATCACACGAATGAGATCACAGAAACATATGTATAGCATATCATAGCTGAATTGGATTCATCGTTAACAGTAAACTAGGATTGATAGACAGTTTGGGGTGCATAATCAGGGTCTACCACCTAAAAACAAATATCATTTGAAGGTAAGGGAAGAAAACAATGATATACTAAAATAATTTTGATTTTGTCATTCGGTGGACTCATTAAAGAAATTAATTAGAGTAAAACCATTTTCTGAAGTTGGGAAGTTTTATGAATCCTGATTAGTTTCCTCCCTAAGAATAGTATCCAGTTGGGATGTGAAGAAAAGAAACAAGGACCTGCGACTGCAAAATCCACATTGATGTAGACCACTTCTCTTGAGTATAATAAATTATTGTTCTCCTCTACCCACTCCATGGATCCTACCTTCCCCACATCATCATATAATGGTTTTCAATTGGTTTGTTTTACCAAGACTTGGAAGGAACAATAATACATAAAACTATTACATGAAATTTGAATTAATACTGCCAGGGAATTTATAGATCAGTTTTTTCTCCCATGTTGAAATTAAAACGTCAATAACTAGGAGAAAAAGGACTACAAGAGTATTTTCAGAATGAAATAAATTTTTTTGGAAGTTTATGATCACCAAATATTACTTACAGATCCATACTCCTCGGCATCCCAGCTACATACGACTATGGTCTTCTGTGTTTTCCATCCTTGCTTGAGAAGTTTTCCAAATCTTGGAGCAATTTGTGAGAAAAAACAAAAGATTGCATAATAATTTATTTCCTTTGGTTGCTTACAGTATGTCATTAACCTAAAAAAGGAAAAAAAAATTAAACACCTTTCTGATCATACATCTAAGAGCGTAGCCATTCCGCTATTAGGATCGACTGTACCAAATTTCCATGCGTCCATCACTGCAATATAGTACAATTTGATTTCAGTCAAATGGAGCAATTGAAAATATATTTGTCCAGATCTAGTGAAAACACAGAGAATCTTATTGAAAATAACCCTCAACAATTCGAAAATAGAACAAAATCTAAATTACATCCCACATTATCATTATCGGTCCGGTTCATCATGCCATCTCTCACAACCCTTTTGGTTGAGCAAAAGATTCATGCAAAATGTAAAACCCCAAATCCTTTTGCAAATACCAGCTTTAGTTTTTCATCTAATTTTGTCTTAAAATCATTTTAACTGTCATAAAATATTTAGAAAGAAATATTTAAGACAATATTCTAATTCCGTCTTTAAAATCTTCATTAAAAATCATCTTAAGTGTCATAAAATATTTAGAAAGAAATATTTAAGACAATATGTTAATTTCGTCTTTAAAATTTGTCTTAAAAATCGTCGTAATCGTCATAAAATATTTATAAAAAAATATTTAAGCCAATATGTTAATTTCGTCTTTAAAATATGTCTTAAACAACCCCATCTTGTAGTAGTGATTAGACCATTACTACGTATATCTATCGGCTAACATGATCATAGGATATTTATTATATATCTAGTGTTTGTAAGTGCAATATTAGTGGACTCCATAAATGAACTACAACTTGACATGCTTTAATGTTATAACGTAGTTCAACATATTCTATGTTATTACGTTGAACCCAACTAGTCAATTTAGAACCCAGATTGAAGTGTTACATTGTTCAACAACACTAAGTCTAAGAGCTCGGTTGTGTAAGCACGATGAATAGAGCGAGACTATTTTATATGCCCCTCTTTACACTAATGTACAAGATATAAATGCTTGTAAGTTACTCGGTATAATAATGAGGAATCATCACATATAAGCTCAACCCAGCTATTCTAATTATCTATATATACTATCGTGGGAGTAAGGATGAAACACGTGAAATAGCTAGTATTACCACTTAATAATAGGAACCTACATTAATAATAAAAATATGGTAAGTGTAGTTTAATCCCAATTTATCGTTAGTTGATTAAAGGAAAAAGTAGACCCCTTGCATTCTACTAATCTACAACACATGAATAAAATGAGTATGTACAACGGATTTAAATCAAAGCAATCTATCTATAAACTACATCATAACTCACTAGTAAATTCACCATTGTTTATAAAATAATAATTATATTTTGGCTTTTCTTTAATAGTAACAACTAATTTTTATTCATATGATATACCTATTATTAAGGACTAAGCAAAACTATAAATGGAGTGACGGGGATACACCGAAATTACATCCAATATATAGTTTAATATGTTGAACCAATTTATCTTACCATTATTCTTTGTAAAGCGATTATACGGTTATGCCTCATTGTCCTGCTTCTTTATATGATTCATACACATGACCAACCAAAATATGCTATATATAATTCCGACAGTAGTATGCTTATTAGTAGTCTTAGTTGTGTACTACTAAGTGTTACATAGTACATGCTCTTTACTCATATATACATATATCCCTGTCTCTTTCCTAGTTCAATAATAAGTTCTAAGTGTAAATAGCTCCGAATAACATAAACAGAGAATGAATTTAGGTGCTTATCCAACATCTTGACTTGGTAATATAATTATACACAGGATCTTAGTACTATGGGTATCTAAGTCTGTACGTGGTCAATATACTTTTTCCACATAATATTGTTAGTGACATGAGAAATTCCTGTTGCTTCCCATTACAAGCAAAAAAGTAGTAGCACGAGTTATTCAATTCATCAAATCCCTTGAGCATGAAAATAATACTCATACAGTAGTATACCATAGTACACAGTACAAGACTTGAACCTTGGAACGTCAAACTATATAAAAGCATAGATTAGCTATGATTTAGCCATTGCATCCATATGAGGACTAACTGAGTAAACCTCTAGTGTGTGATATATTGCATGCATATCACAAGGTTGAGATGGTCATTTTCCTTATTTAGCTTCAGTAATAGTATTTTATAAAACTATGTGCCCTCAGTGGTGTTAGGAAAAACCGAGCAAACAAACTTGAGTTACTGCTTAGTTATAAAAATTTCATGCCAACCTCTTTTTCTTTTTACTTGTCGGGTGAAACTTGTCTAATTCCAACTAGACAAGTCTACCAATATGGTCAGAATTTTCAACCCGACTCTTTTACCTCGACAAGTTCTTACTTGTCGGTTTTACCGACATGTTTTACTTCGACCACTTGCTCGACTCGTTTGATTTTAGTCAAAATTTACAAAGGAGATTTCTTAGTCTAAAAGACTTAAGAAATTACAAATATTTTTCACCCACCAATAATATGAAGTAAAAACGGACACAATCAACAATTCTACAAAATTACAAAATCATATGCCAAACATTAAGGAGACTTGTCTCGACCACTCTACCGTAAAACCCGAAAGTTTTACTGGGTGAGATATTTATGGATTCTTTGATCTTTCACTCAACCGGTAAATGTAAACAAGCTTTAAAAAAAAATCTAGAGAAAATGTCGGCTAAGTAAACATGCATTTCAACTATAATCTATTTGATATATATAACTTGTCAATAAATAACAAAATGTAATACAAACTTGTCGGTTGTTGGACAAATTCTTTTACAGAGCTTTGACTTTTCGAGAGAATCACACACACAAAAGCTTGAGCTTTAAATCTATCCTTTCTTCACTCTATGCTAAGAGTTTTCTCTTTCTCTCTTTCTTTTCTCTTAGAGTTCGCTCTTATTTACAAACCTCTTCTTCTTTTTATAGGAAGCCTCGAATTGCTTCTCCATGAATCTACAAACTTTCCATTAATGGCTGTAATAACTTTATACCTAAAACTTTAGTTCAAAAAATTAATTTGATTGGAATACATTGGAGAATCGTGAACACTTCACTCTTGTCAAGCCGACTGATAGAGATGGAACTGATACAGACTCTAGCAGAGTCTATTGAGCTTTGGTATGGCTTATGCAAGTAATTACTTTTTCCAACACTCCCCCTTAATTATGAGCCGATGGGGATTTTTAAAACAAAACTTATAAACTATTTCAGGGCTTAGACTTGCTCTCTGCATGAGAGAGTTCAGTATGTAGAACTTGTGTCTCCAATATAACTACGTAAATACTAAAATGTATTATTTTCCAATGGTTTTGTAAATATGTTTGCAAGTTGATCTTCAAACTTGCAAAATTCCAAACAAATTTCTTTGTTGTTCATCAACTCTCTTATGAAATGAAACTCTCTATCGATGTGCTTGGTTTTCTTGTGAAACACATGATTCTTGGATAATGCAATGGCTGAATTTTTGTCACAGAAGATGGTTGTTAGTTCTTGATGGCTCTATCACAAGTATTTTAACACTCTCTACCTCGAGACAGCATGACATGGAGCACTTGTAGCTGCAACATACTTTGATTTTGTTGAAGACAGAGTTACTATGGGTTGTTTCTTTGAAGCCCACGACGCAACACCTGTACCAAAATGAAATGTGTACCTAGATGTGCTCTTTCTGTCATCTATGTTGCCTCCATTGTCAGTGTCAATGGAGCCAATGCATTTAAAATTTTCTGAGGTTGAATACATAATGCCAAGGTCTTTTGCAACACTTACATACCTCATAATTCTTTTACCTGCTTCTCAATGAGAGTCTTTTAGTGACTCTATGAATATTGAGATCATACTTACTTCATACATGATGTCTGGTCATGTCGCTGTTAAATACATACGGCTTCCTACCAGCCTTTAAACAACATAGGATCTGCAACTGATCCATCATCATCCTTGCTCAATTGTGAACTTGCTATTACTCATGTTGGGGTTGTCTTGCAACTAGACATATTAAATATTTTTAAAACTTCACTTGCATATTTAGAATGTGATATAAATATACCACTTTCAGAGTGTAGAACTTCAATGCTTAGAAAAATCTTCATAAGCCCCAAATCAGTCACTTCAATTTCACTTTCCATGATCGCTTTAAAATATTTTATGCCAAAGTCACGAGTAAATATTAAATCGTCTACATACAAGAATACAATTAACATCTTACCTTTCTCATCCACTTTGGTGTACAAATTCGGTTCACTTTCACTTCTGTGAAATTCATTTTCAGTGAGATAGGAATCATTCCGACTATACCAATCAGTAGGAGCTTTATTCAAACCATAGAGTACATTTTTCAGCATGTACACTTTATTCTCTTGACCTGGAACTTCATAGCCTTGTGGTTTTTCCACATATACTTCCTCTTCTAGGTAGCCATTCAAAATTGTTGATTTAACATCCATTTGATAAACAGGGAATTTGTTTTGTGCAGCAATGGCCAAGACTATTCTGACTGTATCCATGCGTGCGACATGTGCAAAAGTTTCATTGAAATCTATGTCAGGCTACTGTGTGAACTGTCTTGCTACCATTCTTGCTTTGTGCTTCTGCACATTCCCATCAGCATATTGCTTGGTCTTGTAAATCCAGTTGACGCTGATTGCATCTTTATATTTTGGTACATCTACCTGCTCCCATGTTTGATTCTTATCAATGCATTACAATTTTTCAGCATGTACACTTTATTCTCTTGACCTGGAACTTCATAGCCTTGTGGTCGTTCCACATATACTTCCTCTTCTAGGTAGCCATTCAAAATTGTTGATTTAACATCCATTTGATAAACAGGGAATTTTTTTTGTGCAGCAATGGCCAAGACTATTCTGACTGTATCCATGCATGTGACATGTGCAAAAGTTTCATTGAAATCTATGTCGGGCTGCTGTGTGAGCCGTCTTGCTACCATTCTTGCTTTGTACTTCTGCACATTCCCATCAACATATTGCTTGGTCTTGTAAATCCAGTTGACACTGATTGCATTTTTATCTTTTGGTACATCTACCAGCTCCCATGTTTGATTCTTGTCAATGCATTGTATCTCTTCATCCATGGATTGTGCCCATACTTCTTCTTCGACAACTTCTTCAAATGTTAGTGGATTATATAAAGGAGAAAATAATGCAAAGAGAGAGAATGAATTTGGTGTACCAGCTTCATATATTTCACGCAGAATTCTTGTCTTCACCGGTTCTGTCAATGTTGAACTCAACGAAATGCTTCATTGAGTATGTTGTCCTCTTGGTGTACTTGTCGCCGTAGCTTGAGCTACAACTTGTGTCGATGGTCCTTGTGCTGAACCATGTCATGGTTTCATGGGAGTCGATGGTGTTGCAACCGGTTGAATTACATGCGGTGTTTGATGCTACCGGTTGAATTACATGTGGTGTTCGAACCAAATAACCTACAATTTAAGCTCTTGCAACACAACAAATCGCATAAACTTAACCTTATTAATTAAAAACAACCTTTAACTAATGCCCAGAAGCATTAGTTAAAACTTAATTGGCCAGTTCTTTTTGGTTATCCATCATTTTGATTTTGGTTTTTCAGAATATAATTTTATAAACAACTAATAATATCTTAATAACACTCCAAACTTAATAAACACAACAAATTTCACACATAGATCCTTTCAGTGATAAACTGAACACGATAAGATGGATCTGGCTCAAAACTCAGGCTGCGAAATATCCACCTACTGCTCTTCGCATCCGGTTCTCCACAGCCCGGCTGTGATACCAAGAGAAATTAACTTAACTGATATTCTGTGAGCTTTTCATAAACAAATCCCTTCTGTGCCGGATGCCCGAGAGGCATTATAGCAGACATGATGGTACAACCGGTGTGACAATGAGCTTTTTGTTTCGTACGCAGAGATAATCTCTTTACTCAAAGCGCATTAATAGGGATCCTTCAACGAGAAGTAAAGAAGAAGATATAGCCAATATCTCCTATGACAGGACTGGCGTCAACTATTTGATGATACAACCACTTAGATTTTTGAACGGATTTCATGAGTTACTGGCGAAGTAGAAAACGACATCCACCAACTCTTGACAAACATTAAGTATAACGTCATTGTGTGTCAACCAGCATTTATGTGATGTCATCTAGAAAGGAACTGTTTGTGACTCTCGTGCAAAATTGGGAGGTATGATCGCTCTTATAAATAAGAAATGAAGTAGAAAATTCGTTCAAATAGTTGAAAGATATATATATATATATATATGAGAGGAGAAGAATTTAGAGGAAACCTATTTGATTCCTAACCTTAATTCAATGGATACATCAAGTATGATCTTTACATGTATCTATGATAAATTCTTCTCAACCCAAACCAGATAAAGTAATATAATTTATTTTTTAAAATATTTTAAATTTTAAACCCTTTTTAATTCATTCAAAATTGTTAATATTTATTTTTAATATTAAATAAATTTCACTAAATTTCATAGTGTTTTTTATTTATTTTTAATTATTAAATACTATAATGTTTATTTATTTATTTTTAGGAGTAAGCTAGCTATGGAGCAATCCTCCCTCATCGGACGGAGGAGGAGCAAAGTTAACGTTGACTTTGCTCCTCCTCTGTGGGAGGATTGCTCCATAGCTAGCTCACTCCTTATTTTTATGATAATATCTTAATATTTTATATGTATTTAATTTTAATCATTAAATAAGATAGTATTTTTGTATTTATTTTTTATCAAAATAATTATTAAGAGAAGCTCACTCATAATATTTTGTTATTTTAGAGTAGTTGATTTTTCCCTTAATGATAGTTAAAATGTTTAAAGAGATACTTTTGAACTTTGAGATTAGGATTCATCAGTGATTTTCTCTTATGTGTTAATTCATTATTGGGCCATAACTTAGCCTTTAATTTATATGTATTTATATATTTAATATTTTATTTGTTTTTTATAGTGACCTCTTCCTCAACTCCTTCATGATTTAGCCAAGACATTGTATCTTTATACCAACCTCGCTTGAGACACATGTTGTGTTGATTAGAGGATGAATCGATATTAGAGAGTCTCTTGTCTCCTCACTTTTATGATGACGATAGAATATAATGTATTTCCTCTAATTTTAAGATTATATGTTATAAAGTTCTTTTGGATTTGGTCCATCTTCTCCTTGATTCTCTAGAGATAACGTGAGGAGAGTGATGATAGTCTCAAAGATGAGTTTTAGCCAAAGGACTACAGATTAAGAGTGCTTTTAAAGTCCATAATAAGCATTCCAACCTAAATTAATCCATTTCTCAATGCTATAATTCTAGTTAAGGTTGTAATGAATATAAATTCTAAGATATTGGTTAGAAGTAACTTCCTCCAAGTTGTTGTTGTCATTCATGAAATTAGCATAAGTAATCTTTTTTGGATTTGATTATCATGACCTTTTGTTCACCATCCATTAATCATTTTTCTCAATACTATAAGTTATAGTTAGAATTGAGGTTATAATTTGAATATCAATTCTAAGATATGTGTATGAATTCACTTTCTCCAAGAAGTTTTTGTCATACATGAAATTAACATAAGTAATCTTTTTGGATTTGATTATCATAACTTTTTGTTCACCCTCCATCAATCATTTTCCTCAATGCTATAGTTTATAGTTTGGGTTAATATTGTAATAAATATAGATCATGATATATGTGTCTCAAGTCTTTTCCTTCAAAAAGTTGTGGTCATAGATGAAATTAGCATAAACAATCCTTTTAGATTTTCCATACCATAAACCTTCATTTTATCAATGTTAAAAGTTATAAATACTATACTTTACATATTTGGGCTTGTGCAAGCTAATGATGGTAACTTATGACGCGTTGGTTGCAATGGACTTCTGGAAAAGTAGAAAACTGAACGTCAAAAAGCAGTATTAGAGGTACCTACACCACTTTTTGGAATATGGTGTAAGAATATGAAACGTGGACAACCGAATTATCTTTCAGAATATATAACTTTTATTTATGGAAACTAAGCATAAATCCCAAAAAACAAAGTTCTTTTAAGGTTGGTATGTTATATTTTTCGCAAAAATTAATGAATATGTTTACATTGGTCCACTCGTTTGGTATGCAAATGGTGGGATTTTGTGAAAAACATTATATAGAGTTGTAGATAACAGGTGTGTCTAGTGCAGTATTATTTTTCCATATTTATTTATGTTATATTTTTTATTTTTCAAATTAAGGAAGTCAGTGATGTGCTAACATGACAAGGTCGAGTGTTGGTCCACCACATCTTGGTCTTAACATATTCAATGAATGATATTTTTTTTAGGATGTAGGTCTTTGTGTCTTCTTTTGCAGGTTCTTTTACATTTTTTAAATAGGTGAGGCAATCAAAAGTTATAGCCGAAGCAAATAGCCTACCTTTTGTGTTAGATTGACATTAGTCCATTTAAAATTAAATAAAAATAGAAAAAAGATAATAGATTTAAATAAAAATTACATATTCAGAATCTACAGACAAAGTTACACAAGTGTGTGAATTTTCATTAACAGTGGACAAGCGTGGCATATGGAAAATCATGCACGAAATAGGAGAAGTCATACAAAACAAGTTTTTATGTCATAAGATAGTCCAGACCACTTGGTTGGGCAACCCGAACCTAAAACCAAAGCAACCAAGTCATCCACCACGTTGGTTGAAAAAAAAGTGCCGCCAAATTTCTAAATTTAAATCACATGCATGCGTAGTTTAAAACATAACGTGCATGCACTAGAAGCGTGATCGCTCTCTATGGGTGGGCGCACACTAAAAGCGCGTTCATGCTACTTTGTGTGTACGCGTTAGGGACG
>LPNX010964947.1:0-17500 GCA_001517045.1 Pseudotsuga menziesii | reverse complement strand
TAAAATCCATAGTGTACTTAACAATATTAAAATGAGAATAATATCCTACATGCAAGAAAAACATCCCATAGATCCTAGCTTGATGAAATACGTATAGACCATAATAACTATAGGAAAATGTTATGGACTAATCTATAAGAACATTATTATGTACCAAACTTGAAATGCCCAACATATCCCATTTACATGACAAAGATATCAAATTTAGGGCCAATGCAAATGTTAGGGAATAAGACCATCCATTTTTACCATAAAAATTTCCCTACTCATGGTTAAGTCATTGAGACCCATCAATGCATAATTTACACATGTGGATGTGATGGATCATTTATCTGTGCAGGTTAAGTATGCCATTTATGTATGTGGTTTATGTATGTCACATGGGTTCAAAAATGCATCACAACAAAGCATTGGAGTTAAGTGTGCACAAGCCACTATGGCATTAGCAAGGGTGTGTATTCATCATTCAACACCTTATCCCAATAGAGCTCTACAGTTGAGGCACTTGGGCTAGGGAAACAATACCTCTAGATTGCAAGCTCATAGGAGGCAAGGATTAGCGTTTTCTTGGAAACTCCATAGGCGACAAGGATACATTACCTTGTGGAAGTCACTATGTAGCCTATGGTAGGTTCCCGAGGCATTGTACTACATCATTTAAAAGGAAGAAGGTTTCTCATTCACTACTAAATATGGCTCACTTTTCCCATGAAAGTTTGCCACAAAAAAGTTAAAAACGTTGTTTTCGTGGAAAAATAGTTTAATTTTTTTGAAAAAAATTGAAAATGTCCGTGATGTTCATCGCTATAGCGATGTTATTGACCTTTCATCGCTATTGCAACGACAATTCCTTGCTATTGTGATGATAGTTCAAGAACGTCGTTATAGTGACAAAAGGTCAAGAACGTCGCTATAACCTTGAAGGTCTAATCTTAAGGCCGAAGTATCAATGTTAAGGGTGGTGCGAGGAGGAGTAATTTACAGAGTTACAAAGAGAATCCAACTGCGAAATAAGGACACTTCAACTAATTAATAGCATTTGAAAAACTTATACATAGTGTTTACTACTTTGTTGGAGACTCCACCAATTATCAATATCAGTTTGCTTGCACAATGTTGAAATTTCAACATAACATTTCAAATCCAATTCTTATTTTTAAGTAAATAAAACAAGACCTAATTACAAAATTATTTACAAACATTGATATTATTTTCACAAACAACCATACTATAAAAAAAATTATGAAATATATATGACCGTTATCGAAACAATTACAATCAAAATATTTTTACAAAGGTTTACAAAGTTACAACAAAAAAATTCAACTCATAAATAAATTTATTAATATTTAACAAACTTATACATGGCGATTTGTTGGAGACTCCAAATATTTTTGTGACATATCAATATCCATGTGTTTGTACATCATTAAAATTTTGGCATAGTAGTAAAATCAAAATTATTATAATAAATTGATTTTTAATTATAAACGTTTTTAATTATTAAAGTAGTTGGTGTACTTGTTATGACAATTTATGTTTTACTATGTGTAATCTTTTCAATGTAACACATTTTAAGTATATTATTCATCATTAAAATTAAAATAAAAAAGATAAAATGTAATGTTGGTTAAAATATTGCATGGTAATAAAATCAAAATGGTTTATAATAAAAAAATTTATTTATGAAAGTTTTTAATATATTATATATTAATAATTATATTGTTGATAATATGGTGATTTGAGAAATATTATGAAACCAAAATATGAAAAAGATTTGTACATCTTGAAAGCACTTTAAATGCCAATGAGTCTATTATTAATCAAAGTTAAATTACTAAAAAAAAATTAACTAATTATGTTTGGTTTGTTAAATTTCCTATATTACTAAAATTTAGAAAAGACATATCACATATTCTATTTGTTATTGAGAAAGGTAACACACTCTCAATTCAAAGTGAAATTAGTAAATCTTAAAATCAATAAAAAAACGTTGGCTCATTTTTACCATTTTGCACTAACTTATTTTGATTAATGACACTTACCATTAAAGTGATTGAGTGCCTACCTCAAATCTTACAATTTTGTTTCATACCATATAAGACCTTCTGGGGGCCTAATTTTGTCAAGTACACTGTGTAAACTATTTATATAGTGTTAATGACAATATTTATTCTAAGATTGGTTAAAGGTCTTTATCACATATTGATGTAGGTCCTTTTCACAAAATCCACACTTAATGCATGCAATGTATATAGTGGACATATATATTTCATATTTTTTTGAATAGTATGGTTGTTTGTGAAAATAATATCAATGTTTGTAATTTTTTTTGTAATTAGGTCTTGTTTTATTTACTTAAAAGTTAGACTTGGATTTGAAATGTTATGTTAAAATTTGAACATTGTGCAAGCAAAATGATATTGATAATTGGTGGAGTCTCCAACAAAGCACTAAGCACTATGTATAAGTTTTTCAAATGCTATTAATTAGTTGAAGTGTCCTTATTTAGGTGCTATTAATTAGTTGAAGTTTCCTTATTTAGGAGTTGGATTCTCTATTGTAACTATGTAAACTACTCCTCCTCGCATCTATTGAATGCTCTTGTGACGAAAGCGTAACTATTGAATGCATTTATGAGAACGTCACTATTAACACAAGGTACCATATTGAATGTATCTATGAAGAGGTATAGTAGTGAAATTTCTTTGGGTTCATACTCGAATGGGTATTTTAGGAGGGAGGGAACCTAAGACAAATAGTATTTATATGATTTCACTTTCTCCTAATGTCCTTCACAATAGCTATCCCATTCATACATTCACTAACTCATATCTCATCTCCCATCAATTTCAGTGTTTGGAGTCTAGCCCTTTTTTAGCTATTTACTCTTTCCCTAAGGTAGACCTTCTCTACCACTTATTGAGGAGAACTTGGAATATGTTTTCTTTTATTCTTACATCACTTAAGAAACATAAAATTTGGGTTAGTGAGTCAAGTTTCCTTTAGGGTGATTTTGTTACATTATTTATTTACTTTATCAGAGCACATGACACCCACTTTTAGTTTACAATACCTAGTCAAGATTATGCCCCCCCTTGGTGAGTCAAGTTATCCTTCAAGTTCATATGATTCAATCCCTTCGGGATTAATTTCACCCTCATCCATACATAGAGCACATATGTATCGAAAAGCTCCATCTAAAAAAATATTATGAACCAATGTCCATCCCAAGTCCAATCCTAATCCTAATCCAAATAACAATGCCAATATGAATGCAAATTCCAATGTGACTAGCACATCAATGCTTCCATTCATGACCATTTTAAGTATTTATTATTTAAAAAATCTTATCAATTATCCTCCAAGTTAGAATTAATGTTGATGTTATTATCTTATTTCTCCATAACTAAGAGAAGTGATTTGATATAATTGTACATATAACTAAAAAATGGTTAATGGGGAATAACTCAACTCCTATATTTTATTGCAATTATTTCATTACCTCTATCAATAAACTTTATTGTTTCCTATTACTTAGCAAGAACATACCCCAAGCTCAAGGAGACCACCGTTATTTCATGTAGAGTCCAGTAAGCAACCAAGAAAGATAAGAAAATTGCACCCAAGATGCAAGGATAGGTCATAGCCCCTGCTGCAAAACCTCAAAAGGGTTTAACCTCACACCAATAAGAGGTTCGACAAGGCCCCAATGACTGAGCTCAAAGGTAGAATGAACAGGATCCATCGGGTGCGCATGGACGAGATCAACTGGGATAAGCATTGGTAGAGATTTTACCCCTTGGCACTTACAAAAGGGAAGTGGAGGCAGGAAACAAAAACCTTGCAGAAGGTCGGTATAATAAATTATATGAGTGCCCCTCATGTCATGCATTTTGATGGTTGGAAGGAAGAAACAACGAAAGTGATAATCAACGGGTACCATTATGGTAAGATTTGGCCCAACCAGCCAATTGCTATCACTGCTTAGCTCATCCATTGAATCACTAAACTAAAACTCATAGGGGATCCCATCTCATTCCCATCCCATAATTCTTGTTAAGGGTATGCCAAACAACATTCGTCATTTCCATCAAGGTTTTAGACATGGCACCGGCTAAAAGAGGAGGAGGCAAAACAACTTCCTGCAGACAATGGAGGCTCAGAGATCTTGTGCTCGCCAAAGTCAAGGTATTTTTGGCATGGCTTTCTAAGGTACGCCATCTATTTTTCATACCCATTTATTTTCCCTTATTTATTTGATGTATGCGATGTATGTTGTTTCTATTATTTTCATTTTCCACATCAAATTATATAATTATTGTGCCCTGTTTTAATACCTAATTGTAATCCAAGGGTTTGTGTGAATGTTTATAGATTTCATAGGGTTTCATTTCCATTGCACCGATTCCAATGGATGTCAGCATATTTTTCGATTGCCCAATATGTGTCGATATTTTCTTATTAATCCTAGAATTACAAAACCCAGATTAAATGTGTTGTAAATGCTTCCAACCTAGGATTGAAACACACAGACCACTTTTGTAGGGTTAAAACCATTGGTCCCCAGTGCCATCGCCTTCATTTGATTGACCTTGATTTGACACAATGTGATTCGATAAGCCCAAGGGTTGTGTTCATTTGTTTGCTCGTGGTGGGAGTTCTGATTCTAAGTATTTTGGTGGTTCCCGTTTCTTTGAATAGGTTTTATCATCATGCATGAACAACTCATTTAGGAGCGAGACAATACAACGTGCACAAGCCACTGCAATAATTTCTCCTCTATTTTCATCAAAGATATCAAACAATGTCTTCCTTTTAGCTGCTAGTTCTTCCTTCTATTGTTGCTTTCATATTTCACTATTTTCTGGAATATTCATTTGGAGGTCCAACTGTATGGAAGATTCATTTGGAGGTCCAACTGCATAGGAATAAACTGGACTTGTTTCTCTTGATAATGCCAAGTCTTCGCTTTTGTGGTTCAATTGTAATAATATATTTGTTCTCTCTGCAAAAGGTAATTCTTGCTAATTTAAGCCACCTCACAATAGCTTTAGGAAGCTTTCCATATACTCTGGCCAATGTTACCACTGGAAGAGACAAAGCCAAGTTGAATACAGACAAGTTATCAATACCCACAGTGAATCTGTGAAAACACCTCAAGTACACAGTCATGCCTACCTATTTCTCTCTTGCATTTTGCTTGCTATATTTTTAATCACCCACTAAACGAGACAATAGATGTACCCCCTGGTTTCAATCCTTACCCAAATGAGATTTGTACCTCCTGGTCTCCATATCCAAGAGAGATAGCCCACCTTACTCTATCTGGTGATAGCTCAAGGACCACTTTACTTATGGTTATGCTAATCCAATAAATATATTATGTTGATTGAAAATTACTTAATATTTCTTTTAGAATAGACTCCTTCCAAAATTAAGCTGTATAATCGTATAGTTTTGTTGTTTAAAAACTCAAGAACTGTTAAATTTTCCTGCATTAGATATGCTCCCGATTGATCAAGAAAAATCGTGGTAATTGTGAAAACCCCGAATTTTCCGAGAAATTTAAATTTTTGAAATTTACATCATATTAACATAAATGCAGTTAACTAATCACTTAATTAGTTATATGTTATCATCTTAATTTTTTAATTCATCTGTTAGTTAGCAGAAAAATAAAATAGTTTCTTTCAGTTTACTGACTTGTTTCTTTTGCGACCATAAGGTGGGTCTGTTATGGAAAACTGGGCTTACTTAGCTTACGAGCTAATGTAGAAGTTTCCCTCTATTACAGATATACAGGTAAGATGTTCGGGTGCTGCTAACAAGTCTCTAAAGTATTCAATAAAGATTTCTTGCATACAATTTTAATTCAGTAGAGGAGTATATATGCTAGTCAGATTTCTCAAGCGTAAGAGGTAAAGCATTATCTGATTTCTTTTAAGGTCTTATTGATAATGAATTGTGCTCTACTAGTACGGATAACAGCTATTTTTATTCTTTTTTCTTTGTAATAGAAGGATAATAATCTTATGGAGTTCTAAACTATTTGGTCTACCTTTGAATGTAATTTACCAACTATGGTAATTATTTCTTTACTAGCACAATAAAACGGCAGAGTAAACGTCAAAGATTCAATTTTATTTTAATTGTTCCAATTACTGCATCATACCACGATTGGAATTGCAACTGCAATTGTAGAATGATAAGGAGTTTTAAGTACCAAGAGGTATCTTTCCTAATTCAATAATTCACAAGTTTATTATTTGATACAAGTCACCTATAAAGTCTCCAAAGGGAGACTTTAAAATCTGTAAAGTTGAGGAATACTATTTCTAACCCAAGGTTAAAAGTTCAAAAGTAACCTTATAGATCGATCCCAGTTATTATAACACTTAAATACCACTCTATGATCTTTAGGACTATACTATAAAACAAAGAAGGTTAACTTACCCAACTTACCTATTATATAATGAACGATAATATCTTAGATCATCTTGAGATTCAAAATTTACAAAGGACTAATTGTCACAAACAAAAGTTCTATGACTATTAATAGTATTGTTAATTTACCAACAAGGGGCCTTTATAAGGTCAAGAGTAAAACCAACAACATGTTCAAATGATCACTTCATATGAATTGTTACAATTTTAAACTCATTATAATATTATCCCTTTTTAACTCCATTTGTGAACTAGGTAAAAGATAATAGGGAAAAAAAATAGCTTTTTAAACTAGATACACCAAGGTAAACTATTAATTTTCCTTTCATTTATCGTGTCTCGTTACCATTCTATACAACCCTCATATATCAATGTATTAAACCAAATGATAAACAATTATTATAATTTTATTCAAACATCACTCTAATGTTTACATTGTTGATTAAATATTGTAGGTGGTTGACTATAGCATAACCTTGTGGAATTCTCGCGATATGATTTGGGTTGTGAACAAAATCATTGGAGATCTTTGTCGTGGAACTATAGAGTTCCTACCACTGCATGTCCATTATTAAAAGGGGTACGTGGGATTCTCCCAGCCATGCATTGTTGTTTATAATGGTTTGACTCAAACCCTAGTCTTCATTCTCCACTTCCCTCGGGCCTCCGGCCGCTCTGCAAAACCTCCTGGTTCCTCTCGCTGCTTGCACTATCTGCTAGTCCATTCTTATGCTAGTTCAGTTCCTCGTGGCTCATCTACCGCATTGTGAGGAAGAGATTGTGTTGTATGGCTTGTTGTGAAATGTTTGGGCAGCGCCGCTTCTCTTAGGGTTTCCTTCCTTGGCATTCCTCGCTCGAACTCTTAACTGTGCTGGCCGTTGCCTTTACCAATTGTTGTAATTCGTCCTCCACCTAGATTAGTTATCCTTCTCTCCAGCGAGCTCCTTCTCTTCGGTGATAAATGAAGGATTTACCCTTCTTCCTGCTAGTAATAGTCTTGCTGTTCTGCAGTGGCCATATTTCTATTAAATTATAAGGTATGTTACAGGTATTTTTCAAACAGTTTGATTTTCATAGTAAATTGCTTGACCATCATTAAATTATCCAGGTTTTAATATCATGTTTGTTCTTTGTTTCAGGGTTGGACATCTCCTCTTGGCGAGGAAGGCGTGAAACTTCAACAACTGGCTCCTCCCAGTAAGCCTGGTTTTCTTCATGGCGTTCTCCTCCTTACTGGTCCTTTAGGACAGTCATGAATTTGACTTTGAGGTTTGTAACCCTCGTGGTTACTTTGGTTCAGTTAGAGAAATTTAACGTTGTCAAGAGTTTCGACTCTTGGTTTATTAAGGGATTTTCGTTGAAGCCAAAAATGTGGGTTTTGGGTCTTTGTTTATTTACTGTGTAAGTATGTATATATATATATATATACTACTATTGTACAGGCTGTAAGCCTATTTTTGTGTATCGAAAAGGTAGCCGTGAGTTAGAAAGGAAATATAACTCCATCTTTGATGAATCTCAATACATAATTTTTAATTTTGACAGGGGTTTACCCTGAGCTTGAAGCTATAAACTGTCTAAACAGTTTTTTTTGAATTAAATTTGGTTACTATACAATTTTTTTTTAAATAATATGATGTGTATACTTCGGCTTATTGAGCTTATCCGTGGATTCCAATTCGTATATTTCTATACAATAAATAATAATACAACAATTATTATTTATTATAATACTTAAATTACCCTACGTGGAATGCTTATTTAATTTCACTGCTAGGTTTGTTCAGGTCCTTTATAGGTATTAATGAAAAATAATAAAAGTTCTCTGTGTATAAAATAACCTGTTGATTAAGGATTCTCAATATTTACTGTTAATTATACCATGTTTCTGTGAACAAGATGATTTCCAGCTATAGATATAATTAAGCTTCAAGGTCGAGCATGCTGCCATTCTGGAAATTATTTAGTGTTCAGATAAGCATTTGATTCTTATTATTAAGATATCATTAGGGTTTATGTACTTGGTTATAATCTTACTTTCTAAATACAAAGAATTTGTAAATGTTAAGATATAATTTATACTCTTTATTAATATAGGGTTTCTATGTATTTGATTTTACAATAAAATGTTGTCAGCATACTTATAGTTCAAACAATATAATTTAGTTCTGGACTGTACTTAAAATAATAAGTACCCCACTTTATATTAACAGTAATAGTATTCCTATCATATGTAAAATAAGGTATATTATTACTCTTATAATATCTATATTATCTGTCTAAGATTACTAAAGCTTTTATGTTAATATCTTTAGTTATCTTAAAGCATATTGAAAGATAACACTTCATTATTTAGGTTCTTGTGTAATTTATGCTATGCTACCTTTGTTCTTTTTAAGTAGATTGTTTTATCAATTATAATGTTTGTTTATAAATCAAAAGTTTAGTTAAATCTATCTAGGGTCTAATTTATAAGCATAAATATTAACATTTGTTCATATTCTAAGTAAAAAGATTAACCATTCTAGAACTTGTTCGAGCTCAGTTCCACATAAAAGAAAGAAAATAATGAAATGAATGCATCACAAGACATTCATAAAATCTAGACCAGATTGATTTGACAATAGTATCTAATCATTATAAAACTATTCCTATTTTCAGTTTATTATTTGACATACAGTAGTGAAATTATTCTGATTTAAAAGAAAGGAACTGTATGGTAGAACATGAAATAAATCTAGTCTAAAACCTACTATTTATTCTTTACAATATAAAATTACTGAAAGTAAAATACAGTACAAGAAAATAGCTTTCAACTCAGACTCAGACACCTGTTAATAAAATATCTTTTCTGAAAGATAGATAAAGAAACTACTACTCTACAATCTCATCATACTATTCCTAATTAATTTTACCCCTGTGCTGGAGTACGGTCTGGTAAAACCCAGATGTGGAAAAACACAGAGGGTCTTTATCTTTCATCAAAAGATTCAATTACTGATAAACTAAAACATTTACATTACTAAACCAGCTAAATCTTCTGTCATATAATATAAGCATAACATTCATCCATTCACATTCATTAAAACAAAAATAGTTAAGTGACAGAAACTGATTGAACTGGGACAACAACAGCAATGGGAGGCTGTTCCTCCCTACCAATTCCTGGAGAGCGCTCAAACAGCGACTCCTCAGGACCCCCGAGCTTGCTCTGGTCTCCCTGGATGGAACTAGGTGCAGTAAAAGTCAAATACCAGTCTTCAAAACTCAGTATTAATCCAGAACTTATCAGTAAGTTCTTCAAGCTAACAAGCTGTAATAAACCAAGTTACTGCAGCAATCCTCTCAGAACAACTTCCTTACTGTTTTCCCCTTTTCCCTCAATGAATTTCCTGAATAACATTCTCCTAAATGAATTCTCTCTGGAAAATATCTGAGCAGCCTCAGCTCTATTTATTAGGTACTTTTAAAAGATTGCCTAGGTATTTTTGGGTTAGTTGTCATTTAATGAGCCACCTGCTCTGATCCCACTTTCTTAGGGGATCATGACCCCAAATATAGGGAAGTTGCCACCTGCAACTTAGGAAGTGTTTGAGGATGCTTCCACTTGTCTTTTTCCTTCCACCTAGTTCCATCCACCAGTTTGACCAGTAACCTCTTTTTAACAGCTCTCCCATGTTGTTGTCTCCACAATTTATTTATTAATAATAAAATATTCTGAATTACACTCCACTTCTGTTGACTCTGATGAGTCATCAATTCCTACTTAGCATTAAATTTAACATAATGTCTCAGGAATATAATTAAATAATTAACATTATTTTACAAAATGGGGGTATGTGACATACACACCCCCTTAAAATGTAACATCGTCCTCGATGTTACTTATTCTTCATCCTTTGCAACCTCATGGAACAAATTTGGGTATGCTTCCTGCATCTTACTTTCCAGTTCCCAGGTAGCTTCTTCAGGACTAAGGTGCTTCCATTGCACCTTCAACTGTCCAATTGTTCGGTTCCGCAGAGTAATTTCCCTCCTCCCAAGGATACAGTCCGATTTTACCAGAACTTCTCCTTCTGGTTCCACCTGTACAACATTCCAATCAATCACATGAGTAGCATCATGAACATACTTTTTTAGAACATAAATATGAAAAACATTATGCACTTTCAAATTAGGTGGTAACGCTAGCTGATATGCGACTTGACCAATTCTGGATAAAATTTCAAACGGACCACAGTAACGTGGTGCTAGTTTTGCACAACTCCCTAGTCTTAGGGATCTTTTATTTGGTCTTACCTTTATAAACATGTGCTCACCCACCTGGAACTCTTTGGGAGTTCTTTTTAAATCTGCTTGGCTCTTTTGCCGATCCTGTGCTACCTTCAAATTTTCCTGCACTTGTTTGACAATCTGTTCCATTTCCTTCAATAATTCTGGTCCTAACAATAATCTATCTACTGGATTATTCCAGGAGATAGGAGTGTTACATTTACGCCCATATAGAATTTCAAATGGACTGAACTTAGCTGATGACTGATAGTTGTTATTGTATGCAAACTCTGCTAAATGCAAGTAATTTTCCCACTTACCTGGCTGATCCTTAACATACATTCTTAACAGATCTTCCAGCACCTGATTCACTCTTTCAATCTGTCCGTCCGTCTGGGGATGGAAAGAGGTGCTGAAATTCAGTGTTGTATTAAATCCCTTAAACAAGGATTTCCAGAAATTACCTGTGAACTTAGGATCCCTGTCTGAAATGATAACCTTCGGTACACCATGTAGCCGAAAAATATGCTTTAAGAATATGTCAGCTATGTTTGCAGCCTTGTAAGTGGTTTTAACAGGAATAAAATGTGCTTCTTTACTTAATTTATCTATTACCACCATAATTGAATCATTCTGATTCTGATTTATGGGTAATCCAGTAATAAAATCTAAGCTGATTATTTCCCATTTCCAACTAGGAATAGGCAAAGGTTGCAGTAAACCAGCTGGATGTTGGTGTTCTGTTTTCACTTGTTGACAGTCCAAACATCTATCTATATACTCAGCTACTTCGGATTTCATATTAGGCCAGAAATATTCTGTTCTTAACATGGTGACAGTCTTTTGGTAGCCTGTATGCCCTGAGTAAGGTGTTTTATGAACTTCGTCCAGAATTAGTAACTTAGCCTTGGGCACATTAGGCACATACAGTTTATCCTTAAACAATAAAAATCCATCTGTATTTAGACTATAACCTTTTATTAAACTTTTTGTAGGTTCTTCTTTAGCTGTAACTTGTAATTTTTGATAAATTTCATCCAATTTTATCCCTTCAGTAAGCTGTTCATTTAAATCAGAAGCATAAGTGCTGATCGCTGCTGTAAAATTCAGCTTTGCATTTCTGCTTAATGCATCAACCACCTTATTTTCTTTTCCTTTTATATGTTGAATTTCGAAATCATATTCACTCAAGAAGGCCAACCACCTTGCTTGTCTTGCATTTAAGTTGGGTTGATCTAAAAGGTATTTCAAACCTTTATTATCAGTCATTAAATTAAACTTTCTTCCTATTAAGTGGTGTCGCCACATTTTTTAAAGCATGTATAACAGTTGCAAGTTCTAAATCATAAGTTGCATAATTATTTTCATGGATTTTTAATTTCCTGGACTCATAGGCAATGACATGCCCGTCTTGAGTCAGCACACCGCCTAAACCATCATTACAAGCATCGGTGCAAACCATGAAATCCTTATTAGGATCTGCTATTCTTAGAATAGGCGTAGTTGTTAACAAGGTTTTTAATTTCTTAGAACTTTCTTCACACTTTAAGTTCCAATCAAATTTCTTGCCTTTATTTTGCAAGGAAGTGATTGGATTAGCTATTTTTGAAAAACCTTCAATAAATCTTTGGTAATAACCAATAATTCCCATAAATGACCTAACATCTATTACATCTTTTGGAACTGACTAATCTTTGATTGCCCGAATCTTTTCAGGATCAACTAAAATCCCTTCTTTAGTCACTACGTGGCCTAAGTACTGGATTTCGTCTTTAAAGAAGTCGCACTTGCTAAACTTCACGAAGAGTTGTTGCTCTCACATCTCTTGTAAAACTATCCTTAAGTGTTCTTTATGTTCTGCTTCATTTTTAAAATAAATTAAGATGTCATCGATAAATACAACAACAAATTTATCTAAATATTTATGCATTATATTATTCATTAGGCACATAAAGACAGCTGGGGCGTTAGTAAGCCCAAATGGCATTACGATAAATTTGTAATGTCCATACCTCGTCCTGAAGGATGTCTTGAAAATGCCCTCATATTTAATACTTACCTGATGATATCCTGATCTCAAGTCTATTTTTGAGAACACCGTAGCTCCACGCAGCTGATCAAACAGATCATCTATGCAGGGCAACGGGTATCTGTTTTTAATTGTCATCTTATTTAGTTGATGGTAATCTATGCATAGTCGCATAGTTTTGTCCTTCTTTTTGACAAAGATGACTGGTGCTCCCCAAGGGGACACACTGGGTCGAATGTACTTGTTATCTATTAACTCCTTTAGCTGTGATTTTAGTTCATTAAGTTCTAAAATATTCATATGATACGGAGCCTTCGAGCTAGGTACAACACCTGGTACTAGCTCAATAGTGAAATCTAGTTTCCTCCTATGAGGTAATCCTGGAATTTCCTCCAAAAAAACATCAGTAAATTCATTTAAAATAGGAATATCCTCTATTTTTATTTTATCCTTTTCAGATTTACCTGCCTCATCTGTAATAGTTACAGCATAGGCTTTGCAACCTTTCCTCACTGCTATTTAAAGTTGTAAGGTAGAAATATGCCTGATTACAGTTTTCCTAGGAATACCCTTAACTGTTACTGATTGTTCATTATTATTTACGCAGGTAAAGGTTTTATCAAAACAGTTTAAAACTACTTTATGCTGCTCTAACCAATCCATACCAATCAGTAAATCTTACGAGCCAAGTGGGAAAACATTTAGCTTAACAGTAGTTTTAAAATCATTCATAACTAAAGCACGTTCTTTCACATAGCAGGTTACTTTCCTTTTTGCCCAAGTGGCTAATTGAACTAACCAGGAGTTATCAAACTTTTCAACAGTCAATTTACAATTTTCTACTATCTGAGGTGAAATGTAACTAAGACTAGCTCCTGGATCTATTAAAATGGTTATAGGGGTTTGGTTAACCATACCTTCTACTTCCACCATGGAAGTCTGATAATCAGCTTGGCGGTTCTCCAACGCTGCATTGATTCGGGGCATAGTCCTTGCAAATTCTCCAACAGTCATTTCATCCTGCACAGTATGAATGCTACTGTTTGGCTTTTTCCGGTTTGGGCAGACCGAAGCATAGTGCGGGCCATTGCACTCCCAGCACTTAACAGGCTCCTTTCGTTCGAAATTCTTAGTGAAATTTCCATGATTGTTTCAAGCTTCCTTGCCCTTGAAGTTATTGGAATTATTGGAATTATTAGGAGCACCATTTCTGTTTCCCTAAAAGTTCTTACCGCTAGAATGATTTCTGTTCTTATTATTCCTGAAACTCTTCGGGGGTACAAACTCCTTTTTCTTGAACTCAGGCTGATTACTGTTCCTTTTAGCCTTCCAGTTAGCTATACCTTCTTTCTTTTTGTTCTGTTCAAAACAGAAATTTTCCTTCCTCATGGATTCTTCCAGAGTCTTCGGGTTATCGTACTCGATTCTGTCCTTGATATGATATGGAAGACAGCTAAGAAACCACTGAACTTTAGGTTTCTCATCCACTAAATAAGGTACATACCTTAACAAACTTAAGAATTTACTGTTTAAGTCCTTCATAGTCATGGATCCTAACTTTAACTCATAGAATTCTTTAGCCCTTTCTTCATAGTATTGTTCGGACAGAAATTTCTTCTTGAAGTACCTTTTAAAGGTACTCTAATTGAATTTCCTTTCTTTGATCCCCTTGACTCTTTTCAGATCTTGCCACCATATATCTACCTTTCCAAAGAGATTATAGATGGCCGTTCTTGCCTTCAGCTGATTTGAATAATTGTATATCTGGAAATACTTCCTCATCCCAGATAACCCGGACTCTGCTTCCTCCCCTTTTTCGGTCTCTCCATTGAAAGTTGGGGGCTTTATTTTTTTGAACTCCCCGGAAATCTCTTCATATGGCCTGTACTTTTTCTTTCTATTATATAACTCAGCCTCACTACTGTCACTAATAGTGTAATAGCTTTGTTGTTCCCTGAATCCTTCAGATGATGAACTGCTTTCAGCTTTAGCCAGTTTCATCTTTTTAGATCCTTTCTGATGGCTAGCTTCCTCAGATTCAGATCTTTTGCTCCTCCCTTCTGTCTGGAATTTTTCCATCAAAATTTGGTTTAACTCCTCCCGAGTCTTTAATATCCTCTCATTATCCTTCTTGACTGATTCCATTTCAGTCTTCAAATCCTTTATAGTCTGCATCAACTCTGAAGAGTGAGCAGTTACCTCTTCTAACACGGGTTCTCTAGACGTCTGTCTTGTCTCAGTGTTTGAAGACTCCTCCTCAGCATATTCTCCTAGCTTCTCCATACCTTCCTGTTATATTCAGAAAAATAATTTTTTCTGTTCTTTACATAAAACAAAATGTAGGTTAGTACATTGTTTTTACTGTTTTACAGAAACTAGTTGGGCTGCATTAAGGCCTAGTGTTTGAACCATGCTCTGATACCACATGTCAAAACACCAAATTTTTCGAGAAATTTACATAATATTAACATAAATGCAGTTAACTAATCACTTAATTAGTTATATGTTATCAGCTTAATTTTTGAATTCATCTGTTAGTTAGCAGAAAAATAAAATAGTTTCTTTCAATTTACTGACTTGTTTCGTTTGCGACCATAAGGTGGGTCTGTTATGGAAAACTGGGCTTACTTAGCTTACGAGCTAACGTAGAAGTTTCCCTCTATTACAGATATACAGGTAAGATGTTCGGGTGTTGCTAACGAGTCTCTAAATTATTCAATAAAGATTTCATGCATACAATTTTAATTCAGTAGAGGAGTATATATGCTAGTCAGATTTCTCAAGCGTAAGAGGTAAAGCATTATCTAATTTCTTTTAAGGTCTTACTGATAATGAATTGCGCTCTACTAGTACGGATAACAGCTATTTTTTTTCTTTTTTCTTTGTAATAGCAGGATAATAATCTTATGGAGTTCTAAACTATTTGGTCTACCTTTGAATGTAATTTACCAACTATGGTAATTATTTCTTTACTAGCACATGAAAATGGCAGAGTAAACGTCAAAGATTCAATTTTATTTTAATTGTTCCAATTACTGCATCATACCACGATTGGAATTGCAACTGCAATTGTAGAATGATAAGGAGTTTTAAGTACCAAGTGGTATTTTTCTTAATTCCAGAATTCACAAGTTTATTATTTGATACAAGTCACCTGTAAAGTTGAGGAATACTATTTCTAACCCAAGGTTAAAAGTTCAAAAGTAACCTTATATATCGATCCCAGTTATTATAATACTTAAATACCACTCTATGATCTTTAGGACCATACTATAAAACAAAGAAGGTTAACTTACCCAACTTACCTATTATATAATGAACTATAATATCTTAGATCATCTTGAGATTCAAAATTTACGAAGGACTAATTGTCAGAAACAAAAGTACTATGACTATTAATAGTATTGTTAATTTACCAACAAGGGGCCTTTATAAGGTCAAGAGTAAAACCATCAACATGTTCAAATGATCACTTCATATGAATTGTTACAATTTTAAACTCATTATAATATTATCCCCTTTTAACTCCATTTGTGAACTAGGTAAAAGATAATAGGGAAAAAAAATAGCTTTTTAAACTAGTTACACCAAGGTAAACTATTAATTTTCCTTTTGTTTATCATGTCTCGTTGCTATACTATACAACCCTCATATATCAATGTATTAAACGAAATGATAAACAATTATTATAATGTTATTCAAACATCACTCTAATGTTTACGTTGTTGATTAAATATTGCAGGTGGTTGACAATAGCATAACCTTGTGGAATTCCAGGGATATGATTTGCGTTGTGAACAAAAACATTGGAGATCTTTGTCGTGGAACTATAGAGTTCCTACCCACTGCATGTCCATTATTAAAAGAGGTACGTGGGCTTCTCCCAGCCATGCACTGTTGTTTATAATGGTTTGACTCAAACCCTAGTCTTCATTCTCCACTGCCCTCGGGCCTTCAGCCGCTCTGCAAAACCTCCTGGTTCCTCTTGCTACTTGCATTGTCTGCTAGTCCATTCTTATGCTAGTTCAGTTCCTCGTGGCTCATCTACCGCATTGTGAGGAAGAGACTGTGTTGTATGGCTTGTTGTGAAACGTTTGGGCAGTGTCACTTCTCTTAGGGTTTCCTTCCTTAGAATTCCTCGCCCGAACTCTTAACTGTACCGGTCGTTGCCTTTACCAATTGTTGTTATTCGTCCTCCACCTAGATTAGTTATCCTTCTCTCCAGCGAGCTCCTTCTCTTCGGTGATAAATGAAGGATTTACCCTTCTTCCTGCTGGTAATAGTGTTGCTGTTCTGCAGTGGCCGTATTTCTATTAAATTATAAGGTATGTTACAGGTATTTTTCAAACAGTTTTCTTTTCACAGTAAATTGCTTGACCATCATTAAATTATCCAGGTTTTAATATCACGTTTGTTCTTTGTTTCAGGGTTGGACATCTCCTCTTGGCGAGGAAGGCACGAAACTTCAACAACTGGATCCTCCCGGTAAGCCTGGTTTTCTTCATGGCGTTCTCCTCCTTCCTAGTCCTTTAGGACAGTCATGACTTTGACTTCGAGGTGTGTAACCCTCACAGTTACTTTGGTTCAGTTAGAGAAATTTAACGCTGTCAAGAGTTTCGAATCTTGGTTTATTAAGGGATTTTGGTTGAAGCCAAACACTAGTGCAAAATGAGAGATTAGTGACCAAGAGACCAAAAATTTTGGTCACCACAATTTTTTTCAAGGGATAAATGACCAAAATTGATAAATTTA
>LPNX010964913.1:120607-155285 GCA_001517045.1 Pseudotsuga menziesii | reverse complement strand
TATATATATATATATATATAGAACCATTATAAAACAATAAGAAATTACATAGTCGTATAACCTAGGCCTTGCACCATTGCAAGCAATGGTGCTACTGCCATTACCAAAAGCATAAATACATATTCACAATGCATAGAGCATTTCAAGGTTACCAAGCCACATTACTACATAGATCATCCTTAAAAAAAAAACCAGAATACATTATTCCCAGCCCGAAGGCACTAAACCCCAATAAAAACCCAACTCATTAAACACATCCTTCATGCCTTAAATTTCATTTTTACATAGAGTTCCTTTTTCCAGATGTATCCATTAAAACCAGAGCCCAACATTCATACCCACGATGAGTTTTAACTCTGTCACCACAACCATGCAAGAGAGCGACAAGTTTTAAACTTGTACAGCAGGGCTTACTCGAATGGTTATAATGTTGACCTTAGGGCAACCCATGACCCATGATTTCCTCAAACGCTGCGACCTGCAACACCAAACAAGAGCTATGATGAGGAGTACGCATTGAAACCAAATTGAATAAACAAAACAACGATGTTAAACTAGAGTGAATACACACCTTCCCTCACATCCAACCTCCCAATCTTCACGTCACCATACATAATAGAGGTATAGCTCACGCAATGATGCTGCGAATGACCCAACCCAACATAAGATCCCAAGCCCTAATATTGAGTCCCACACATTCCAATGTGCATTAATGTCTCCAAATTGGCATAAATCAAAACCCATAGCATATAGTATATGTAACCCTTTAACAAAGAGACATGTTTAATCAATGTGTCATGCAATATGTGCATCAAATGCATAGTGTTTATCCATAGTCCATGGCATATGAAATACGCCATGGAAGGGCTATTGCAAAGGTTTTAATTTAATACACCCAGACCATATTAAAACAAAAACCAAGATACTATGTTTTAATACCGTATAAAATGTGTACTATATAAATGATATATGCACCAGTAATTAAAGTGTTGTCGTAAATTCCGTAAAAAAATAATCGTAACTCGTACAACATAGGCTTGTGAAACATCCATCCTTATGGAAATAACAACTAATAACAGTCATAGTAGTCCTTGGAATAGGACTGTAAGTCCTTCGGCACCCAAGTTGAGCACCAGTTACAAACGAGCAATATGTCTTGTTTCACTTTTATAAGCAGTCTCTGTCGTCAAGTGTGCCTACATGCTACAAGGAAGTAAATTCCTTAGTTCGTAAGAACTAAGTAAGGCCCATGGTTACAAGTAGAAAACAGTTACCTTCCAGGTGTTTACAAGGGAAACATGTCCCGCCACTCTACCCCTTTTTCCAATAACAAGTTAAGTAAAAATTGGTTATACAACAGTAATAAAATTTTATAACCATTGAGAAGTAATCAAAACAACACGTACTTATAAATGTGTAACCATAAAACAAGATAGTAAACAAACATCACAGCAACATAGTACTATATTAATAACCATATTGGGAAATATGAAAGCAGGATGTAAGAACAACTTACGATAATAAAACACCATAAATGAAGAATGACAAATTTTGCATAAGTATAAATAATGTCTAGCTCGGGAAGTAAATGACTAGCCTAATAAAATAAAATAAAATGGGGACGTTAAAAGTGCTAGCAAAGCCTAGTTTCAACACTAAGAGACCAAATGGGTATACCAAACATTCATTGCAAGGAAAATAAAGTATGTTCTTAAATTTTGTTAACTAATAGAAATTTTTCCTATTATTAAAAATTTTCTATTTCAAGATTCTAAAAGAATAGTGCAGATCATGAACATTGAAGAAGATAATAGCCGCAAGGGAAATTGAACACCCCCACCCAGGAAGCATAATTGATGGTGGAACTAAATTCTGATATAATGAAAACCATATGAAGTCTTCAAGCAGACTTGCAAAGTTTCAGAAATGATAATTTGAATGAAAGAAAGGAACAACAAGCAATTAATGAAGCATTGCTATGAAACATGATGGCAGGAATCCCGCAAGGAAAACCCACTCATTCCACAAGCAATTTCAATAAGGAACCTTATCATAAATAGGCCAACAGCCCAAGAATAGAAGGAGAGGAGGAACATACCGCTGAACCTCCAACAGGAGATTATCCTAGTCCTTCCAATGATGACTCTTTCTCCATGCAGAAAGAAATAGAGAAATGATGAAAATATCTAGGGGGAGTTCAAAAAATAAAATCCCCAACCTATGAAGGAGAGATGAACATAGGGGGAAAAGCTGAAGAGTGGTTGTTGGGTATGAGAAAATATTTCTCAATTCATAACTACTCTAGCGAAATGAAAGCTCATCTAGCCATCTGTAATTTAAATGACAAAGAAACTAGATGGTGGAAATATTTGAAGCACACCAAGAAAGATGAGGTAAGAGAAATACACTAGAGTAATTTCTGCAATATTTTTCAAGAAAAGTATATGCTAAAAAGATTCTTCGACAGAAAGGTGAAAGAGTTTCACAAGTTACATATGGGATCCATAACTATGGATTCTTTTATTAACAGATTTTTGGATTTGTTACATTATGTGCCATACATCAAGGATGCCAAAGTAAAAATCCAACAGTTTTTAGGATGTCTTCCTCCAAACTTTCGGGAAAGGATTGAATTTGACATGCATAAAACTTTGGACACCACATTGCACAAAGCTAGTCTTTTCTATGAGCATGGGAAACTGAGGAAAGAGAACCTCAACAAAAATAGATATAGGTCTAAGAACTTCTCTTACAACTGCAAACCGAGTTTTAACCTACCACCGTACAAAAAACAGAACAATAGTTTTCTAGACTACAAGAACTTTAACAAATCAAGTATAACGCCATATGTACCAACTCCAAATGCTAACAAACCAGTAGAAAATGGGGGAGCCAATGTTTCCCTGCTACAAATTAAATGTTGGAAATGCCAAGGGCCTCATTATGCCCCAAGATGTAAGAATAATACCAATGGGTTCTTGCACAACTTGCAGGAAGAACCAATGGTAGAGGACATCTCTAGAACATCGCAGATTTATATATCCTTAGATGGCTGATAGGAAGACTATCATGCTACCATGGTTGAGATAGAAGGTGGAACCTGAAGGGGATTTTTCCCTTGAACATATTCATATATTGGACAAGAGAGAGGTGCAACTCAAGAAGCGCACTATAGTCCAATTGAAAATGCAATGGAAGCACTTCGAAGCCGATGAGGCTAATCGAAAGAATGAAGCCACCATGAGAAATGATTACCCCACATTGTTTCTTGATTTCATTCTGAGTCCCTAGAACACTAGGGATAGTGTTTTTCTAAGCAGAGATAGATGTAATATCCTGAATTTTGAACTAACACTTATGGGCATAAACCCCATTGATTATGATGTTACTTTGATGTTTAATTTTTATATATGGAGTCTAGGACCCCACAGCATATGAGCATGATGATTTGTTTGATATATTGGGCGTAATCCAGTTACATATGTTTTATGTATTATTTTATGTGTTGGGCATGGAACCTAAAGCACATGATTGATGAGATGTTTTGTGTCGAGAGAGGAGCTCTGGAGTACATAAGTATTTGAATGTTTGTGTTGAGCAAGAAGCTCTAGAGAACATGTGTGTTTAAGTTGTGTTGAGTGAGAAGCTCTGGAGCACATGAGTGTTAATGTTGTGTTGAGTGAGAAGCTCTAAAACACATGAGATATGAAAAACTTTGTGTCAATCAGGAAGCTCTGAAGCACATGAAAAGCTAAATTTGAAGTGTTGGGAATAAGCCCTGGGGCCTTCCAAGTTGATCCTGAGCATAAGATCTAGAACAATGGATCCTTGGCCATTGTATCCCTAGGTGTATCCTACAAGTACATCCAAACATTAGTGTTGAGAGAGGAGCTATGGAATTGAACTAATTTTGTAACTCCCTATTTTAAGAGTTGATTATGAGCTCTGGATAAGCACTAGGAGTTACTGAAAAGAATTAATTATGTTAAGTGAAAATGACTCAAGTAAAATATTGATCTCATCTGACTTATTTATAAGTGATTAAGTGAAATCTCAAATTTATGTATCTCTTCAAGTACTGAAGAACTACCATGTTATACGAGGGAATCCAAAATGCAAGGATGTTTAGAGTTTCATAGCCTAGTAGACCTAACCACCTACTTGGCGGCTTTAATGAAGTGTCATAAATTTAGGGATCATGATACATGATACCTAAAGACAAACATTGACAAATTATATATATATATATATATAATTTAATATTTTATACATGGTATGTATAAGAGTAAACATAGTAATAATATTAAAAGTATGAGAAAGAAAGAGAGGCTCCATTTATTATTATTTTACTTAAAAGTAATTAAATAGTATAAGACCTACAAAAGTCCAAATAGGAACTAGCTAAAAGTTCCTAAGTTAAATATTAAAATAATACCTAAATTAAATAAAAGGGTTAAATCAAGAAATCAAATGATTCTTGACTTATCTACCCCTTTGACTGAAAATCCTACCTATAAAGACCCAAGCCAAAGAGAGTCTCGGGGATCTCTTCCATCTTTTTGGGTGAATCATTATTTCTGCATGTTTATTCTCAAGAGTGGTCTTGGAGAAAATTTTCCTAAGAGGAAAAATGAGAACTAATTCAAACCTGATATCCCAGTTAGGGAATCCTTACCTTAGGAGTTCTAAGGTACATGCATATTGGAACTAGCTTGGGGGTCTTACGGAGAGAAATTCATATGGATTGGGGTACCACAACAGATAACTTGACTCCAGAAATCAATCATTTACAATATGCAATAGAAATTAAATATCTAACACTAAAGGATCAGACCTCATACCTTATTCTGGACGGTTGAAGTAGATCCCCGTTGAGCTTTCCAACTTCAGCTTGAATTGATAAATCACTTCCTCAACAACAAGTAAAAAATACAAGCATACTATATATTGGTGTTAGATCTATTCTAGCATATATATACTCAACAATGTATAAGCATTTGAAATCATCCATGGATAAAATATTCCTTCAAACATAAATTATTGGACAGGAAAAGATATTTCTATTAATATAAAATCAGAGATTACAATGGATACAGCCTCTGTCGGTACGTCTACGAATTAGAGAAACTAAATCCCCCACTTGGGCCTCCACCACTTCAATCCTCCATCTCTCGATAGCAAGCTCACAAACAAAGGCAAGCTTGGGAAGAACACAAAAGTTCTCCAAGGAACAAAGGGATGCAGACTCAAGCACAAGTTCTGGAAATAATGGACTATAGTTTCTTTGCTCTCAATTCTCTCATATGGCTTCAATGTACCAAAGAGTTCCTTATATAGTTTTTCAAAGGGGTAATGAAAGGTTGAATCTGAGAGATCTCAAGGCATATGGAAGGCCAGGATTCAAGTGAGTTGGATCCATGTCAAGGAAAACTCCAAAAGGATTTGGATTATGCACACCTCCTGATGTACGCAGTTTTAGGGGTCAAACCCACCTATATACGCGATTAGGGGTTTAAAAGTTGCATGTATTAATTTTCACATGTTTTTAGGGATGGTCTAGGAAAAATCAAAGGATAAAAAATGGTCAAGGGGTCTAAGGAGTCTACAGAGGGACAAGGGAAGGCCATACCAGTGTGATTCACCTAGAGTTGTAAAATCAGCTATAATAGATGCCCCCTAATGTGTGAGGTCAGAGGGGTCATACGATGGCCGAAATACACTATATGTCCATCCAAGAAGTGGAGTGATGAAGGATCCCAAATGGAAGACCAGCCACCCAATCATCATAGTACAATGATACAAATCTGCACATAACTGCAAATACATATAGCAGTCCTGGATACATAAGATTATAATGGCCATGAATAGGCATGATACAAGATATCACATAAGTGGTCATCGGCACGTACAATACACATAGATCAGAATCTCCATGATGAATATATATAAAGGATCATGATCTCCATAATGGCTAAATAAATACAATGGATCAAGATCTCCATAATAGCTGGAAATGTCTGACATATACTGGAATCAAGTCACGAGAGTTGAAATCTCATGAACACTGGCACGATCAAGGAGGTAGCATATAATAGATGCCACCAATTTGGAAGGTATTCTACCCAAACCGCTATGAGTACATGTTCTACTATGTGAATAGAGGTGTCGAGGTCGAACATAGTAGTTCATCATCTAATTATCGGTCATTGATGTATACCGTTAACAGATGCGAGATCACCCACCGATAATGAAAATGGGAATCAAGGTACTAGAGTGCAAAATAACAAGTGTGAATAAATGTGTTGAGTTTGAACACTTGAGAGGATCCATCGATCATGGGACATCGATGCATTCCCAAAGACTATCAATGGCAAGAGAACCTGCCACTGATGACTGCAAGTCTTAAGGCACTCAAAAATTACTTTAGATTCCAATCCAAGAATAAATGATCCAAATTCGATGGGATGAAATCCACTGAAAGGAGGGCATTAAGGCATCCCCCATCATCCAACATGAGGTACTCAGCAAAGCTGTATGATGTGGAAGGACTTGATCATAAGGTGCACGAACTAGTAACTTTACTGGGAATGGCTGACATGAAAATTAAAGATAACTGAGGAATGGCTGACTCAAGTTTCAACTTCCTTTGAACAGGAGCATAACAATGAATGGTGACTAAATAAAGGAAGCATAGACTCGATATACAAAACTGGGACATCTTTGAGACATAGGGGGCATCGAGAGAGACTCCATGGGGACTGGAAGCTTAACCGGTCGGTGGAGATAAAATCAGATAAACGAGTATAGCTTCTAAAGTCAAACTATAAACCCAACCAATGGATGTGATATATAGTGCTATGTTTGAAGGTGACATGACTCGACAGCTGCCAAATATAACATATTTCCTTGTCCGGATTTTTGGTTTTTTAATTTTTTTTTGGACTTTTTCAAACATTTAAAAAGATTGAAAAAAAATTAAACTACTTTATAGTTATAGACTAGGAGGAGACGAGTGTCATAGGGGAAAAAAACTAGTTCCAAGTAGTGGAACATACCTATTCTCAATGCAAGGATACATGTGTAGGATAGCGACACTCAAGGGAAAATCCTCTCTTGGTAAAAAGGAAATCAAGCTACAAATGATATATAAAATGGCTCTGCACCGCTAGACATGAGACAAGCTCGGGCTATATGGCTGAAACTCAATGTCAGGGAAGCCGACATAAAGCTCAATAACTCAGGAAAGGCTCATGATAATGCAATTACAACTTGACATAAGGGAGTCCTGAGGGAAATAGGCCTGCAAAAGATCAAGAGGAGTATGAAGCTCTAGCAGAGTCGCCAATTCTATTATGGAGACAAATTCCTATAGCTTGGGGTGCCACAAAAGACAACTTGACTCCATAAATCAATCCTTTCCAATATGAAATAGAAATGAAATATCTAACACTAAAGGATCAGACCTCGTACCTTATTCTGGATGGTTGAAGTAGATCCCCATTGAGCTTTACAACTTCAGCTTGTTAGGGCGCGCACCCTAACGGTCCTTAAGATGGGTAACTCCATGAAGTTACGGGAGTTGTAAGCGGAGCTATGACTCAAAATAGTCTTAGGGGTGTCGGGGTTGAGTAAAAACCTTCTTTTGTAATAAACCCATGGTTTAAATCCAGGGTTTAGGGTTCAGGGTGCCCATGGTCTAAGCCCATGGTTTTGTAATAAGTGCACTATAAATAAGCACTCTGGTAAAGAAGTCAGTTTAGGTTTTTTGATCTAAGATGAATTGATGCGGAGCTAAGGCTATTTTGTAAGAGAAGGTTAAGTCCCAGCTGTGTGCGTGGACAACCTCTGCAGCTGTGTGCACAGAGGGCTTTTCGGTGATTAAAGAAATCTGTAGCTATGTGCGCAGAGGCCTCTAACTGTGTGCACGGATTTAAGGACTTGAAAGGATCTGTAGCTGAGTGCGCAGATTAGAACTGTGATTTTAGTAAAGAGTTGAATAAAACACAGTTCTGTAGACGTAACCCCTACACTGAGGGTGAACCACGTTATATCTGGTGTTGTGGTTCTTTGTGCTGTTTCTGTTATGTTCTTTCATGCATTAATAAATATATATCTGATAAATAAGATCACTGCTAACTAAATAACTTCGCTGTGAATTCCCAGTAAAGGGTTATGCAAGTCACTGTCTGTTTATTTAGCTGCGAAGTTATATATGTGAATGTTGAATCTCTGTGTATGTGAATATAAGTTGTTAAAGGCTAAGGTACAGTAATATCCCTCTCTGCTTGCAGAAACCTGATTCTGTGGCATCCCATAACTGTTCCGGGTGAGACTGCAATCTGCTCGCAGATTGTTGCCGAAAGGGCCAACACTGTAGGTCTTTTGTTGGTGAGAAGTTAATGGTATAAAGCCCGGGTCTGCCCTATAGCCCAACAAATTGGTTCCATTGCCAGTTGAACTCAATATCTGCTCAAGAGGGGTTTACGTCATACCTTGAGGGCTATGTTCTGGAAACCCTCTGTGAAATAAATCGGTGATTGGCTTGATGAGACTTATCTGAAATTCGCTGAGTAAGAGAACAAAGATCTGCGTCATAGTGCAAATGACTTTCTACAAAGGTATGTTTTTTGTGATGTTTATGAAATTTTATTTGGTAGTATCCACATAGAGTTGCACCAGTGGTTATCCAAGTTAACAGAGAGAAGGACGAACTTCCAAGAACGTCAGTTTCCTGATTGGACCCCCGCAAGAATTAATATACTAAAAAGGGTGAACAACGAGATATCCTGCGCTGTTGATTTCTAGATAACGTGGACCCTCGAAGCATTTGTGATGGAGTTCGCCATTGACACGAGTACTTCCTTTAGTGAAGCCAAGCGATAGTTTTTCAAAGGAACAAGAGGTAAGTTTTTGAATTCATTTAGTTTGAGAATTAAAATGCTATTAACTGAAAAAGGTATATTGTTAATTGAATCAGACTGTTAGATTTAGTATTACTAACCTATGTTTGCAAGTGAAAATACCTTCGATGAGCAAAGTGGTTTGCTGGGAAGTGGCAAAATGTACAAGAGATATTTTACATCCTATTCCTAGGGTCAGCATACCACGTATTCCCCTGTAAATCCCGCAGAGTCAGAACTTGAAGAAACCCCTTCTATTGGAAACCCTCCTGTAACCCCACAGCGAAGACCTATTATCCCTGAGAACCCGTCGCAGTCTGAGAGTCACCCTAGCCCAAGTATTCCTGTCATAGGTCATTCTACCCCAATAAGTTCCCCCCTACCTACTTCCAGTCCCCCTCCAACCCCCCCCCCAAATCCACTATGACCCACATGCATGATGACATTAAGCTACCTGTTTTGAAAGGAACTGGATCAGAGGATCCAGAACAGTTCTGGTTTTTATGTGAAGCAGTGTGGACTACTAATACCATTACGGATCATGATAGAAAAAGAGTGCAGCTGGTTACTTCATTCAGAGACCGTGCTATGACCTGGTTCATGAATTTTTCTAGCACTCAGAACCATGCATTGGCTGATATAAAAGTAGCAATGATAAAGGAATTTAAGAAGCCAAAATCAGAGTCGCAGTGTATCACTGAATTGAAAGAGATTCAGCAGAGGCATGGAAAATCGGTGTGGGATTTTGATCAACGATTCAAAGTTTTGCTAGACCAAGTCAGTTTCCCCATTGGGCTTGTGCATCACAAAGAATGGTTCATTGTAGCGTTGCTACCGCATATGAGAACTCCACTCATGCAGCAGAAGGTTGCCGATCAGCAGGAGGCTCTGGAATTCGTGATGAAACTTGAAACCGCTCATGTCGAAGATAATTCTGGTATTGCTCAAATCCAGACGCGGTTGGTAGCAATGGCTCTGGAGCTTCGTGATATGAAGAAAGGAAAAAATGGTCGCGAAGAGGTTTGGTGTACACAATGTCAGATAGAAGGTCACGACAAGGAACAGTGTCTTGTGGTAAGAAACTACCTAAATACTGGTGCGCCAAACCCATTCAACCCTATTGTTCTATATTGTGAGATCTGTTGGACAACTGGCTAGCATCCACCCGAGGACTGATATCTTCTGCAGAGGTATGTGAAAGTCCCTAAGAACCCTTATTGCAAGTTCTGTAAATCGGTGGGACACAATGAAGATGAGTGTCGTATCTTTGACCTCATGAGAGAATGGACTTATGATGCTTATCGGGTACAAAATGAGGGAGAGAGCAATGATGGCTATGGTTACCACAGTGGTGCATCAGGTAGAGGTGATTTTGGAGGTCGTGGTCGAGGTGCTATGGTCAGAAGAGGAAGAGGCTAGGTTGTGTGTTACAACTGTAACTAGGCCAGGCATCTAGCGAGAGACTGTCGGAACCCCACTACGACATGTCGGTATTGCCGAGCCGTAGATCATGTGATCAACCAGTGATCACAGTTGCTAGCTAAGATTCAGGAAAGAACCAATGCCCCTATTCAGAATCTTCAGATGATTTTCTTCAAGCAGAGACCTGCCCCAGCCATTAATGTTGTTACCCGGAGTGGAGCTACGATGGAAGTACAGACTAAGGAGCAAAATCCTGATGAGGATTAGGTTCATAAGGCCCCAGCAAAAGTCCCATCATTTGATATCGAAAGAGAAAGAGAGACATTCATGGAAGCCAAGAAAGATTTTGCTGATAACAGCACATCAGTAGCACTTGCACAACAACATCAGCAGCAGTTGCAGCCGCATGAAGCTCTGATAAACAAAGTAAGTACTCTGGCCTCCTTTTTACAGAGTTGTCTGAAGCTCCTATGAAATCATAATGCTTTAAGTGAGCTGCAGAAATTTATTGCTTCCTGCGATCCTCAGCAAAGTACTGGTCAGGAAAAAGCTGTTAATAGAGTCAGAAGAACAGGCAAGGAAATGATATTAAATGCTCAGATAGGAGAGTATGATATGGCTGATGTTATATTGGACCTAGGATCAGAGGTAAATGTCTTAACTAAGAAAACTTGGAAACAAATGGGAAAACCTACCCTTGATTGGTCACTTATATAGCTGAGATTATCCAATCAGTAGAAGATTGTGCCCCTAGGACGGTTCCCTAATGTCCTAGTAGATATTGATGGAGTCTGTACTGTAGCAGAATTCAAAGTTATTGAGATCATTGACGACAGCAACCCCTATCCAGCCTTGCTAGGAATTGAATGGGAAATGGAAAATGCAGCAGTCATTAACCTTAAGAAGAGACAGATGACTTTCAAAGGGAAAGATTTGTGAGTCATAGTCCCACTGGACCCCTCACAAGGAGAGAGATACACAGAGATAGTAAACGCTGAAGACTAGGATGTTTTGGATCACATCTACAATATCACAGCTAAGGAGGAAGATTATGTTGATCCTACTGCCGAAGGTATCATGGATTGGCAATGCAACAGCTCCTGCATGACGGATTCAGATGATGGGTTAGAAAACTAGCAAAACATACTTTATGAGCTGCATGGACATAGATGTGCCAGAATTACCAAGTCTCTCAGATGGCTTGGAGAACAGACATGAACCTTACCTATTTTTTATGGTTCAACAGACCCAAAATAGTTTATTGTGCAATTCTTAGAATAGGTACCAGACTCACAGAAAATGGAGACTCTTGATTCAGCATCTAGAGCCACATCAGCCAGATGGTGGAATGGTCACAATAAGTACATTCATAGTTGGGAAGCATGCCAGAAGTCCCTTTACCTAAGATTTAGGGACCAACCTCATGCAGTCTGAAGTAGGTTTAATGGTAAGACTAGTCCTCGGGGAAATTTGGAGCAATGCTATGAGGCATGGAAGCATGTACCTCATGAAGAATGGGTACATAGGTTTGTGCATACCCTGGAACCCATAACAAAGAATTGGTATCTGGAGGTCGACCTTCGCCATGGTACTGTAAGTTGGGATTGTCTTGTTGATAGTTTTATGCTGACATTCTCTATTAATGAGGTTTCTCCTGCTTTGGATGCAGCTGTTAGATTGATTCATACTAAATTATTTGATGATTAAGAAATCGCAGAATATCAACCTGATTGGAAGGTACAGGAAGCCAATGCAGTAGAATGTTATAACCTTGCAATTGACGAGGATGACAATCCATGCAAAATTAATATTCCTGAATCAGAAGGATACTGTGAAGTGCAGGGACCAGCAGTAGAGGCACTTGAAGTGACTCAACCCCTGAAGATGCAGACCGTCAACATTGGGTCAGAAGAAAACCTAAGTATGCTACCATTGGAGATTATTGGGATGACGAAATGGTAAGCAAGGTGACCCAACTTCTCCATGAATATCAGGATCTCTTTTCGACAAAGTTCTCAGAGATGAAAGGTATCCTTGCGGGTATAGGAGTGATAAAGATCCCGTTGAAACCTGATGCGAAGCCTGTGAAATAGCGCCCTTATAGGCTGAACCCTAAGTATAAGGAAAAAGTCCGAATGGAGCTGGATAAGATGCTTGCGGCAGGAATCATTGAGCCTGTTGAAGAATCTGAGTGGGTCAGTCCTATGGTGGTGCAAGAAAAGAAGAATAAGGGAGAGATCAGAATCTATGTCGATCTGAGGAAGCTAAATGATGCCTGTTTGCATGATCCTTTCCCCACTCCCTTTACAGATGAAGTTTTAGATAATGTGGGAGGTCAATAAGTGTACTCTTTTATTGATGGATTTTCAGGTTACCATGAGATTTGAATTGCTCCAGAGGATCGACATAAGACAACCTTCGCTACAGAAATGGGATCCTTCTAGTATAGAGTTATGCCTTTTGGATTGAAGAATGCACCTGCCATGTTTTCTAGAGTAGTCATCTCTGCTTTTAAGGAATTCATACATAAATTCTTAGAAGTTTATTTTGATGATTGGACTATCTTCGGGTTAGTAAATGACCACATAGCTAGTCTAAGACTTATGTTGGATAAATGTAGATAGCATCAGATTTCCTTGAACTTGAAAAGGTGTATCTTCTGTGCCCCTTTTGGAATTATGCTCAGTCACATTGTCTGTAAGCAAGGACTAATGATGGATCCTGCAAAGATAGCCATTATCGTGAACCTGCCACCTCCAAAGTCTGTCAAACAACTATGCACTACGCTTGGTCATACTGGTTATTACAGGAAATTTATTAAAGGATATGCTCAGATAACAGCCACTATGGAAAAACAGTTGAAGAAAGATATTAAGTTCGAGTGGACACCTGAGTGTCAAGCAAGCTTGGATATTTTGAAGGAAAAGCTGGTAACTGCTCCTATCTTAGTCTTCCCTGATTGGAATAAGGAATTTCATGTGCATGTCGATGCATCATCCATTGCTCTGGGTATAATATTGGCCCAGTCGGGCGAAGGTAATATTGATCACCCCATCTCTTTTGCAAGTAGGAAATTATCCACAACAGAGAAAAATTATACTATGATAGAACGAGAAGGCCTAGCTATGGTGTATGCATTGCAGAAGTTTCGACATTATCTATTAGGATCTCATTTTAAGATGTTTACTGACCATTTTGCTTTGAATTATTTGGTTAACAAGCCTGTGCTAGGTGGAAGGATATGCAGATGGCTGATTCTATTTCAGGAATATGACTTTGAGATCATAGTCAAACCAGGGAGACTGAATCTAGGTCCTGACCACTTATCGAGGCTCGAGTCGGGCGAAGAACCTATCAGTTTGGATGATGGTCTTCCTGACGCCCAGTTGTTTTCCATCTAGATGGTTGATGAATACTTTCAGAATATTGTTCAGTATTTGTCTACAGGTTTTCCACCCGCTAAGATGACAACACAGCAAAAAAAGCAGCTGGAGGTTCGAGCAGCTAACTTTACCTTAATAGCAGGACAACTATATAAGATGGAACTAGATGAAATACTGCACAGATGTGTCCTAGAGCATGAAAAGCCGTTAATTTTGGCTGAGGCACATTCTGGGGCAGTAGGAGGTCATTACGCAGGAAAAGCTACAGCACAAAATATTCTGACAGCCAGATTGTGGTGGCCTACAATTCATAAGGATGCAAGATAATATTGTCACTGCTGCGACATTTGTCAGAGGACAGGAAAACCATCCAGGAGGGATGAGATGCCTCTAGTTCCACATGTAACTTTACAACCCTTTGATAAATGGGCTATTGATTTTTTTGGACCTATCAATCCCCCTGCAAGAAAATCTGGAGCAAGATACATTATTACAACAACTGACTACCTTACTTGTTGGGCCGAAGCTCAACCAGTCAAGACCTGTAGTGCTGCTACAGCTGTAAAGTTTATTTTTGATAACATCTTGACAATATTTGGGTGTCCTAGAATTCTTATGAGCGATCAAGGATCACATTTCTTAAATAAGACTATTGAAGTATTGACTGAAGAATTTCAAGTATATCATCAGAAGAGTACTGCCTATCATCCTCAAGCAAATGGAATTGTCGAAGCCTTTAACAAGATCCTTGAACACGCTCTGACGAAGGTTTGCAATGCCAACATAAATGATTGGGACCTTAGAATTCCAGCAGTACTATGGGCTTATAGAACCACCTGCAAGAAGTTGACAGGCCATACACCTTTTAGGCTGGTTTATGGACAAGAAGCAGTCATGCCCATGGAGTACATTGTACCTAGCCTCAGAATATCTGCTTTTATAGAGATGTATGACCTAGATATGATGAAAGAAAGGATGATAAATATACTAGAACTTGAAGAGGACAGATTCATTGCAGGGTTCCAGCAGAAAGTTCAGAAAGCTAGAGAAAAAGCATGGCATGATAGACACATCAAGAAGAAGCAGTTCTAGCAGGGTGATCTTGCGCTCCTATATGACAGCAAATTCATGAAATTCTCATGTAAGTTCAAGACACATTGGAAAGGACCATATATATTACAGAAAGTTACTGATGGTGGTGCAGTCTAGTTAGCTAAATTGAATGGAGAAATTTTACCTTCTATGGTGAATGGAAATAGGTTAAAGAAGTACAGGGACAAACCGGGACCCCTTAATCAGGAGTAATAGCATGAAGGATAGTCTAAGTACCAAGAACAGTTGAAATTGGGTACTAGACTATAATGAAGTTGTTCTCAAAGCTACGAAGTGTTGAAGACTGTCAAAGTCTGAAGGTTGAAGTTTGGTTGCTGTATGGGTCAGGATGGGTTGAAGGTGCATATTGTGTCGAAGGTTCCTGTCAAGGAGAAGCTGAAGTTAGTAGTTATGTCAAATATTAAAGGTGTGTCACAGCCTAAAATGTGACAGATGGGACAAACTACACTTGGTGGTGTCGGCATGAGAACTTCCCTAACTATCTGCAATAATGAGATTTTGGGAAAATCTAGCGCCATGTGGACAAGATTTCTGCCACTCCATCAGATTTGCCATCATTAATGTACCATGATGACAGATTATGTTCCAGGATTCTATAAGAAGCCACACCGGCCTGTGACTCCTGCATTGCACACGTCTTTGAGTTTCTTCAGTTAGCACTATGTTGAATGACTGTGAAGTCCAGAAGTTATTCCGAGTTGTTAGGGAGAGAGGTTTGCTGAACCTCTTGAGTAATCCACCTAGGCATCCATGCTCGACCAAAGCACGAAGAAAGGCAGAAGTTCACTCTAAGGGGTCGAAAGAAAGGCAGAAGTGCGCTCTAAGCCGCACAAAGAACATCATCGGTCTTCACAGAAAAACTCTGAAACATCCCAAGATGTATCCTCCTGGTTTGGCAGAACCACAGCGGCTGTTTTTCTTATGCACCTTGACACACAATTCTGGAGACCCTAAGTTGTGGATGGTCAAATGTTTGGTAAGTAGATCGAAGGATGGGGTTGCTGATAGATCCGGAAGGCCTTAGCCAGCATATTACGAAGGAAAGGAACAAGCAGCCAACAACCACATGTATGGCTTCAGCAAGCAGCGCACTATGTTTCGGCAACAAGATTCTACTACCAGAAAATCAGCTGAGTGTCCCGGTATGGGCCACTGGTGAGTCTTAGGGGCCTGTTGGGGCACGCACCCAATGGTCCTTATGATGGGTAACTCCATGAAGTTACGGGAGTTGTAAGCGGAGCTATGACTCAAAATAGTCTTAGGGGTGTTGGGGTTGAGTAAAAAACTTCTTTTGTAATAAACCCATGGTTTAAATCCAGGGTTTAGGGTTCGGGGTGCCCATGGTCTAAGCCCATGGTTTTGTAATAAGTGCACTATATATAAGCACTCTGGTAAAGGAGTCAGTTTAGGCTTTTTGATGTAAGATGAATTGATGCGGAGCTAAGGTTATTTTGTAAGAGAAGGTTAAGTCCTAGCTGTGTGTGTGGAAAACCTCTACAGCTGTGTGTGTAGATGGTTTTTGGGTGATTAAGAAAATATGCAGTTGTGTGCGTAGAGGCCTGTAGCTGTGTGCATAGCTTTAAGGACTTGAAAGGAGCTGCAGCTGAGTGCGCAGATCATAACTATGATTTTAGTAAAGAGATGAATAAAACACAGTTCTGTGGACGTAACCCCTACAGTGAGGGTGAACCATGTTATATCTGGTGTTGTGGTTCTTTGTGCTTTTTCTATTCTGTTCTTTCATGCATTAATAAATATATATCTGATAAATAAGATCACTGCTAACTAAATAACTTCACTGTGAATTCCCAGTAAAGGGTTATGCAAGTCACTGTCTGTTTATTTAGCTGCGAATTTATATATGTGAATGTTGAATCTCTGTGTATATGAATATAAGTTGTTAAAGGATAAGGTACAGTAATATCCCTCTCTGCTTGCAGAAACCTGATTCTACGGCATCCCATAGCTATTTTGGGTGACACTGCAATCTGCTCGCAGATTGTTGCCGAAAGGGCCAACACTGTGGGTCTTTTGTTGGTGCGAAGTTAATGGTATAAATCCTGGGTCTTCCCTATATCCCAACACAACTTGAATTGATAAATCACTTCTTCAACAACAACTAAACAAGACAAGCATACTATATATTGGTGTTATATATCTATTCTAGCATATATACTCAACAATGTATAAGCATTTGAAATCATCCATGGATAAAATATTCATTCAAACATACATTAATGGATAGGAAAAGATATTTCTATTAATATAAAATTATATATTACAATGGATACAACCTTTGTCAGCACGTATGTGAATCAGAGAAACTGAATCCCCCACTTGGGCCTCCACCACCTCAATCCTCCATCTCTCAATAGCAAGCTCACAAGCAAAGGCAATATTGGAAAGAACACAAAAGTTCTCTAAGGGACAAATGGATGCAGATTCAAGCACAAGTTTCGGCAACAATGGACTATAGTTTCTTTGCTCTTAATTCTCTCATATGCCTTGAATGTACCAAAGAGTTCCTTATATAGCTTTTCAAAGGGGTAATGAAAGGTCGAATCCGAGTGATCTCATGGCATATGGAAGGCCAGGAGTCAAGTGAGTGAGATCCATGTCAAGGTAAACTCCAAAAAGATTTTGATTATGCACACATCCTGATGTATGTGATTTTAGGGGTCAAACCCACATATATACGTAATTAGGGGTTTAAAAGTCACATGTATTAATTTTCACATGTTTTAGGGATGGTCTAGGAAACATCAAAGGACAAAAAATGGTCTAAAGAATTACCACGTTATACGAGGGAAATCCAACATGCAAGGATGTTTAGAGTTGCCTAGCCTAGTAGACCTAAGCCATCTATCTACTTGACCTTCATGAAAGAAGTGTCATTAAGTCTAGGATCATGGCACATGATGCCTGAAGACAAGTGTTAACAAGTATTTTAATACTATGCATTTTATACATAGTATGCATAAATAATTAATTACTATTAATTATATAATTGAATAAAGAAGGAAGAGAAGCTCCACCAATTATTATTTATTATTAAAATATTAATAACTAGTGAAATATCTATGAAAGACTAACTATGAGCTAGTTAAAAGTTCCTAGGTTAAGAATTGAAAATTACCCTAGTAAATTAAAAAGGGTTAAATCAAGAAATCAAGGATTTCTTGATTTAACTGACCCTTTGACTGAAAAGTCTACCTATAAAGACTCAAGCCAAGCAAAGGCTTGGGGGTTCTGATTTTTTTTATCTAGGAGAATCATTATTCTTCCTGTTTTGTTCTCAAGTGTTTTCTTGAAGAACTTTTCCTACAAGGAAAGGAGGATTGATCCAGATCTCATTACATATTAGGAAACCCTACCTTAGGAGCTCTAAGCTACTTGCATGTTGGAATCCATCTCGGGGGGATCCGGATTAGAACCAGGAACGGTTCTGGGTCATGGTTGGGAGGAACGTGGTAGTTCCCAAGTGATTTGGTCATCAAACATAGGTCATATCTACATTGAATTGTTAACAATGGTTATTTAAGTGTGCAGGTGCAGCTATTGACAAAAATTCAACGTCAGGTATGAACCCCTTGAAGTCCTATTCTATTTCTTTCCAAAGTTTCATTACTGTCTGTGTTAAGTGATGGCTACAATGAAATTTCTAACCCTAATGGTTCTGTCTTATGGTTAAAAATCTGCTAGGGTTTGTATCTGTAATTTAATAATCATAGGTTGTTTATGTTTAGGGTTGCATCTCTCATAAATGTTCCTATATTAACTAGGTTTGATCTTAGTATTATGTTTTTACCTTGTCCTCTATATTTAATACTCTGTTGACATATTCTATTTGTCAGCAGAGGGTTGTTTTTAAATTCAAGTTTAATTCAGGAGTATATGTTAAATATAAATAGATATAGAATTACATATATATACCAGTATTCAAATAGTTTTATAATTTATGTACTATTTTGATTCATTATAAACTAAAGAACATAATTCATATAATAAACAAGCTAACAAATTATTAAAGACCTTCTAAGGTCAACTCTACTTAATCATGTAAAAACAAATTTAAATTTCATAACATTCCATTTTAATAAACATAATCAACATTAACCAAACAAAGAAGGCATCGTGACCATCCATGTGGTCCATTATCAAACTCTGTTTTAATATATAAAATCCACAATCCAAATCGTACCTATTAACATAACTCAAGTATTTAAATTCACAGTCCTAGTATTACAGTCATCTATTATAAACACAAAGCGTTTTAAAAGTCCCCTTTAAATATATCTACACATAACCAAACATCTTATTAACCATTCCCTACAGTCCATGCTACAAATATAGTATGTACAGGCTATGCACTAAAGCTATGCCACAATCCTTTAAAACCCAAACAACACTTACATTAACAACGAGGTCATAAAGACCCTAGTTACAGCCTCGGCCAAGATTTCAAACTAAGCACACAGTCACATTTTAAAACCAATCGATATAATGGGTCGACATAACCCCGGGCTATTACAGCCTTATTTTTTCTTCCAAGTAAACAATTTACATTTTTTAAAATACCAACTAAAAAGATTTCATAGTCGTTGGAAGAGGCACATGCCATTTGTGGCAAGGCCTGCACCCACACTGATCCAATGCAAACTAAGAACAAAATAATCTGTTTAAAAACACAGAATCTATTTATAAGCTAATGCAGAGCACATGTTGGCAATCCAATGGGATATGGCACCATTTTTACAATGGTGCATCCCATGGCATAATGCCTAAGCTCTAGAAGCTCCTTGCTCAACATATAAACCAAATAAATAGAGAGCTGTGCAAACAAACATAACCCAACATAATAACTTATGCACAGAGTAAATTTCCAAAGGCTGTAAGGCCACGATCGATTCCATTACAGTCCAGATAAAACATAGTAAGTAAATAAACCTTATCAAAACCCAAGTTTACATAGTATTCAAACACTGAACAAATCGTAGGTTTTCGCATCAAATCATTTACAGTCTTCATATTAAAAAACAGTGTGTCATGTATTTACACAAAGAGGAAGGAAACCCCTTTATCAGACAGTCGAGTAATTAAAATGTTAATGGCAGGCTATGAGCTATGGAACCATTACTAGTAATGGTGCAGCCACGCCCCAAGCAAATGCCAAAGATCTATATAAGAGTCCATTTAAAACTAGAGAAGTTTACAACATAAACCCCAAAGGCAGAGTATCCAAGTGCCACAAGAAACTCAAACCCAGTAAATATTTCCAACTCAGGAATGCCCAAAACGAGAGGAGGCAAGTGATTCTTTCTATCAGACTTACCATGGTCATAAAGGATAAATCCCAACTTGACAGTGTAGCCATGTGCAAACCCCAAAGCACCTTCATCTCCACCTGCAACAAACCAACAATGGCATGAGGAGCATGACCGTGCCATGGATAAAACCAAATGAAACACTTGCATTTTTACACAGAGCCATATGAGCTTACCTGCAAATCATTGGGGTCGACTCCATTCTCCAAACACGTAGAGGCTTCACTACACCACAAATCCCATACTATAATGCACTTACAATGAGTTCCAAGACCTTTGCCAAGGGTTTTCACCAACCTCAATGGAATTAATGGCACCAGCTGGTGGCCATTAATGCCACCATAATCCCCAACCATAAGATCATGGACCAACATCATATCAACCTTGTCTTATGTTAAACCCTCTGTACTATGGTTTTTCCACCCCTTAAAAGTCAGCGCAGGACCAATACAATTGACCTGGTATATATACCATAGTCTCATCTCTTTGGTATGCACAACTTTAAAACTATCATATAGTGTTACAATGTTTTTCCTTAACACTATCTTATAACATTATAATGTGTTCCCATAGCATCAAGCTTTTAGTGTTATCACTTGCCTTTTATGCTAGCCATATAGGTAGTTTATGCGCTCAAGTCATAGGTCTAGGTTGTAGCATTTATGCAGTATGACAAACATAGTATGCCATAATTCCCTCGCTAGGAAGAACAGCCATAAGTCTACAAGCTCGTCACCAATGTAAAACTTGCAAAATAGAAACAAGAGACGAGTAAGTAGGTAACATTAGAGGAAATTTGGGGTCTAAAATGGGCCTTATAAGAAAACACACCAACAATAAGTTCTTGTGAGTTGCAATTCAACAACCAATAGAATTCCAATAAAATGAGTCAACCATAATGGTTGAATTGACATATTTGTCGTTAAAAAACTACTTTTTTGTTTGTATTTTCGACATATCTCCTTGTGTTTTTACTCAAATTTTGATCAGGAGAGCTTGTTGGATGCATCCAACAAGCTCCGACACTGCATACTTTTGATAGACCTCTCTACCCCAAAAACAATAAATACCCGAAAAAATGTGATGATGACATCATCATCATGTTTTTCAGGTATTTCTTGTTTTTGGGGCAGAGGGGTCTGTCAAAAGTATGCAGTGTGGGTATTCGTTGGATGTGGAATCAAATTCCACATCCAACTAGATTTCCTGATCGAAATTTGAGTAAGAACATAGGGAGATATGTCAAAAATACAAACACAAAAAGTAGTTTTTTTCTTTTTTCCTCCAAAATTAATAAATATTATTTTATTATTTTAACTATTATTTTATGATTTTCCTTAGGAGGCCCATTTTAGACCTCAAAATTCCTTTAATGACAAGAGATAGAAAATAATAATGGAAGGACAATAAGATAATTCATAAGCATTAAGTAATTTAACGAATACATATAATTAGTAAACATAGGACGTACCTAAGTAGTAAAACAGAACAGTAACAAAAGTACAAGGCGAAATGTGAAGTTTAATTAAGAATTGAATTGTGTCAAGTAACCAATAATCTCAATGTTGCAAGAGTAACCTGTGAATCAATGAATAAGGTTCCTTAGTTCAAATGAACTAAGTAAGACTGCATAACAAGGAATAACCTTACCTCTCATATCATCATGGGAGAACAAGTCCTACCACTCCACCACTTTATCCCCATCAACAATGTTAAGTTAGCTTTTATTTAATAAACAAAGTACACATTTGTAGGAGTAAAACAATAATCTAAATAACTCATTAATTCACCGACAGTAGTAACTATGATAGATCGACAGCTTAAATAATGGAATTAAGACATAAGAAGTAAACGAACTAATAGTCACGGAATGAATAAGAGACTAACAAGACAATGGGAGGAATCTGGAGAGGTTCAAAGTTTAAGGAGCATCTATGTTTCCGCATGAGTACTAATGATCCCTTTTGGGTAGTTTTCACTAGCCTATAATTTTTTTTTCAATTTTTGGGGACACTACAAGTGGTATCAGAGCCCAGTTTCAATAATGAGAGACTTATGGGCCACGGGGACTTCACTTAGTGAACATCTCACATAGCACATGCGATCGTGGGATATTAAAGAATACCCTTAATTTCCAGAGATATTGACCCAAACTATTTTTGTTGAAACCCCCTCCCAATACTTCAAACCTCCTTCCCACCCCTTTTTATACCTCAATCCTTATAAACCACCCTACTCACCCCCACCTTAAACCCCTCATCCTCCCAATACCTGCAATATATTGGTTCAATTTTTAATAATTTTAAAACCCACAATATGAACTAACATGATAGGATATTGGTCAACAAGTGAAGCCCCTATGTTATGGGTGCACCAATCATTCACACAGAGAAAACAAAGTATGATTAGTAAATTTTGTTACTAATAGAAATTTTTGCTGCTGTTTCAAAATTTTTGTGTTTCAGGAAAAAATTTACAGTGCTGTTCACTTTATGTACTAGGTCCTAATGGTAATAAGAAAATGGCGAGTGAAGCCAATGCTACCCCTTTAGAGATCAAGTGCTGGAAGTGCAACGGGCCACATTATGCCCGAGATTGTAAGAACAAGAACAATGGCCTCTTCCATAACCTGCAAGAAGAACCTACCGTTGAGGATATAGCAGGAAACCCGCAAATCTATGCAGCATTAGATGACCGACATGAATACCATCAAGATACAATAGTTGAGATCGAAGGAAATATCATGAACGCATCTTTTTCAATACTTATTGATCCCAGTGCTGGCCGGAGCTATGTTGCACCTAAGATTGCTGATTTATGCAATTTAGGCAAAGTAAAGCATAATAAACCATGGTTGGTACAGTTAGCCATTGGTATGAAATGGCAGGTTTCGAAAATTGTTAAAGAATGTGAAGTAAACCTGAATGGTTTCCTTACTAAGGTAAACCTGAACATCCTACCTTTAGGATTGTATGATATTCTTATCGGCATGAACAGGTTGGAACAACACCATGTCATGCTCGATTGTCTACACAAGTCTATCTTGTGTACTGTTAGCCAAGGGAACCAAGTGAAGGTTCAAGGCATCTCAAGGAAAGTTTATGTAAGATAAATCTTTGCCTTACAAGTGAAGAAGTGTGTCAGGAAGGGCTACAAGTTGTTTGCAGTGAATATATGAGACATAGAGTTTGATAGAGAACAACATATAGAAGACTTCCCCATACTTGAAAAATTCAAGGGCATGTTCCCCGAGGAAATCCCTGGATTACCTCCGAAACGAGGCCTAGAATTTTCCATGGAACTGACCCCGGGATCGGTTCTGGCTTCCAAATCCCCTTACCGCATGAGTGCACTAGAATTGGTGGAACTGAAACTGCAGTTGCAGGAATTATTAGAGAAAGGACATATCTGACCTAGTGTGTCCCTTTTGGGAAGCACCAATTTTGTTCGTAAATAATAAGGATAGTATGATGCAAATGTGCATTGATTATTGTTAATTGAACAAAATGACTATAAAAAACCGTTACCCGCTCCCTAGGATCGATGATTTGTTTGACCAAGTGGGATGATCCAAAATCTTTTCAAAGATTGACCTGCAATCGGGGTACCATCCGGTATGGATCCGAGACAAAGATATTCCCAAGACTGATTTTCGTACAAGGTACGAGCACTATGAGTTTGCAGTGATGCCGTTCGAGTTGACAAATGCACCCAAAAACTTTATGTGTATGATGAACATTATATTCAGTAAATATCTGGATAAGTTTGTACTAATATTTATTGACGACATTCCCATTTATTCCAAGAATAAAGAGGAACATGAAGAACACCTTGACATAGTACTTCGAGTGTTAAGAGAACACCAGCTCTACCCTAAGTTTAGTAAATGTGATTTTTACAAACCACAAATACAGTACCTAGGTCACAACATATCTGACGTAGGAATAGCTGTGGATCCAGAAAATATTCAAGCCATAAAGGATTGGCCCACCCTGACTAGTGTCATTGACATTAGGTCCAAGTTTGGGTTTAGCCAGGTATTATCGAAACTTTATTGAGAACTTCTCGAGAATCGCTTGCCCCATGACGGCTTTGCAGAAGAAAGGAAACAATTTCCTATGGATTGACAAATGTGAAGAAATTTTTCAAAAGCTTAAGCAACTTTTGATGACTACACCAGTGTTGCAGATTGTGGACCCCGATGATGATTTTGTTGTATGCATAGATGCAAGCAAGGAAGGACTTGGAGGAGTCCTCTTGCAAAATGATCATGTGATTTGTTATGAATCGTGGAAATTAAAAGAGCATGAACAGAATTATCCCACACACAATCTTGAGCTAGCAGCCATTATCCACGCTCTGAAGAAGTGGAGGCACTACCTCATGGGAAGGAAGTCCCTTCTAAAGACTGACAATATAAGTCTAAAGTATCTATTTGATCAACCCGATATGAATGCAAGGCAAGCGAAATGGTTGCCTTCCTTGAGTGAGTATCACTTTGAACTAAAGCACATTAATGGCACTGGAGAACAAATTTGCCGATGCTTTGAGTCGATGGACTGATATGGTATATGAGGTGACCTTGAGTCAAACTATTGTAGATTTGCATGAGAAAATTAGAACGGAAAACAAGGTTGACCCGTTCTATGTGGATATCCTCAAGAAGGTCCAAGAGGACCGATTGTTTCAACAATAGAAGGAATACAAGGTGTATGAATCCAGACTACTATGCTCCAAAGATAGATTGTATGTTCCAGTTGGAGGGGACATTTGGTCTAGCATCCTCATAGAATTTCATAGGGGACCCTACTCGGGGCACCTGGGATATCAAAAGATGATATCTGTCATCAAGTGACACTTCTTCTAGCCTAAGTTAAAGGCTGAAATTGCAATGTTTATTACAAAATGTCAAGAATGCCAGCTAGTTAAAGCTGAGCACCAACATCCTTCAGGATTGCTACAGCCATTGCCCATTCCATAATGGAAGTGGGAGGTTAGTATGGATTTTATTACTGGCTTACCAAAAAGTAAGAAACAAAATGATTCCATCTTCATAGTCATTGACAAGTTGTCAAAGGCGGCACACTTCATCCCCATGAAGTCGATCTACAAGGCTGTGAACATTGCCGATATATTCTTGAAAGATATAATTAGATTTCATGGGATACCCAAAGTGATTATCGCAGATCGAAATGTTAAGTTTACAGGAAAATTTTGGAGATATTTATTCTTTGGATTAGAGACGTAGCTAAAATTTAGCACTGCTTATCACCTGTAGACAGGCAGGAAGACTAAAAAAGTGAACCAAATTGTTGAATACATGCTTCGAATGTATGTCATGAACAACCCCACCAAGTGGGAGGATTATCTGCACCTTGCAGAGTTTGCATATAACAACGGGTATCAGGCTTCCGCCAATATGAGTCCTTTCGAGGTACTCTATGGATGGAAGTGTAGGACCCCAGTTAGTTGGGATTGTCCAGTGTATTGGCTCATGTTAGGGCCTGACCTATTATTGGACTTGAAACAGTTAGTTACCAAGGTCCAGGGAAACCTTAAAGAGGCACAAGACCGTAAAAAGAGTTATGCGGATAAGAAAAGAAAAGATAAATAATATCAAGTAGGTGAGCATGTCTACTTGAAAGTGAAATCAAAACAAATCTCATTGAGCTTAGGTAGGTGTGGTAAGTTGGCACCTAGGTTTTGTGGACCTTTTAAAATTTTGGCCAAGAAAGGACCAATGGCTTATGAATTAGTAGTACCTATGCACGTAAGAGTTCATAATGTATTCCATGCATCTATATTAAAGAAATATGTTTATGACACTAAGAATGTTATTGATTGGTCTTTATTACAGGTAGAACCTGAGGGGGAATTTGCCCCTAAGCCTTTGCATATATTGGACAAGAGAGAAGTACAACTTTGGAAGTGCACTGTGGTCGAATTGAAAGTGTAGCAGAAGCACTTTGAGGTAGATGAGGCTACCTAGGAGAATGATACCACCATGAGAAAGGCTCACCCTGCCTTGTTTCGTGATATCATTCAGAGTCCCTAGAACACCAAGGACGGTTTTGTACTAAGCGGGGAGGGATGTAATGTTCTAATTTTTGGATCTACCATTTATAGGCATAAGCCTACTGATCATGATGATTAAATTGATGTCATTAGAGGAAATTTAAATTTAAAATAGGCCTTCCAAAAATAACACAAATTCCATGTCATCAGGTATTAGCCAATCAAAATTCTTTAAAATTCAAAAAGGGAGCACCTCTTAAAGGATTTTTTAATATATATTTGGGGATAGGTATCATAAAAAAAATTACTTTTTTTTGTTCGTATTTTCGACATATCTCCCTGTGTTTTTACTCAAATTTCAATCGGGATAGCTCATTGGATGCAGAATTAAATTATGCATCCAACAAGTATCCACTCGGCATAATTTTGGCAGGCCTTGCTATGCCAAAATCAAGAAATACCTAAAAAATGTGATGATGACATCATCATTTTCTTGATTTTGGGCTAGTGGGGCCCGCCAAAAGTATGTCGAGTGGGTACTCATTGGATGCGGAATTTAATTCCGCATCCAAGGAGCTCTCCTGATCAAAATTTGAGTAAAAACATGGGGAGATATGTCAAAAATACGAACAACAAAAATAGTCTTTCTTTTCTTCCTCCAAAATTAATCAATATTATTTTATTATTTTAACTATTATTTTATTAATTTTCCTTAGGGGGCCGATTTTGAGTTGAAATTTCCACTAATGTTTATTTTTGGGTCGAAGACCCCACTGCATATGAACATGATGATTTGTTTTGTATATTGGGTGTAAGCCAATTGTTGATGATATATAGATATATATATGTTTTGTGTTGGGCATGGACCCTGAAGCACATGATTGATAAAATGTTTTTGTTGGACATGGACCTTTAAGCACATGATCGATGAGATGTTTTGTGTTGAGCGAGAGGCTTTGGAACACATGAGTACTTACGTTTGTGTTGAGCATAAAGCTGTGGAACACATAGAAATATAATTGGAAGTGTTGGGCATAAGCTCTAGAGCATTACATGTTGGTGTTGAGCATAAGCTCTGGAGCATTGGATCTTTGGCCATTGTATCCCTAGGTGTATCATACAAGTACATCCTAGCATTTAGTGTTGAGTGAGAGCTCTGGAATTGCACTATGTTTGTAACTCCCTGTTATAAGCATTGAGTATGGGCTCTGCTAAGCGCTAGGGGTTACTGAAAAGATTAAAATCACCTCTGAGTGAAAACGACTAGAGGAATAATATTGATCACATCATACTTATTTTTAAGTGATTAAATGAAATTTTGAATTTCTGTATTCTCATCAAGTACTGAAGAATTATTGCGTTATACGAGGGAAATCCAACATGCAAGGATGTTTAGAGTTGCATAGCCTAGTAGACCTAAGCCATCTATCTACTCGACCTTCATGAAAGAAGTGTCGTTAAGTCTAGGGACCATGGCACATGATACCTAAAGACAAGTGTTAACACGTATTTTAATACTATGTATTTTATGCATAGTATGTATAAAGAATTAATTAGGATTAATTATATAATTGAATAAAGAAGGAAGAGAAGCTCTACCAATTATTATTTATTATTAAAAGATTAATAAATAGTGAAATGTCTATGAAAGACTAACTAGAAACTATTTAAAAGTTCATAGGTTAAAAATTGAAAATTACCCCATTAAATTAAAAAGGGTTAAATCAAGAAATCAAAGATTTCTTGATTTAACTGTCCCTTTGACTGAAAAGTCTGCCTATAAAGACTCAAGCCAAGCAAAGGCTTGGGGGTTCTAATTTGTTTTTATCTAGGAGAATCATTATTATGCCTGTTTTGCTCTTAAGTGTTTTCTTTAAGAACATTTCCGCCAAGGAAAAGAGGATTGATCCAGAACTGATTACCAGTTAGGAAACCCTACCTTAGGAGCTCTGAGCTAATTGCATGTTGGCATCTAGCTCAAGGGGATCTAGATTAGAACTAGGAACGGTTACAGGTCATGGTTGGGAGGAACGTGGTAGTTCCCAAGTGTCTTGGTCATCAAACAGAGGTAAAATCTGCATTGAATTGTTAACACTGGTTATTTAAGTGTGTAAGTGCAGCCATTGACAAAGCTTCAATTTTCAAGTATCAAACTCTTAAATGCCTATTTTGTTTCTTTCCAAAGTTTCATTACAATTTGTGTTAAGTAATGGTTGCAATGAAATTCATAACCTTAAGGGTTTTGTCTTATGGTTAAAAATCTACTAGGGTTTGTATATGTAATTTACTAATCATAGGTTGTTTATGTTTACGGTTGCATCTCTCATAAATGTTCCTATATTAACTAGGTTTGATCTTAGTATTATGTTTTTACCATGTCCTTTGTATTTAATACTCTGTTGACACATTCCATTTGTCAGCAGAGGGTTATTTTTAACTTCAAGTTTAGTTCAGGAGTATAGGTTAAATATATATAGATATAGAATTACATATATATATCAGTCTTCAAATAGTTTTATAAATTATGTACTATTTTGATTTATTATAAACTAAAGAACATAGTTTATATAATAAATAAGATAACAAATTATTAAAGACCTTCTAAGGTATGCTTTACTTAAACATGTAAAAACAAATTTATATTTCATAAGATTCCATTTTAATAAACATAATCAACATTAACCAAACAAAGAAGGCATCGTGACCATCCATGTGGTCCATTATCAAACTCTATTTTAATATATAAAATCCACAATCCAAATCATACCCATTAACATAACTCAAGTATTTAAATTCACAGTCCTAGTATTACAGTCATCCATTATAAACATGAAGGGTTTTAAAATTCCCCTTTAAATCTATCTACACATAAGCAAACATCTTATTAACCATTCTCTACAGTCCATGCTAGATATCTAATATGCACAGGCTACACTCTAAATCTATGCCACAATCCTTTAAAACCCAAACAATGCTTACATTAACAGCGAGGTCGTAAAGATCCTAGTTCCGGCATCAGCCAAGATTTCAAACTAAACACACAGTCACGTTTTAAAACCAATAGATGTCATGGGTTGACATAACCCCGGGCTGTTACAACCTTATTTTTTCTTCCAAGTAAACAATTTACATTTTTTAAAATACCAACTAAAAAGCTATCGCAGTCATTGGGAGAGGCACATGCCATTCATGGCATGGCCTGCACCCAAACTGAGCCAGTGCAAACTAAGAACAAAATAATCTGTTTAAAAACAAAGACTCTATTTATAAGCTAACGTAGAGCACCTGGTGGCAAGCCAATGGGCTACGGTACGATTGTTACAGTGGTGCAACCCATGGAATAACGGCTAAGCTCTAGAAGCACCCTGCTCAACATATAAACCAAACAAACAGAGAGCCGTGCAAACCGATATAAGCCAGCATAATAATTTATACACAGAGTAAATTTCCAAAGGCATTAAGGCCACGGTCGATTCCATTACAATCCACATAAAACATAGTAAGTAAATAAACCATACCAAAACCTAATTTTACACAGTATTCAAATGCTAAATGAAATCGTAGGTTTTCATATCAAATCATTTACAGTATTCATATTAAAAACCAATGTGTAGTGTATTTACACAGAGAGGCGTGAAACCCCTTTGTCAGACAGTCAAGTAATTAAAACGTTAATGGCAAGCTTTGAGCTATGGCACCATTACAAGTAATGGTGTAGCCACGGCCCAAGCAACTTCCAAATCTCTCTACGAGAGTCCATTTAAAACAAGATCAATTTACAACATAAACCCCGAAGGCATAGTAACGAAGTGCCACACAAAACCCCAACCCAGTAAATATTTTCAGCTCAGGAATGCCCAAAACGAGAGGAGGAAAGGGATTCTTGCTGACAGGCTTACCATGCCCATCAAGGAGAAATCCCAACTCGACAGCATAGCCCTATGCAAACCCCGGAGTGCCTTCATCTCCACCTGCAACAAACCCACAATGGCATGAGGATCATGATTGTGCCATGGAGAAAACCAAATGAAACACTCGCATTTTTACACAAAGTTGGATGAGCTTACCTTCAAATCCTTGGGGTCAACTCCATTCGCCAAACACGCATATGCTTCACTACACCACAATGCCCATACCATAATGCACTTACAACGAGTGCCAATACCTTTTCCAAGGGTTTTCGCCAACCTCGATGGCATTAATGGCACCAGCTGGGGGCCATTAACCCCACCATAAACCCCAACCATAAGATCATGGACCAACATCATATCAAACTTTTCTTATGTTAAACCCTCTATACTATGGTTTCGCCACCCCTTAAAAGTCGGCGCATGCTCAATACAATTGACATGGCATATATACCATAGTCTCAACTCTTTGGTATGCATAGCTTTAACACTATCATATAGTGTTACAATATTTTCCCTTAACACTATCTTATAATGTTATAGTGTGTGCCCTTAGCATCAAGATTTTAGTGTTATCACTTGCCTTTTATGCTAGCCATATAGGTAGTGTATGCACTCAAGTCATAGGTCTAGGTTGTATCATTTAGGTAGTATGGAGAATGTAGTATGCCATAATGCCATCACTAGGAAGGACTAGCATAAGTCTACAAGCTCGTCACCAATGTAAAATGTGCAAAATAGAAACAAGAGACGAGTAAGTAGGTAAACAAGATATATAAAATAATAATGGAAGGACAGTAAGATAATTTATAAGCATTTAGTAATTTAACGAATACACATAATTAGTAAAAATAGGATGTACCTGAGTAGTAAAACAGACAGTAACAAAAGTACAAGGCAAAATGGGAATTTTAATTAAGAACTGAATTGTGTCAAGTAACCAATAATCCCGATATTGCGAGAGTAACATGTGAATCAATGAATAAGGTACCTTAGTTCGAATGAACGAAGTAAGCCTGCATAACAAAGAGTAACCTTACCTCTCAGATAGTCATGGGAGAACAAGTCCTACCACTCCACTACTTTATCCTCATCAAGAAAGTTAAGTTAGCTTTTGTTTAATAAACAAAGTACACATATGCATGAGTAAAACAATTATCTAAATAATTCATTAATTCACCGACAATAGTAACTATGATAGATCGACATTTTAAATAACAGAATTAAGACATAAGAAGTAAACGAACTAATAGTCACAGAATGGATAAGAGATTAACAAGACAATCGGCAGAATCCGGAGAGGTTAAAAGTTTAAGTAGCATCTATGTTTCTGCATGAGTACTAATGATCCCTTTTGGGTAGTTTTCACTAGCTTATAAATTTTTATTTTTATTTTCAATTTTTGGGGACATCACAACCTAATTGAATTTTTATATATTTAACAAGGGGTTTACTGCCATGTGAAGGAAATAGCATCTTGTTTTATGGGATTATATGCTTGAGTTTGGTATTTGTTGCCTGAAAGTAGATGAAGGTGCTCCTCCTGCATCTCCCACATTTTGGCCAAGCAAGAAAACTACAATTCACAATATTTTTAATTAGTTACACAATGTCTTATATTTATTCTTGTGGATAAACAAAAGCCCAATGCCTTTCTCAAAAGAAACATTCATAGTATGTTTGATGCTTGGAGTTAAGATAGTTTGAGTGATAATCCTGATTCACTTTTAGATATTTTAAGTATGTTTTATGAACTGATGAGTTGCAAATGGTTGGGTAAGGCTGTTCTTCAGAGGGACGTCATTCCAATTAATTAGAAGTAAATATATATATTTCATAGAATAAAATAAGTAAATGGATAGACAAAAACACTGTAATGGTTTTTTTCATGTTGGTTTAGATCCTAATCATTTAACATTGATTAGGTGAATATGTACTTGGTTTGGATCCTAAGCATTTAACATTGATTAGGTGAATAAATATATAGGAAATAATGGAAAAAGTAAGAATTTTAGTTTAGATAAAAGTTACTTTCCACTGATATGAAAACTTTATTAGGAATTAGGGAGAGGAAATACACATAGCAAGTAGTTGTTGATTTATGGGGTTGATGTTGTGTTATTCCTTTAATCTCAAAGAATTAGTCCTTAAAATTTTTTTACAGTTACTCTCAAATAATTGATATAAAAAACCATATGGTAGTGGTAATTTAAAGCCCTTTGGGAAATCAATTATAGCAGTACCATTTATCATTGAGAATGCAGCACCATAGCTGGCAGTAAATAAAGAGCATATAGCCATGATCCTCACTTTTTGACGATGTTTAGGTAGTTCGACTACCCACCTCCCCAGGATAAATATCTAGAGATAGTAGTTTAGAAGCCGAAGCCAAAGAGCACAGTGGGTAGCTAAAAGGGTTCTACCTTAACAAGAGCATGAAAGTCAATTTACCACCGGGTTAATCAATAAAATAAAAGCCATAAACAGGGTAGAGATGGTAACTTTCACAACAAATCGAGATTGAGATGCACGAATAGTGGTGGAGTAGTGAGGGCATAGTTATAAGGACGGATTTTTGGGGAATTAATGGTGCTAAAGTGTCTAGATTATTTTGTTGCATTTTTGAACAATCCTTTGATATAATATACAATTTCTTATGAATGGCCTCCTTTTAAGAAAAGCTGTCTAAATGAAGATCTGTTTTTTCATGTATATTTCTAGTTTTTATGGTGTGAAATATTTTTGAGCCTAAGCGTTTCGACCGAAATACTTTCCTTGTCATCAGGGTTATTGATTTGGTTATATCTTTTGCACAATTTTTTAAAATTTATTTATTAATGGGTGGATAGAATAATTACCTTAAAAAACAAATGCATCAAAAAAAAATTGTGTATGAGAAAGGTTATCGATAGCATGTATAGAACATGCGAATTATGTGAATCATTCCGGACTGTTTATCTCTCCATTGATGTGTTTTTCACAACTTTACAAATAGTTATACTAAATATTGTCTCTTTTTGGTGAAAAAACATGTGAATTATGCTTTTTAACGAGAAAAGTAACTATTCTTTCTTTTTGTGTGTTTCTTTTTATTTATTTTTTAACCTGTAGAAGTAAGGTTAATAGGTAATTTTATTTATTTTTATATAAATGGTTTTAAAATATTCTTAAATTAATAACATATAAATAAAATAAAATAAAATAAAATATTTTAAAGTTTTTTTTATATTTTAAATTATATATATGATGTTTGAGGGTTTAAAGTGCTGGCACGTTCTTAGGTGGAATATTCATCATCTTGATTTTTTATGATGACGATATTGTTCTTCTGGCAAGGTGTCCATCTGATCTTGATAAGCAAATACAATTTCTTAAGGATTTTTTCTCTACCATGGGTATGACTGTCAACACTAAAAAAAAATAGGTTATGATTATCAAATGTAAGAATGACACTTGAGCTAATTTTGTGTATGATAATAGCAACTTGGAGGACAAACACCTACCTTGGCCATGATCACTCTATAAGTGGTGGGATTCAACATCCATTGTTGATATACGCATCCGATGTCTCTGAGTTGTGCAAGCGTGAGAAATGTTGAAAGGAGAAGACATGAGAACAAGAGGAGAACCCATATGTAAGCCATGCCTCTCATGAATCCCTTTGTATCTTCTACACAGACCTTCATATTTGTCTTAGCTGCATTAATTTTAGTTTTCTTCACCATAAAAGGCATGGTGAAGTCAACCTGGAAGTGTCTCTTTCAGTTTGTGCATGCTTGGTGTTTCAGAAGGCGAAGCATATAATACAAGAGGCATCAACCATCGTAATACGACTGGTAAGAATACAATGCGTATCGATTTTCGACCAACTGGTAAGAATACAATGCATATAAATTTTCAACCATGTTGGGAATCGAAGAGTAGACCCTTCCTTAATCTATCTACGTCAAGTCAAATCAAATACAACTTACAAATAGTTAGAATAATCTTGCTTTTTTTTACTAGGGGAATCAACAACTGGGGCCGGGCTGGTACTCACGTGCCCCACTCCGCAAGACATGGGACATAGGTAAACCCGGGTGGGATTGGATCTCGTGACCTCCAATTTACAACAAGTGACTTCATAACAACGGAACTGCCAATGAACCACACCCGTGCGGGCTAATTAGAATAATCTTACTTATTGATTAAGAACAATAATCATATTTTTTGGCATAAAGATAATTTTCTTTTAAATTAAAAAAATATAGAAAATTATAATTTTATTTGATAAATAGAAAAATTTAAATGAAAATTTCTAATTAAAAACTTAACTTATATATTAATTTAAATGTTTTAATATTTATTCTTTTAATAAAGTTTGTTTTAGCTGAACTATTTTTTTATCTATATATGACTTCTGTGTCATGGATTGAAACAAGTATATATATAAAAACAAATATATATTATATATGTTATTTGACTTTCATATAAATGCATTATATATATATATATATATATATATATATATATATATCTTACTTGACTTTAATATAAATATTACACCATGTAAATAGTAAAAAAGTTGTTGAATACAATATAAACTAAACTAACCACTTTAGAAAGCAAGATAA
>LPNX010964913.1:69560-120505 GCA_001517045.1 Pseudotsuga menziesii | reverse complement strand
ATACCTTGTATTGAAATAGTCACTTAAATACATAATGTTGCATTAATTATCATTTACAAGTTTCAATTGACATGTGGTATCATGTGCTTGCCAATTTAAGATTTAGCTCTATTCATTTGTTTCAAATCTTCCTTATCCACCCCTGTAAGAGAGCACTCGCATTCGGAATTGAAAACAGGAAATTATTTTTCTAATTTAAATGTATTTATCACAATTCCAAATTCCTCCACATTCAAATTAAATGTCATAGCTTATTTTGACACAATTTTTTTTCTTTCATTAGTATACTTGCCACATTTGCACAAAACTATCAATATTAATGAACTTTCAACTTATGTTGCAACATTACAATTACACATTCATGTTGCTAGACAATTACTAGTGCCTTACTTTGCTAATAGCTTCTTGTCATTCCAGGCTTGACATCTAGCTTATTCTGGTAATGAGACATCATGGTTCATCATGGTTCATACATGTTCTTCATTGATACTGAACTTCTTATAAAAGTTTAATCATGCTTTGTACACTTTCTTCTTTCCTACAAAACTTTATAAAAGTTAATAAATGGAGCAATGTTCTAGATCTTGTTTTATCAAAATATTCTTTCTGCAACATCTCTCTTGTGGCAACAACTAGTGGCAATGTCGGGGGCATTGCCACCTCGTGGCTCTTGTTATTTATTATGACAATGAACGATTGCTCATGGTGTGCCTCGGGCTAGCTTATTATAGTAGGTGGGTTATTATTATTTATGTTGACTAGCGATGTTAATGAACTCTTGCTATCATGATAGTGCAGAGCTCCAGATTATGATAGCAGGTGGGTTATTATTATTTGATGTTAATGAACTCTTGCTATTATGATAATGCACAGCTCCACCTTATGATAGCTGGTGGGTTATTATTATTTATGTTGATAAGTGTTATAAAGTGATGTTAAAGGTATCATTTGTTCTATGTATATGTACAAGAAAAATTTAGTTAAGAGAATTTGAATTATAAATATAACAAATTAATAAATAATTTTTTTTTTCACAAAACAAAAATTAACAAATAATTATTTTATCGTAATTTAATATATTTTTTCATGTGGTTCACAACCTAGATAATAGAGGTCGTGGCTTTCTACATTCACAATAATAATTTGAGGGGACCCATTGTAAGGGGCCTACCCGAATTGGCATTGCCATATCCGTTTCAACCTCAATATCAAATTTTCTTCCTATTTGGAATCCAATCAAATGAGTTACCCCTGGGGGCTATTTTTTTTTATAAATTCAAATAAATGAAGAAAGATTAATTTATGATTTTTTGCACCACAATCACAAGAAGTTAAATTCATTATTTTTAGAATATTTAAGCAAATAAATTGGCATGACTTATTTATGAGACTTTGCACCACGAGCACAACAAGTTGACAACTAATTATTTTGTAAATAGCTCAATTCAATTGTCCATTATTATTTTATTTAAACAAATAAATATATTTGAAAAATAAATAAAAACAACATTTTCAATTTATTTTATCATAAAGTAGTTGTAATATCCCTAATTTTGGACCTACCATTTATAGGCATGAGCCTATTGATCATGATGATTATATCAATGTTTTATTTTATATTGGGTCAAAGACACCACTGCATATGAACATGATGATTTGTTTCGTATATTGAGCGTAAGCCAATTGTTGATGATGTATAGGTATATATATGTTGTGTGTTGGGCGTGGACCCTGAAGCACATGATTGATGAAATGTTTATGTTGGGCGTGGACCCTGAAACACATGATTGATGAGTTGTTTTGTGTTGAGCGAGAGGCTCTAGAGCACATGAGTACTTACATTTGTGTTGAGCATAAATCTCTGGAACACATGAAAATATAATTGGAAATGTTGGGTGTAAGCCCTAGAGCATCCCATGTTGGTGTTGAGCATAATCTCTGGAGGATTGGATCTTTGGCCATTGTATCCCTACATGTATCGTACAAGTACATCCTAGCATTTAGTATTGAGCGAGAGCTCTAGAATTGCACTATTTTGTAACTCCCTATTATAAGCATTGAGTATGGGCTTTGGTAAGCAATAGGGATTACTGAAAAGATTAAAATCACCTCGAAGTGAAAATGAATCGAGGAATAATATTGATCTCATCATACTTATTTTTAAGTGATTAAATGAAATTTCGAATTTATGTATTCTCATCAAGTACTAAAGAACTACCACATTATATGAGGAAAATCCAACATGCAAGGATGTTTAGAGTTTCCTAGCCTAGTAAACTTGAGTCATCTATCTACTTGACCTTCATAAAAGAAGTATCGTTAAGTCTAGAAATCATGGCACATGATGCCCGAAGACAAGTGTTAACAAGTATTTTAATACTATGTATTTTATACATAGTATGTATAAAGAATTAATTACGATTAATTATATAATTGAATAAAAAAAGAAGAGAAGCTACACCAATTATTATTTATTATTAAAAGATTAATAAATAGTGAAATAACTATGAAAGACTAACTAGGAACTAATTAAAAGTTCCTAAGTTAAGAATTGAAAATTACCCCAGTAAATTAAAAAGGGTTAAATCAAGAAAACAAGGATTTCTTGATTTAACTTCCCCTTTGAATGAAAAGTCTGCCTATAAAGACTCAAGCCAAGCAAAGGATTGGGGGTTCTGATTTTTCATCTAGGAGAAATATTATTTTGCCTCTTCTACTCCCAAGTGTTTTCTTGGAGAAATTTTCCTGCAAGGAAAAGAGGATTGATTCAGAAATGATTACCAGTTAGGAAACCCTACCTTAGGAGCTCTAAGCTACTTGCATGTTGGATTCCAACTCGAGGGGATACGGATTAGAACCAGGAATAGTTTCAGGTCATGGTTGGGAGGAACGTAGTAGTTCCTGAGTGATTTTCTCATAGAACAGAGGTCAGATCTGCATTGAATTGTTAACGCTGGTTATTTAAGTGTGCAGGTGCAGCCATTGACAAAGCTTCAATTTCTGGTATGAAACCCTTGAAGGCCTGTTCTATTTCTTCCCAAAGTTTTATTATTGTTTATGTTAAGTAATGGCTGCAATGAAATTTATAACCCTAATGATTCTATTTTATGGTTATCAATCTGCTAGGGTTTGTATCTGTAAATTACTAATCATAGGCTCAAGAATTTTTATCATATGTTGTTTATTTTCAGTGTTGCATCTCTTATAAATGTTCCTATATTAACTAGATTTCGATCTTAGTATTATGTTTTTACGTTGTTGTCTGTATTTAATACTCTGCTGGCATATTCCATTTTTCTGCATAGGCTTGCCCTAATTCTCAACAAAACTAATTCAGTAGAACTTAATTGACATATTGGTTATGTTAACTAATACAAGTTTTTGATGTTCTTGTCGGAGAAACCAGATTATCGAAATGACCAAGTCGACGTTTCGGATCCATATCAAGATTCATCCTCAGGACAATGTCGAATGTGGAGAGAGCAAGAATCATTGATAAATAATGGAACTCGGTAGAAGAAAAAAGTCTAATGTCTGCCTCGGAGGCTAGGGTTTGCCAGGTTAAAATTTTATTTATTTTATTTTATTTTCAAAATGTACAGAAATTTTTTTATTTAATTATATTTTACAAAAACAAGAATTTGTTTAGCTTATTAAAAAAATTTATACAATTTCTATATTAAGACTTTATTTAAATTTTTGTAAAAACTTAGGGAAAAATTAATAAGAAACAAAAAAAAATTTAATACTTAATTATTTTTAAGAAGTTTTTAAGGTGCAGTCACTTTTATTATGATTTAAAAAAAAATTTAATTTAAAATATAATGTGTCAAAATCATTAAAAATTGTTGAAATATATTTATTATTATTAATTAAATTATTAATAATAATAAATATTTTTCAACAATTTTTAATAATTTTGACACATTATATTTTAAATAATTTTTTTTTTTAAATAATCATAAAAGTGACTACACCTTAAAAACTTCTTAAAAATAATTAAGTATTAAATTTTTTTTTGTTTCTTATTAGTTTTTCCTTAGGTTTTTTAAAATTTTAAATAAAGTCTTAATATAGCAATTGTATAAAAAAATTTAATTAGCTAAACAAATTCTTGTTTTTGTAAAATATAATTAAATATAAAAAAATTCACACATTTTGAAAATAAAATAAAATAAATAAAATTTAAACCTAGCAAACCCTAGCCTCCGAGGCCGACATTGGACTTTTTTCTTCTACCCAGTTCCAGTATTTATCAATTATTCTCGCTCTCTCCACATTTGACATTGTCCTGATGATGAATCCTGATATGGACCCGAAACGTCAACTTGGTCATTTTGATACTGTGGTTTCTCCAACAACAACATCAATAACTTACCACCATAGAAATTTAGCAACAGATAATACAAGTTTATAATTTAAACCAAATCTATTAGGAATAGAACTCATATAATAAACCAACTAATAATTATTAAAGATCTTCTAAGGTCTGCTCTACATAATCATGTAAAAACAAGTTAAATATTATAACATTCCATTTTAATAAACATAATCATAATTAACCAAATAGAGAAGGCATCATGACCATCCATGTGGTCCATTATCAAACTCTGTATTATTATATAAAATATACAATCAAAATCGCATCCATTTCCATAACTCAAATGTTTATTTCACAATCCTATTATTACAGCCATCCATTATAAAACGGAAAGGGTTTTAAAGGTCCCATTTAAATATATCTACACATAACCAAACGTATCATGTTAAACATTTAAACAATTAAAACCCATTTTCTCATCAAGAGGGTGCGACATCGAATCCTGTAGATGTCCAAACTCAAGACAGTAACAGTAATAAAACTGTAATCATTTCATATCCAAGCAGTAAGCAATTGCATAACCATTCTACACAGTCCATGCTATATATCTAGTATGTGTAGGCTATGCTTTTAAGCCATGCCTCAATCCTTTAATCCAAACAACACATACACTAACAGCGAGTTCGTAAATACCCTAGTTATAGCCTTAGCCAAATTCCAATCTAAACACACAGTCACGTGATTTTAAACCAAATCGATATCGTGGGTTGTCATAACCCTAGCTGTTACAGCCTGATTCTTTCCAAGTAAACAATTTACAAATAAAATACCAACTAAAAGCTATCACAGTTGTTGGGAGAGGCACATGCCATTCTTGGCATGGCCTACACCCACGCTGAAACAATACGAAACTAAGGATATAATACTTTGTTTTAAAACACAGACTCCATTTATACACTAAAGCATAGCACATGGTGGCAAGCTAGTGGGCTATGACACCATTGTTACAATGGTGCAGCCCATGGCATAACACTTAAGCTCTAGAAGCTCGCTACTCAAATTACAAACCAAACAAATAGAGTGCTGCGCATACCACCATAACCCAAAACAATATTATATACACAGAGTAAATTTCCAGAGGATTTAAGGCCACGATCGATTCCTTTAAATTCCACATAAAACACAACATTTAAATAACCATACAAGACCCAAGTTTACACAATTTTAAATGATGAAGGAAATCATACACTTCTCATACAAAAAAATACATTACAGTCTTCATATTAAAAACAAACGCATGGTGTAATAACACAGTGACGTGCAAACCTTCTTTACAAACAGTCAAAGTATTAAAAGGTTAATGGAAAGCTGTGAGCTATGGCACCATTACAAGTAATGGTGCAGACACGGCCCAAACAAATGCCAAATCTGTCAATGAGAGTCCATTTAAAACCAAAACAAGCTACATCCTAAAATCCCGAAGGCAGACTCAACCAGTACCATTGAAACTCCAACCCAGTAAAGATTTCCAACTCAGGAGTGCCCAAAACAAGAGGAGGCAAGTGATTCTTTCTAGAAGGCTTACTATGGCCATAAAGGAGAAATCCCAACTTGAGAACGTATCCCTGTGTGAACCCTGGAGCACCTTCGCATTCACCTACAGACAAACCAACAATGGCATGAGGAGCATGACTATGCCATGAAGGAACCAAACAAAGCAATGCATTTTATATAGAGCCGGTTGAGCTTACCTGCGAATTGATGGGGTCATCTCCATTCTCCAAATGCACAGAGGCCACACTACACCACAATTCCAAAACCATCTTGCAAAAATAGTGAATTTCAAGTTATTTGCCAAGGGTTTTCACCAACCTCGATGGCATTAATGGCGCCAGCTGGTGACCATTAATGCCACTATAAACCCCAACCATAAGTTTATGGATCAATGTCATATCAACTAAAGTCATATGTTAAACCCTTTATACTATGGTTTCACCACCCTTTAAATGTCAATGCAGGCTCAAGGATAATGACATGGTATGCATACCATATTCCCAACCTTATGGTATGCACAACCCTTAATACTAACATATAGTGTTACAATGATTTCCCTTAACACTATCATATAGTGTTGTAATGTCTTCCCCTTAGCAACAAGCTTATAGTGTTATCATATGCCCTTTAGGATAGTTCATATAGGTAGTGTATGTACTTAAGTTATAAGTCTAGGTTGTAGCATTTAGGAATCATGGAAAATGTAATATGCCATGATGCCCTCACTGGGAAGAACAAGCGTATGTTTACAAGAACGTAACCAAGGTAAACATCCAAAATAGAAACAATAGACGAGTAAGTAATTAAACAAGAGACAGACAATAATAATGGAAGGACAGTAATATAATTCATAGCATCTAGTAATTTGAGGAATAAAGATAATTAACAAACATGGAGCGTACCTCAGTCATAAAATGGAACAGTAACAAAAGAACAAGGCAGAACAAGAAGTTTAATGAAGAACTAAATGGTGTCAAGTAACCAATAATCCCGATGTCGCAAGAGTAACCTATGAATCAATGAATAATGTGCCCTATTTTGAATCAACTAAGTAAGCTTGCATAATGAATAATAACCTTACCTCTCAGATCATCATGGGAGACCAAGTCCTGGCAGTCCACCACTTTATTCCCATCAACAAAGTTAAGTTAGTTTTTATTTAATAAAAAAAGTATACGTGTGCAGGAGCAAAACAATGATCTATATAACTCATTAATTTACCAACAGTAATAACTAAGATATATCGATAGTTTAAATAACAGAATTAAGACATAAGAAGTAAATGAACTAATAGTCATGGAATGGATAACATATTAACAAGACAGCGGGAAGAATCCAGAGAGGTTGAAAGTTTAAGGAGCATCGATGTTTCTGCACGAGTACTAATGATCCCTTTTGGGTAGTTTTCACTAGCCTATAAATTTTTTTTTCATTTTCAATTTTTGGGGGCATTACAAGTGGCATCAGAGACACATTTCAATACTGAGAGACTCATGGGTGCATCAAGCATCCATGAAAGAAAGTAAAGTATGATAAGTATTGTTTGTTACTAACAGAAAATTTTTGCTGCTATTAAAATTTTTGTGTTTCAGGAAAATTTTTACAGCGTTGTTCAGTTTATGAACATTGAGGAAGAAAATAGCCGACAGGAAGAAATGACCACCCCCACTCTAGAAGTGAACTTGGTGGTCGAGATAAACTCTGATGTGCTGAAAACTTTGCAAATCCTTCAAGCTGAATTGAAGAGTTTCAGAGAAGACAATCTAAATGAAAGAAAGGAACAACAAGCTATAAATGAAGCATTATTGTGTAACATGGTAGGAGGGAGACCGCAAGGTAAACCTACCCAGTACACTAATGGATCCAAATGAGAACCGTACCATGAGCGGCCCAACAACCCAAGAGAAGCAGAAAAAGAAGGTACACCTGAAGCAACTAAAGGAGATCATCATAGTCCTGTCAGTGATGACTCACTTTCTCCATGAAGAAAGAAGTAAAGAAACGATGACAGTATTGAGGGGGAGTTTCAACAAATATGAGCCCATACCTATGAAGGTGAAGTAAATATGGGAGAAAAGGTTGAAGAATGGTTGTTGGTAATGAGTAAGTATTTCTAGGTTCATAACTATTCAAGTGTGATGCAGGCTAGGCTTTCCATCTACAACCTGAATGGTAAGGTAGCAAGATGGTGGCGATATTTAAAGCACACCAAGAAAGATGAGCTGCGAGAAATAAGCTGGGAAAACTTCCGAAATATTTTCCATGAAAAATACATGTCGGAAAGGTTTTTTGACCACAAGGTAAAAGAGTTCCATGAATTGTGCATGGGGTCCATGACTATAGATGCATTTATAAACAGATTTCTAGATCTACTACATTATGTATTGTATATCAAAGAAGAAAAGGTGAAGATCCTGCAGTTCCTAGGGTCTCTTCCTCACAATTCTTGGGATAGGATTGAATTCAACATGCCAAAGACTATGGATACTGCACTACACAAGGCCTGACTTTGCTATGAGCATGGGTAGTTATGGCAAGAAAACCAGAACTGAAACAAGGAAAATTCTAGAAACTTTTCTAATAACAACAAGCCTAGGTCAAACCTGTAACCTTATAGAAAGAAAAATAACATCTTTCCAGTGAACAAGAACTTCAAAAAAACTAGTACAAAGCCTTATGTACAAGCTCCTAATGATAATAAGCATGTGGCGATTGGAGCCAATGCTACCCCTTTAGCGATTAAGTGGTGGAAGTGCAATGGGCCACATTATGCCCGAGATTGTAAGAAAACCACTTATACTATGAAACGAGAACTCGACACATTTCTCATTTTTCTCTCTCCTAATTTTAGCAGCTAATTTTACCTCCATTTAAAAAAGGGTTGATACCAGTATCACACATTTTCATTTTAAGGCATTTTTTCGGGCCTTTGAATCATATTCGTCGTAAAATATTATTACTTTCTAATTTCAAGTGTGTTTTTTAGACATTTAACAAAGTAACATACATTTAGAAGCAATTTATATTGAAAATCATATACATTTTGCAATTTTTCCTTTAAAATAAGACTTTTTTATTGATAAAATTCTAAGAAATTCTAGAAAAAAAAGACATTTACAACCATTTTCAATAGATTTTCATAGAATTTTTGTATAAAAATGATACTATTTCATACTATATTCCAAAATGTTACGATTCACATAAATTCACGAAAAACTATACCATATATTTGCAAATAACATATTAAAAACAATATAATAGAGATTTTATTTCTAAAATAAAGTCTGAAAGTCAAAACAGTACTAATATATCTTGTGAAAAAGTTGTCAAATTAAACATTTTCTTCAAGACACTCAACTAATCAACAATATCATGCATGCCAAATTATTCATCGAAATTGGAATTTTCTGGAGCTTGGCTTTCCTCGGGGACATCAATAATGGGTGTTATTCCTTTTAGGTGTAGTATTTTGGTGACCAAGTGGTGTTGTTGTGTATTGGGTCACTATCTACATGGTATTTAGAGTTGAAATATTGTTGTGTATTGGGTCACTATCTACATGGTATTTAGACTTGCAATTTTGTTGTATATTGGGTTAGTATCTTCATGGTATTTAGACTTGAAATTTTGTGATTCTTGTATTTTAAAGAACAAATTTACCACTACAATTTTGTACCCTACTTTGTAGTATTAGTAGAAAAAAGTGTTTAACTACGAGAAAATGTTATATTATTTAAAAACCAACACTAGAATAAAATAATAATATTTTTACATTTAATAACTTAGTATTAGTAGTATACAAGTAGTTGTGATGATTCACTAATTAACTAGGATTTTATTTAGAACATGTTATAGTTTAAGTGTACATGACAAATATGAAGTGAGTACATAGTCATATTGGAAATTTTAATAAGTCAAATGTCAATCAATTTGCTAAGTTTTTATGATATGTGAATTGTAAATATTCTACTATTTTTAAATTTATTGATAGAAATCTTTGTGTGCCCTCCTTTCAGGATCATTCTATGATGAACTTGAAGGGTCTTTTAATAAACAATGACTTAGTAACAATGGAACCATAATAAAAGTGGTAAATGAAAGAGTAATCCCTCTTAACTTGAGAGAAATGGTGGGCATAATCAAGAAAAAATTTAGGGGCAAAATTTAGCCCACGAGCTATTTTTCAACCTTTTAAAACAAATGGAAAATGTATGTACGAAAAGCACAAGCATCTTCCCTTTGACTACAAGAGCATTGGAGGCTTTTTCTTGTGGTTATTTTTCTCCTAAATGACAAAGAAAGAGTAGCGAGAAAACTTTGAATCCAAATGGTTATTGCATGAAATCTATGTATGGGATAGTCCAAGATGACCTAATGGGTTCACTAAATACTTGTAGGTCATTATGCAATGTCATTATTCTAGGTCACTAAAATACAAGTTTGGATTCTGTTAAAGATGATATAATAGTGGCATTCAAGCAGGTGTTAAGACTAAGCTTATATGGACAGAATTGGCTTGTCATTATGTCTAATAGTGGAACTCTTCCTCATGGAATATTGAACTTAAATATTGTTGGACATAATGAATTGTCTTCCTCATGGTAATAGAGAAATCCTCTCAAGTAAATAAAAAGGAGATTACTTAATGTCAGGCAGGATATGGTAAGGTTTAGTTCTTTCTCACATTTGAACTTTAAATAAAACCTATGCTACGATGCTTTTTGTGGTTCAGTAGGATTACAATGTTGCTAAGGTGGAGGAAAACACTTTTGTCAGATTTACTACATTATGCATTTGAATATATTTGAACACTTCAAAAACTCACACTTGCTTTACAATTCTAGGTAGCTCAAAATGAGCATACTCTATATAATTTTGAAGTTTTAAGCATTTTTTGAAGTATATTGTCTAATGCTACAACTTACTATAAATTTAGAATCTTGAAATTCCTCAATGTACATCATCAAGTCTACAACAACTCGATTTTAGTTCTCTTTTTGATCTTTTTTACCTATGAGCGTATTATTGCACCTTCTTGGGACAATTGCTAGTTTATTTTTTCCTGAAATCAAGAATTCTTCTAACCTCTCGAATGGAGTCAATGTCAATGGGCTCCCCCTTACCATATTACGGTGGGATATTCCCCTTTAGTTAATAATTTTTATTATGATAAATGTTACTTTATTTAATAAAATGATATATCACCAATTTTCAAATGTATAAATTTATAATATAATAATATACGTTAGGGTACTTAGAACATTTAAAGGACAGTCTTAATGAAGGAAAATAGTTTATATAACTTTAATAAAAGGAAAAAACATTAACCGAAACGTATAAATACTCATATGCCTTCGCTTGCCGAAAGGTTTCTGGAGCTCGTGGATGTCGCGAAGGGTGAAAGGGATGCATCTTTATCAATCTCTCTAGTAGTCTTGGCTACTATGCTTCCTTTACCAATAGCCCAGATTCAATAAATCAATTGAAAGAAATCTATCCATTAGTAACTTTACTTTTGTTGCTTCAATAGGCATTCCCCCTTAAAGGATAAGAAGGGAAAATATTGTAGGTCGCGTTAAAGTCTATCTGACCCAAAATCTAAGCCCATATATTGTAATAAAAATGTTAATTTAATTACACACAGCATATATGTTCAGTTAGAGACGTGCCCAAGTCCAACAGGTTCGAATAAAGAAGAGGTGGTTGGCTTATTGTCAGGAGCCACCAGCCCAATATATATTACTTAATTTGGTACATAAAGGTATCATATGGTAAGTAGCCATTAATGTGTTTATTTACTCTAGCCTTATGAGAACTAGCAAAATTAACGACCGGAGCCACCCAATAATTTTTTAAGGTGCCGTGCGAGAACTAAACGTCCCTCATACCCTCATCACCTCTGGTTCCTTCAGTAAACCCATTGCAGTTAATAACTTGGAAACATGAATGGGCACGTGGTAGAAAGGCACAAACATAGAGACAATTACAAGCCCTATTGGTTCACAAACATACAATAAAAATCGCCACCTGGATCGATTGACTGCATTACTTTTGGGATCGAATACTATCATTGAGTACCAGCATTTACTCCTTCCTTAGGTCTCCTACCGGCATCGATACATGACAATGACTAGGGACAATGACTATTGGCTCTAGGCACCAATGACTTGGCACCGACCATAGCTTCATGGATCCACCATAGGTTTTGCACTGGGGGTTCAAGCAATGTTATAGCTCTTACTGGGAATAAGTACTACTCCCAGCAAAGAAACCTGGCAATGATTATGACTCCCTGGAATGGTAAATAGAGGCTATGAGTGATAAGGGAGAGAGTGTTCAAAGACAAATGGATGCCCTAAAAGCTATATAGGAAATGATTTAATGGAAAAAGGTTGCAGAGCAACACAACAATACACTTGCCCTGGGGAAACACCAAGACAGGAAGGCGAATTAATTCTAGACAGGAAAATAACTATATGTAGTGACTATGTGTAGTGAATTAACAGTTTAAAGGACAGTCTTAATGAAGGAAAATAGTTTAGAGAACTTTAATAAAAGGAAAAAAAATTAACCCAATATTTCATGAAATAGAGAATAGTTCAAATAACTGTAACAAAAGGAAAAAACATTATTAAGCCATTAAATATCCTTCGAGCTCTTTCTACACTTTCAGGGCCTATTTGTGAGCTGATAAACCACCTTATTTTCAGGGCCTATGAGGGTGTAAAATCAACAAGGAGATTATGGCTATTATGGTGTAAAATCTAATGTACTTTATTCTGGTTTTTATTTACTTTCCATGAATTCCCATGACAGTTATGTTGAGAAATTCATGTCTATTCTTGGATATGAACAAAATAATAATATGTTCGCAAGGTCTCAATAGGGAGCAACAAAATCTTCAGGGCATTCATATTTACACACTCTTCATTTAGATTTTGATCGCTTCAGCCAATTGGGAATAGGCTTCATCCCAAGCTATCTTCATTTCTGGAGACCACAAGTCTAGAAAAACATCCTTAATAGTCTCAAGCAAATAGAATTTTACCACCTACAAAGGATTGAGATCAAAACAAATCATCAGCATTAGCAGCGATTTAAATTAAGTTAAGCTGCACTCCCAAAATTTGCCCATTTCACACAGTGTGAATACTAAGGTCAGAAAACTTACACACAGTCTTCCAGAGCGCCGCTCCCACCGTCAAAACAAGGGGAGTGCTGCTCCATGAGCCCCAAAGGGCCCCCAGTAAAGGGCGGCCCTTTGGCGCCCATGGAGCAGCGCTCCCCTTGTTTTGACGGTAGAGGAGGTGGAAGCGGGAGGAGGGTGGAGCAGAAGGGAGGCGGAGATGGAGGATGGCCGCACTGAGTGGGAGGATGGGAGGGGGAGAAGGAAATCGATCCTCACTCTCATAGAGAAATGATTCTCCTCTTCCTCGCATACAGTTAACAGCAACCACACACTCTCAGTAAACAAAAGCAACAAATTTATATCGCCTCTGCCACAAAATCTGTGCCGATTCAAGAAAATATCCACCCCGGCATCAACCGGCGATTAAGAAAATATTGAATGGTTTGTTCCATTTCCTGCATTAAACACTCCATAGCAATCAAAATGGTATTTTCCCAAGAAGATCACTATCATGAAGGAGTTCACCATCTATCCGGTTTGAAAACCCTATACTTCTTTAGAGGTTGTTTATTGAGCTTGATAAATTCTTTAAACCATAACTTACTATTTAAGGAGTGCCCCCTTTATGGGAAAATAATCTCTAAGTTATAATCAAAGTTTATAAGTATTACAATGCATGTCACTCCCCATTATACGATTCTTACTTGGATTTTAAATAACAATTTATTCAAAAAGGGATTTATACATTTCATACATAGATTAAGATCTACTTGTATTTAGTTTTTATATAAAATATATAAATATATAACCGTTCCTTTTATTTTTTAATGTAACATACTCTTTTACTTTATTCTAATTCAATATAGCTTTCTACTTTTACTCTTTTAATTTATTCTAGTTCATAATATAACTTTTTATTTTTACCCAAAGTGAAAAACACGAAAAATTTTAGTTTTATTTGTTTAACCCAATTTTTTTGACATTAAGTTATTCATCATTTTCCTAGTGGATTTGTGCCCCCCATTATTTAGTTGTGTGAATATTTTTTTACAAAATTAAATTACAACTTAGGAAATTCACAACAATATTTATAGTCACACCAAAAAGTCAAACAATTTTCCAAAACTTATTTTTGATTCTTAGCAATTTCTATAAGCCATTATTAATTTTTTTCTTGTTAGTTTTTGGAGAGGCTGAATTTTGACACGAGTTCCCAAACCTAAATTTAAATGCACGAATATGGATGCTCGTGGGTGTATAATGCATAATGTTGATGGGTGTCAACTATTGGGTTGTGCTATTTTTGGTAAGTAATTTTGTTAGATTTTTGTTATGTATATAATAAAAAATAATTTATTTATTTCTTAAATTCTTTAATAAAAAATTAATAATGAAAAAATCATACTACCATGGTTAAAGAGTAACACTTTTAATGAAACTCTATGTGATTGGCTAAATAAAAGTTCAAAAAGTAAAAAAAAAATACTTTGAATAGTAGAGATGAAATGAAATTCCACCCGTGATCCTCGCCATAATATTGTACCTTCTACACTTACATTTATATTTTCCATTACACAAGAATCGAGGCAACACAAGGGATATTACACGGGATCCACATGGAGGAGTAGTCATCCATTAGTAAATATGCACTAATTATTATTTTTTTATTATTAGGATAAGGTCAAGATTTAGAGTTTAGAGGTGTTAAGGGTTTATAAAATGAAGTAACTCGTGATTACAAAGTGATTGTATCTTAAAGAAAATGTAGATTTTGATGGGGTGTCAGATTCCATGGATGAATTTCAATAATTTCAAATGAAACATTTTAGATGTTTTCTATTAGTATGATGTTTGTAATTGAAACTCTGAAGGAGATTTTGAATATTTATATGAATCATTTGTTCTTGTATAGTCTAATATATGATTTTATTATGAATCACATCATAATTTCTTTGATTTTATATGGTTAGAGTGGTGAAATTATTTATGGAATATTTTTGTTTGTTTAATATGCAAGTTTCACAAAATTTGTAATTTATATTTTTGAGAAAAAAATATTTTTCCAATTTAGAGGTTGATTTTAAAGTTTTTGTAAACAACAGTATGGAATGTTTGGACATGGCTCTATTTTTAACCCTGAAAAAAAAAAAGTGTATACTGGTATCAACACTTTTCTATTTAGGGGTGTTTTTGGTGTTTTTTTTTTGCAAAAATCATCATTTTTATGCCTAGAGTTCTCATTCTTAGTATAAAGTTCTCATTTCATAGTATAAGTGGTTAGAACAAGAACAATGGATTGTTGCATAGCCTGCAAGAAGAACCTACCGTTGAGGATATAGCAAGAACCCCATGAATCTATGTAGCATTAGATGGTTGATAGGAGGACCATCAAGATACAATGGTCGAGATTGAGGGTAAGAGCTTGAACACCTCTGTTTCAATACTTCTTGATCCCGGTGGTTTCCAGACCTATGTTGCACCTAAGATTGTTGATTTATGAAAGTTAGTCAAAGTAAAGCATGATAAACCTTGGTTGGTAAAGTTAGCCAACAGTACGGAACAAAAGGTTTCATAAATTGTTAAAGAATGTGATGTAAACTTGAATGGTTTCCTTACTAAGTTAAACCTGAACATCCTACCTTAGGATTGTATGATATTCTTATCGTCATGGACTGGTTCAAGAACAACACCATGTCATGCTCGATTGTCTACACAAGTCTATATTGTGTATTGATATCCAAGGGAACCAAGTGAAGGTTCAAGGAATCCCAAAGAAAGTTTCTGTAAGACAAATCTCTACCTTACAAGCAAAGAAGTGTGTTAGGAAGGGCTACAAGTTATTTGCGGTGAACATCCGAGATGTAGAGTCTAATAGATAACAATGCATAGAATACTTCACCATACTTGAAAATTTCAAGGACGTGTTTCTTGAGGAAATCCCCAGATTACCTCTGAAACAAGACCTAGACTTTTCCATCAAACTGACCCCAAGATCATTTTCGGCTTCCAAACCCCTTACTACATGAGTGCATGAGAATTGGTGGAACTCAAACTGCAGTTCTAGGAATTAATAGAGAAGGGGTATATTTGACCCAGTGTGTCCCCTTGGGGAGCACCGATTTTTTTCATAAAGAAGAAGGACAGTACGATGCGGATGTGCATTGATTACCGTCAGTTGAAAAAAATGACTATAAAGAACCATTACCCACTCCCTAGGATCGATGATTTGTTCGACCAGGTTGAAGGAGCCAAAATATTTTTGAATATTGAGCTACGATCTAGGTACCATCAGGTACAGATATGAGATGAAGATATTCCCAAGACCGCCTTTCATACAAGGTATGGGCACTACGAGTTTGTAGTGATGCCATTCGGGTTGACAAATGCACCTGAAAACTTTATGTGTATGATGAACAACATATTTACTAAATATCTGGATAAGTTTGTACTAGTCTTTATTGATGACATTCTGGTTTATTCCAAGAATAAAGAGGAACACGAAGAACACCTTTGCATAGTACTTTAGGTGTTGAGAGAACACCAGCTCTATGCTAAGTTTAGTAAATGTGATTTTTACAAACCACAAATACAGTACCTAGGTCACATCATATCCGAGGCAAGAATATATGTGGACTCGAAAAAGATTCGAGCCATAAAGGATTGGCCTACCCTGACTAGAGTCACTGACATTAGGTCATTCTTGGGATTAGCCGGATATTATCAAAAGTTCATTGAGAAATTCTTGAGAATCGCTTGTCCCATGACGACATTGCAGAAGAAAGTGAGCAATTTATTATGGAATGACAATTGTGAAGAAATTTTTCAAAATCTTAAGCAGCTTTTGATGACCTCACTAGTGTTGGGAATTGCGGATCCCGATGGCGATTTCATTGTATGCACGAATGCAAGGAAGGAAGGACTTGGAGGAGTCCTCTTGAAATATGATCATGCGATCTTTTATGAATCATGAAAATTAAAAGAGCATGAACAAAATTATCCCACACATGATCTTGAGCTAGCTGCCATTATCCATGCTCTAAAGATGTCGAGGCACTACCTCATGGGAAGGAAGTTCCTTCTAAAGACTGACAATATGAGGCTAAAATATTTATTCGATCAACCTGATCTAAATATGAGGCAAGCTAGATGGTTGGATTTCCTAAGTGAGTATCACTTTGAAGTAAAGCACATTAAGGGAAAAGAGAACAAAGTTGTCGATGCTTTGATTCGATAGACTCATATGATATATGAGGTGACCCTGAGTCAAACTGATCCATATTTGCATGAGAATATTATAATGGCCAACAAGGTTGACCAGTTCTATGTGGAAATCCTCAAGAAGGTCCAAGAAGACCGGTTGTTTCAGCAACATAAGGAATACAAGGTGGATGAATCTGGACTACTATGGTCCACGGATATATTGTATGTTCCAGTTGGAGGGGACATTCAGTCGAGCATACTCAAAGAATTGCATAGGTCACCCAGGAATGCCATCTATTTAAATTTGAGCACCAGCATCCTTCAGGATTGCTATAGCCATTGCCCATTCTAGAATGGAAGTGGGAGGTTATCAGTATGGATTTTATTACTGGATTACCAAAAATCAAGAAGCAAAATGATTCCATCTTCATAGTCATTGAGAATATGTCAAAGGTAGCACACTTCATCCCCATGAAATAAACCTACAAGGCCGTGAACATTGCCGATATCTTCCTGAAAGAGATATTTAGATTGCATGGGATACCCAAAGTGATTATCTCAGATCGAGATGTTAAGTTTACATGAAATTTTTTGAGATCTTTATTCTCTGAATAAGAGATGCAGCTGAAATTTAGCACTGCTTATCACCCACAGAAGGAAGGGAAGACTGAAAGAGTAAACCAAATTGTTGAAGACATGCTTCAAATGTATGTCATGAACAACCCCACCAAGTGGGAGGATTATCTGCACCTTGCAGAGTTTGCATATAACAATGGGTATCAGGCCTCCGACAAGATGAGTCCTTTTGAGGTACTCTATGGATGGAAGTGTAGGACCCCAGTTACTTGGGATAGTACAGTGGATTGGCTCATGTTAGGCCCTGACCTATTATTGGACTTGGAATGGTTAGTTACCAAGGTCCAGGGAAACCTTAAAGAAGCATAAGACCATCAAAAAAGTTATGCAGATAAGAAAATAAAAGATAAAGACTATCAAGTAGTTGAGCATGTCTACTTGAAAGTGAAAGAAAAATAGAGCTCGTTGAGCTTGGGTAGGTGTGATAAGTTAGCACCTAGGTTTTGTGGACCTTTTAAAATTATGGCCAACAAAGGACCAGTGGCTTATGAACTAGCATTACCTATGCACGTAAGAGTTCATAATGTTTTCCATGCATCTTTATTAAAGAAATATGTTTATGACACTAATCATGTCATTGATTGGCCATTATTACAGGTAGAACCTGATGGGGAATTTGCCCCTAAGCCTTTGCATATATTGTACAATAAAGAAGTACAGCTTCGGAAGCGCACTGTAGTCCAATTGAAAGTGCAGTGGAAGCACTTTGAGGTAGATGAGGCTACTTGGGAGAATGAGGCCACCATGAGAAAGGCTTACCATGCCTTGTTTCATGATATCATTTAGAGTCCCTAGAATACCAGGGATGATGTTGTACTAAGCAAGGAGAGATGTAATATCCCGAATTTTGGACCTACCATTTATAGGCATGAGCCTATTGATCATGATGATTATATTATTGTTTTATTTTATATTGGGTCAAAGAACCCACTGCATATGAACATGATGATTTGTTTTGTATATTGGGCATAAGCCAATTGTTGATGATATATAGGTATATATATGTTTTGTGTTGGAAGTAGACCCTGAAGCACATGATTGATGAAATGTTTGTGTTGGGCATAGACACTGAAGCACATGATCGATGAGATGTTTTGTGTTGAGCGAGAGGCTCTGGAGCACATGAGTACTTACATTTGTGTTGAGCATAAATCTCTGGAACACATGAAAATATAATTGGAAAGGCTGGGTGTAAGCCCTCAAGCATTCCATGTTGGTGTTCAGCATAATCTCTAGAGCATTGGATCTTTGGCCATTGTATCCCTAGGTGTATCATACAAGTATATCCTAGCATTTAGTGCTGAGGGAGAGCTCTAGAATTGCACTATGTTTGTAACTCCCTGTCATAAGCGTTGAGTATGGGCTTTGGTAAGCCCTAGGGGTTATTGAAAAGATTAAAATCACCTCCAAGTGAAAATGAATCGAGGAATATTATTGATCTCATCATTCTAAATTTTAAGTGATTAAACAAAATTTTCAATTTCTATATTCTCATCAAGTACTAAAGAACTACCACATTATACGAGAGAAATCCAACATGCAAGGATGCTTAGAGTTTCCTAGCCTAGTAAAATTGAGTCATCTATCTACTTGATCTTCATAAAAGAAGTGTCGTTAAGTCTAGGGATCATGACACATGATGTCTGAAGACAAGTGTTAACAAGTATTTTAATACTATGTATTTTATAGATAGTATGTATAAAGAATTAATTACAATTAATTATATAATTGAATAAAGAAAGAAGAGAATCTCCACCAATTATTATTTCTTATTAAAAGATTAATAAATAGTGAAATATCTATGAAAGACTAACTAGGAACTAGTTAAAAGTTCCTAGGTTAAGAATTGAAAATTACCCCAGTAAATTAAAAATGGTTAAATCAAGAAATAAAGGATTTCTTGATTTAACTGCCCCTTTTACTGAAAAGTATGGCTATAAAGACTCAATCCAAGCAAAGGCTTGGGGGTTCTGATTTTTCTTCTAGGAGAAATATTATTCTGCCTATTCTGCTCCCAAGTGTTTTCATGGAGAACTTTTCCTGCAAGGAAAAGAGGATTGATTCAGAATTGATTACTAGTTAGGAGACCCTACCTTAGGAGCTCTAAGCTATTTGCATGTTGGATTCCAGCTCAGGGGGATCCGGATTAGAACCAGGAATGGTTCCAAGTCATGGTTGGGACGAATGTGGTAGTTTCCAAGTGATTTGGTCATAAAACAGAGGTCAGATCTACATTGAATTGTTAATGTTGGTTATTTAAGTGTGCAGGTGAAGCCATTGACAAAGCTTCAATTTCTAGTATGAAACCCTTGAAGGCCTGTTCTATTTCTTCCCAAAGTTTCATTACTATTTATGTTAAGTAATGGCTGCAATGAAATTTCTAACCCTAATGGTTATGTTTTATGGTTATCAATCTATTAGGGTTTGTATCTATAAATTACTAATCATAGGGTGAAGAATTTTTAACATATGTTGTTTATGTTCACGGTTGCATCTCTTATAAATGTTCCTATATTAACTAGGTTTCGATCTTAGTATTATGTTTTTACCTTGTTCTCTATATTTAATACTCTACTAAAATATTCCATTTGTCAGCAGAGGCTTGCCCTACTATTCCATTTGTGAGCTATCGCACCATTACAAGTAATGGTGCAGTCACGGCCAAAACAAATTCCAAATCTCTCAATGAGACTCAATTTAAAACCAGAACAAGCTACATCTTAAAACCTTGAAGGCAAAGTCAACCACTACCATAGAAACCCCAACCTAGTAAAGATTTCCAATTCAGGAATTCCTAGAACAAGAGGAGGGAAGTGATTCTTTCTAGCAGGCTTACCATGGCCGTAAAAGAGAAATCCCAACTCGACAGCGTATCTTTGTGCAAACCCCGGAGCGCCTTTGTATTCACCTGTAGACAATCCAACAATGGCATGAGGAGCATGACCATGTCATGAGGGAGCCAAACGAAGCAATGCATTTTACACAGAGTTAGTTGAGCTTACCTGCGAATCAATGGGATCGTCTCCATTATCCAAACGCATAGAGGCCACACTACACCACAATGCCAAAACCATATTGCACAAACAACGAATGTCAAGTTCTTTTCCAATGGTTTTGACCAACCCTGATGGAATTAATGGCACCGGCTGGTGGCCATTAACACCACCATAAACGCCAACCATAAGTTTATGGATCAACGTCATATAAACCAAGTCATATGTTAAACCCTCTACACTATGGTTTCACCACCCTTTAAATGTCAGTGCAGGCTTAAGGCTAATGACATGGTATGTATATGATAGTCCCAACCTTATGGTATGCACAGCCCTTAATACTAACATATAGTGTTACAATGATTTCCCTTAACACTATCATATAGTGTTGTAATGTCTTCCCCTTAGCAACAAGATTATAGTGTCATCATATTCCCTTTAGGATAGTTTAGATAGGTAGTGTATGCACTTAAGTCATAATTTTAAGTTGTATCATTTAGGAATCATGGCAAACGTACTATGCCATGATGCCTCACTGGGAAGAACAAGTGTAATTTTACAAGCACATAACCAAGGTAAACTCGCAAAATAGAAACAATAGACGAGTAAGTAATTAAACAAGAAATATACAATAATAGTGGAAGGGCAGTAATATAATTCATAGCATCCAGTAATTTAGTGAATAAAGAAAATTAGTGAACATAGAGTGTACCTGAGTCATAAAATGGAACATTAATAACAAAAGAACAAGGCGGAACGGGAAGTTTAACTAAGAACTAAATGGTTTCAAGTAACCAATAATCTCGATGTCGCAAGAGTAACCTGTGAATCAATGAATAAGGTGCCCTAGTTTGAGTGAACTAAGTAAGCCTGCATAATGAAGAATAACCTTACCTCTCAGATTGCCATGGGAGAAAAAGTCCCACCACTCCACCACTTTATTCCCATCAACAAATTGAAGTTAGTTTTTATTTAATAAACAAAGTATACATGTGCCAGAGCAAAACAATGATTTATATAACTCATTAATTTATTTACAGTAATAACTAAGATATATCCACAGTTTAAATAACATAATTAAGACATAAGAAGTAAGCGAACTAATCATCACGGAATGGATAAGAGATTAACAAGACAGTGGGCAAAATCCGAAGAGATTGAAAGTTTAAAGAGCATCTATGTTTCCACACAAGTACTAATGATCCCTTTTGGGTAGTTTTCACTAGCCTATAATTTTTTAGTTTTTTTCAATTTTTGGGGTCATTACAGTAATAATAAAAACTATTTGAATTGAAATTTGATTACAATATTTTAAAATTATTAAATTTATGGATGGAAATTTGTACCATTATTAGGTTTTTAAGACAAGGCATAGGCTTCAATTCATGGACATTATCAAGAGAGAAAACCTCTAAAACCTTTACCTATGTCACTAAAAGAAGCTTCTAGGAACATAAACACAACTTGAAGACACCACAAAAGTCACAAAACATCTTCATAATAGTAGTGTTCTCTTATAAAAGAAACGACAATATTATAAAATTTTAATCACTAGGAATAAGTTCATTAACCTTTAAAATTATTGAAAAAAAGAATATAACCATTTTTTTAATTTTTGAAACAAAAGATCTACGAAAACAAATGATTTTTTTTTAATCCAATGAAGTTACAATACAAATAAAGTTATATCACTTCATTGCAACTTTCAATAAAGTCATTACAATTATATGAATTTCATATAAATTAAAGTCACTACAATTATGTGAATTTCATATAAAGTGGAACAGGGCACGCACTATATCAGGGTCACTCTAGTATATATGTTTAATATTCAAATTAATTGCGAAGCCTGTACATTTCACACAATGGGTTCAAATCTTTAATTCAATAGTTTTTTTTTCTTTTTTATTTCTATAGTTTTTTTCTGCACAAGTAAGAATATGCACAAAAAGTGATATGCTGAAATTAAATTTTCTCAATTAATTAGTTGTTGGTTAGTCTAAATAAGTTTATAGTTGGCAACAAATAATCATATATTTCGTGAAATCTTTATCGTCATTAAGATGAATATATAGGTTATGTAAAAATTGAAAAAGTGTTTATAGATATTATTGGTCTTTATTTCATGTAGTACTTTGTTTGCAATATGAAAGTAATTTTATGACCATTCCTTGACTAGGTACAAATATTCAGTTTTTACACATGACAATGTTCTATAAGTGTAAGCCTATATTTTGTCATTCCAATTGGATAAAATGAAAATACATATAGAATAGGACCTTGACTTCTATGTATTGTAGTTATAAAACAAGATTATTGTATTGGAAATAGCTTATAGATAGTTGTTTGAGATTTGTTTCTCGAAATTGCATTTGGACTAAGAATTAGTAGTATTAGTGTCTAAGTTGGTTTAATTCTTTTTCATATAGTTTGTAATACTTATTTCTTTAGTTTCTTCGATTATTAAATCTACAAATTCTATCCAAATAATATTTACAACTTTATTTTTTATATAAATTTTATTAATATTCCATTGGACCATAACTAAACCATCCTCTATGTTGTAGTTTTATGCAGAGAGTTTAACTAACATAATAGTTAACTAACATATTTGTATTTATTAAGTTAACTAACATATTTGTATTTATTAGTATTCTTGTTGAAATGCTATTGTTTCTTAATGAGATACCATTATGTCTTGTTAGGTTTCTTGTTAGGATTACTAGTTCTACATTGATTATTGACATCGTGTGGTCATTGTGTTTATATACATATTTATCTCTATAAAAGAATGGATAGAAATAATGAATCTAAGGCTAGTGTTCAATGGTAAGGAGAATTTAAAATTTTGGATATCTTGCTCCTTTGTTGAAAATTCTAACAAAATCTATTAAATTTTTATGCACTATGGTATGCCAGTCATAACATTTAACCTCATCTTGCCAAAATGAGTATGGCATTTTTTTCTTCAAAAATCAATTAGTATTTTATGGGATGTGCTTGGTATAAGTCTCCTAAATAAACATTGCCCAACTAAGATGTTGGTGTGTGATTTCTTTTTCGTAAACACTTATCAAATCCATATAAGAATATTTATAATATCATAGACACTTCATTAATAATAATACATAAAGTTCTTATCTGCGAGATGTAGAACAGTTCATGGCGGGGTATGGTTAAGACGCCCTCTAAGCTGAAAGGTCACCGATTCTAATCTCGTTGGATACCAAAAAAGCCAACCATGTTAAGTGTTGGTGCGGACAAGGCCGGGTGTGATCCCCGGGTGATTTTGACGGCTTAGATGCCCCTGGTTTGTGGTTACTTAGCCAATGGAAACCCTGCTAGTCATGGGGGTTCCACCACTTTGCCAACACAAAAAAAATAATACATGAAGTTCTTGAAAATATTTCGTTAATGTATCCCATTTTTCATGTCTCTAAGACAAATAGTTCAATTTGTTAAAAGAGATATAAAATGTGGAGTATAATCTAACACCTCTTGCATTTAATGTTTATTTTCATATATAGACAAAGTTATAGTCATAGATGATTTCCACATTGTAGAAACAGACTAGTAACTAGAATATTTATTTAGTGGTGAATAGTTTTCGAGGTCCTTCCCTTCTATTAGAAATAAATGCATTGGTTTGTTAGGCTCACATTTTTGTCAACCTCAATATATATTTCAATATTCTTGAATTAATTTTCTTTGAATATTAAGAATTATATAGTGCCTAATATATGTTTTTGTTTTATGATGTTGGAAGGTCTATTATCATTTACTTTTATCTTTTTCGTATTTTGAAAAAGTTTCAATTCACTATAAAAAAATCATATTTCTCATAAACATTCCTTTGATTTGAATATAAATGTTTAATAAGTTCTTTTGTTTGATCAATGGTATTTATGCTCAATATTTGTTATTCTCTAATCTAAATTTTAAATTTCATTTATTGCATCTTTTAAGGTCAACCCATATCACATTTGTTCATCATATTTTATGATCTCTATTACTAAAGTGAGAGCATGATCCCATGTAGAGTATTGTTGCTTGAAAATGTTTTCATCTATATGGAAATTTAAATTTTCAAGGCCTTATGTTTGTTGTACTTCACAATTTTAATAAAATATGTTTTGCTTCTATTTTGATGTTTTGTTGCATTTTTTTGTATAATTTGATGCAATTTTTTGCACCGAATAGGTGGACTCTACAATCCAGTATGGGAGTGATGTGTAACTCTTTCCGTGCTCATCCTAGAGTTGACATGTGTCCTTTATAAAATAATAAAATATTATTAAAAATAGCATGTTGGCTTAAATTAAATTTAAATTATTTAGAATTGCATAAATATAAAACAATATAAATTCGATAAACTAAAACCACTCTAAAAATTGGCTTACCACTTGAAATATTTGATCCCTCTCGGTGCTTGGTAGATCCCCTTTTAGATGGATCTATGCTAGTGTTATTCATATATTGTTAATAGATGAATGACAATGTATATAGTACTCAATGATTGAAAGACACATTATTCCCTGAAAATCATTTGTCTCTTCCTAATATTTTTTTTTTTAGTATAAATGGACATTGTTCTCTAGGAGAAGTGTTTATGAATATACAATTCCTTGAACTAGTATTTAGTGGTAGAGATAGGATAATGTACACAACCTGTTGTGTAAGAATTTGTTAGATATGTTACATACCTAAATAAATAATAAATAAATAAATATAAACACATAATAAATTAAATATTAATAACTAAATGTAGGGAAGAGACACCTTATGAAAGGTTATGTCTCCTCACCAAGGAAACCCCTATGTGGGTATTTATACAAGCCTCCCTTTTATTGTAATGTCATCTTTTATATATTTATCAATTATTCAGCAATTATATTTTTACTATGGAATTATCATCAACTGGTTGACTAATCCATTGAAGGGTTTCGAACACAACCAGTTAGGTTGTTTCATTGGTATCACAGCCAATTTGGATTGTGGTCAAAGTTGTCAAGGATTCCTTGAATTAGCTCTTTGACCTTACTCAAAATAAAGAGAGAGTTCAAAAAAAGTGAAAAAAAATGTAAAAACTAAAAACTAACAGAAGTAAAGAGAAAATAAAATATAGAAACAAACAACAAACAACACATAATTTAAAAAATTCAATATTACACAATAATATTCATATTATTAATATTGGATTTTTAAAATTCTATTTTTCTAAACTTTGTATATATTAATTTATAATAATAAATTTTATTAATATAAAATTATTCAATCGCAAATATTTAAAATATTGTTATTAATTAAAATAACATATATTATTATTATTATAAATATATTTATTAATTTTCTTAACTATCGGGAAACAAAAAAAAAGAAAAAAAAAGAAAAAGGAATAAAAAAACCATTATAATTATTATTTTCAAAAAATAAGGAAGCGAGGAAATATGAAAAAGGACAAAGTCAAATTTTCTCCAAGAACCAGATTAGGGTTATTACAACTTTTATATATACCCTTGTCGAAGAAAGGAAGACAAAAGTGAAGTAAAGACATAGTCGCAAACGATGGCACCTACATATTCAGAAATGAAGTTGTAATTACCAGTAGCAATGGACGAGTTAGAGAAAAATAAAGTGACCAATAAATATATTCAATTCAAGATTATGAAGCAAGAATTGTGAAATCATTTAGCAGAACACAAGAATCGTACCTTAAAATATCAAAAGCAATAGCTCGAGAGAATGTTATTAGATAAGGATAAGGAATTTGACATCTAAAAAGTCACAATCAAAACATAGAAGACAAAATCAGAAACTCAAAAAATGTCGAACAATCACCTTATAGAAGCAATAATAATTTAGAAGAAGAAATAAAATGTTTAAACATAATCATCAAGGAGAAAGAAAATCAAGCACATTCAGACGAAATTAAGACGCCTAGAAGCAGAGAATTTCCACCTTCAACAACATATTAGTGAACTCCAGTAGAAAGAGGATGACACTAAAAATATGCATAAGTTGGACATTATAGCTATCGAAAGCAAGTTATCAAATAACACTAAAGAAATATATGAGTTAAGAAACCATAACAAGACATTAATAGGAAAAATCAAGAGTTTAAAAGGTACTAAGAAGACTAAACAATCAAATTAAGATAATGAAGTAAAACTACTAGATAAAGAGGAAGAAAACTAGCGCTTGAGAAGTTTTAATCAATAATTAGAGGAACAAATCAAGAATCTAAATGAGGAAAAAAAGTCGCAAGACAAAATGTTAGAAAAGATCCATAGTGCTCTAATCTAGAAGGAAGCATCTAGACTCTCAGAAAAGAAAACAATTCAAGTGGATGAAGAAGAAACAAAAACAAATTCAATCCTCATCACAGTTAAAATAAAATTCAATCCAACAGAAAAGCGAACTATCAAAACTCCTTATCGACACCCCAATTATAAAATTCATTTTGACCAACCACATGGTCAAAATGAATATAAATAGGGAAGTTATGATTTCATATGTAGAAGAATGCAAAATCTACAACCTAAACAGAAAAAAAATAAGATTTATCCAACAAATAAACCAACAATCAGGTCTGATAAAGGTAAATCTCTAATGTATCACTTCCCAAGAAATGCAATGTTTCAGTTTTTCAGTTTAGGGATTCAAAAGTTATATCTCCATGTTTCTTCAAGTGTCAGAGTTACATGTTTAGGGAGACATGAGAAGATGTTATGAACAAAAATAATGATAAGTCCTTCATTAAACAAGCTCTAAGGACAAATATTCCCTTGAGGGGAAGGCAATGTTACATACCTAAATAGATAATAAATAAATAATAAGTAAATAAATATGATAAAATAATAAATTAATTATTAATAACTAAATGTAGGGAAGAGACACCTTATGAAAGGTTATGTCTCATCACCAAGGAAACCCCTATGTGGGTATTTATACAAGCCTCCCTTCCTTCGTATTATCATCTTTTATATATTTATCAATTATTTATCAATTATTCAACAATTATATTTTTACTATGGAATTATCGTCAATTGGTTGACTAATCCATTGGAGGGTTTCAAATACAACCAACTATGTTGTTTCAACATATTTACTAGAGCCTTCTGAATTCTACTAACCATTTTCATGATATTCTAGCATACATTTAAATGTTAATGCCATAATTTCATCGAATCTTTTCATGTTGGAGCTACAATATGTTGTTGTTTCATATGAATTAATTATTAATGTATATATTATATTTGCATTCCATTTTTTGGAATATATTTTGCAAAAATTTTCATTCATATGTGTTATGGATTTTTACATAAGAACGTAGTTTTTTTATTTCTAAATTGTATTGTAGGGATGTACTCCTCATGTGTTAAACCTAAATGGTTTACAAAGCTATCAAATGTATACATATTTCAATATTCTGAATTTTCTATTGTTTCAAATATTGATTTTGCATTTCTTTTGTTTTGATGTTTTTATTTTTCATCAAAGTTTTAAGTATTCTTGTTGTCTTCATTGAGGGTTATGGAAAATTTAGTATCAAATGTACATTTTTTTTCTATAGTAGTTTTTATGATGGTGACGGTGAACTATCTTTAAGTCATTTACAATTGTTATGGACTTAGAAGACAAGTATTTGTGATGAAGTTTTCAAATTCTATGTCTTTATTTTTTCTACAGATTGGTGTATCTTTATAAGGGATATATGAGATATTGTGGGTGACAATATTGAGTATCAAATAGTATTGCCATTTTTTTTTCATGGTTTTTGTTGGAGGAGCTAGTCAGTAAGCCGACTAAGTCAATTAACTGACTAATTAGATATTAGGTCGGTCGCATAAGGTTGTGTCGATTGACCGAACCGACAGGTAGTTATATGTAACTATTTGTAAATCATATATATTAGGTTGTTGAGCCAGATGAGAACTTGGTTCAGTTCCATGTTTGTATGGACCCTTCTGATATAATATGATCTGTTATTCTATCTCTATGTTATTGTCTCTTGTATATGTTATGTCTATATGCTTTAATGTGTATTATTGGTAACCCTCTGTGATCTACGAGAATACAAAATTGGTTATGTTGTCGGTAGTACATATATGAGATGACTATGAGCAGATGATATCAGAACATGAGATTAAGAACTGGTGGGAGCGTAAGATAGCAAATTATTTACATAATTATGTGCGAAGAAATAGATTAACGACTACTCAAGTGAAGGAGATATTCTTCACTAAAAATCATGAGAAGTTTGTAGAATATGTACCCCATCTTTTGAAAAAACTTCTGGATGAAAAAGCTAGAAGCAACTAAGGACCAAGAGCTGCTAGAAAAACTAATTCGAGGGGGAATAACAAACCTGTTGAAGTGGTTTGAAAATATCACTGACAAATTCTATGAGGAGCAAGCTATAGAAGAAAGAACTTCGGTAGAAACCATTCAGAAAAAATTCTATACAGACCTTACCGAGAAATTCTTGTGCACCGCAATCAATTCTAACTGGGCGAAGAAACAGAGGAAGTGTGAGAAATTCATTGCCGAAAGGGACTAGAAATATTTCCTAAGCAAGTAAACATAACCATCCAAGCTTTCTAAAGTGTTGGGTAGGCTATGGGGGGGTAGTTGGTCGTATGTCAGGATAAAGTGAAGGGGATTCTAGTTGAATAAAAAGAGATACCATCACCAGTGATGAAAAGTCATCCTAAAAAGGAAATCAAATGGATAGTGACACACAAAGGTACGATGGATTTACAGAAAATAGAGAGAGAGAAGAGGCTGAGAAGAAGGGAATAAATAAGAGAAAGGGCTATATCACTTCAAAGAGGAATGATTACTAGGGTGACAGGCTAAGAAATAAATCCGCTAGAGTCAGGTCATGACCGATAGGAAGAAGGCGTGGATGAAGAGGAATCACCCATGGAACAAGATTTGTGGATAGAGCAGTGTGACACTCTCCAAATAGAAGTTCCCCAGGATATAAGACCTCTGTCTCCAATGAATCTGAGTACCAGGATGCAATCTATTGTTGAAGAATATTTAAGACTAAGAGCTGGTGAGTTCTGTATATGGATCCTACTAGACTACGAGGTAAATGATGATAATCATCTAGTGATCCATTGATCGGAGGAAGGAAACTGGGTCACGCTTCAGGTGTACCCTTCCAACTGAAGTATCCACTTACTTTACCCAACACATGAAGGAGCACCCCCCCGCTCGCAAAATATAGCTTTGGAAAATACATAACAATTGGACCTGCAGACAAATAATTGTAGTTGGACATCGACAGGAGAAGTTGACCCAAATCGACTGCTTATTGGAGAAGAAACGGCAAACAAAACAACTAATAGAAACAAAATTTCTATCGACAACAGCTATCCACAAAGAGACAATCAAAACATCCCACTACCCCCACCACCACCGCCACCTCTTGAAGGACATAGCAATAGGGAGTCCGACATGGGTCACAGATCAGCGCATATCCCTTTATGCGAGGGTGATGAAGATCCTAGATGACATTGGTTCATCTATGAATCAACAGGGGAGGCAAATCAGGTTACAGCTAAATATCGACAGATGGCACAGTTCGTTGGTGTCTTGAGAAAAAGAGCATTAACATGGTACATAACCTTTATTGAGAGAATCTCTCAAGCATCTAAAGCATAAATTAAAGTGCAATTTTTTTCGTTCTTTAAAACTCCAGATGCAAAAAATATGGAAGCTAAAAAGTTGAAAACAACATCGTAAAATACAACAAAGTCTGTCTGAGAGTATGACAAGCATTGGAAAGACCTCCTTAACCAATTGGATTATGTAATTAATGAACAGCTATTAATTCAGTGGTTCCTTGGAGGTTTATCACAAAATTCAGTGGCATATAAGCCTGGAGACATTTAAAACGTATGAAGATATGCTTACTAATGCTCTGCAAGTGAAGATGGACGAATATTTCCTAGCATATCCCACGGATACTAGACTGGAGGAACAACTAGAAATCATGCAAAAATCATTGAAAGAGCTAAACCTTAAGAATGAGGACATTCGATTTGTGAAGACAAAGTGATTTTGTGTCATCTACCAAGAGCATGGAGAACACGCAACTAAACATTGCTTGTATAACATGAAAAATGGTAAATCATCTTGGTGTGCTATTTTTGAAGTAAAGAGTCATGCCACAGCTGACTGCCACCTAAACTTAAAAAATCGACAAAACTACCAAGTAGTCTACAAGAAAAATGCAGTCACACAGAACAATGATAAAAATCAACGAAGCAATGCTCAAAATGAACAGAATAATCAAAGATACGAAAGCCATCGATATGAGCGCCGGTTCGATAACTGTCACGAAGGATATGGAGGTTGAGGTCGATTCTCTGGGAATTGCAACAACTGACCATGTCGGCCCATTCAATGTTTCACATGCTATAAAGAAGGTCATTGATATGCATATTGTCCATACAAGGATAGAATTGATTTAAAATTTTGTACTAGCCGTAGAGTTGGGGATCACTCATTAGAGGATTTCCCTACTATGCTTGATAAAATCAATAAAAAGAAAAATTTTAATGTCTTGTTGTGCGTTCAAAAACATGATGCAATCAATACAAAGAATCTGCATATAGTAACCCAACAAGGGACAAAAATTGGGAATGATAATCCATGCATAAGAAAAATAAAAGAAAAGAATGATTATCCTAACCCAGCTAAACAAAAAAAACTGTATAAAGACGTAACGAATATATTTAAAGAATTTTCTCAACAAGAAGAACCTGATGATAGTCAACAAAGCACAGTTAAAGAATTAATACATTTAGTACAAGATGATAAATCGGTATCTCAATTCATTGACTTATTTTACAAAATGAAACACAACAATAATACATAAAAACAAGAAAAAAACATCTGCAGTCTAAACCAAAAGGACAAAAGTGATTCCTACCCACTTGTCGACCTAGAAATTGAAGGATACCATGTCTGACAAGTTGTGCTTGACTTCGGGTCACAAGTAAACATTATGACTCGTGACACTTGGGAAAAATTGGGTAAGCCTCGACTATACAAGTTAGGAATATACCTGAAATTAGCCGACCAAGGTCTGATCAAACCTATCGGAGTTTGGAGAAATGTCGACACAACAATAAAAGGAATATTGACCAAATTCAACTTTGAAATTATTGAGCCTAAGGAAGAATCCAATTCCTTTCTAGTATTAGTAGGTCGATCTTGGGGAAGAAAAATGAAAGCATCAATATCTTTAGACAAAGAAAGGATAAAACTAAAAGGGAATGGCTAGAAAGTCGTAGTACCTATCCATCCATCCCAAGGAGAACCTTGGATAGAACCTATTGATGAAGAAGTCAACATTTGACAATTATATCAAATACAAAACAATCACTAGTAGAAAATGAGAAATTAATGACTAAAAAAATGACTAAAATCAGGCTATAAACGACTATTTTTTAGTCGGTGACTAATAGTAGCAAATTACCACTATATTATAGCTAGTCGTATTTCACAAGTCATTAATAGCTTAACTTAGTAGTCATTGATTTAGTCACTAATTTAGTCATTGATATTCAATGATTTAGTCATTGATTTAGTCATTGATAGTTAATGATTTAGTCACGGATTTAATCATTGAATTAGTCGTTGATTTAGTTACTGATTGCAACCATTAATGACCAAATATACGACTAAATAAACTACTATATTTAACATATTAATGACTAATCTAAATATGACTAAGATACGGGAAATTAGCTACTAATAATTGTATATATGCAAATTTAGTCATTTTTGTAGTCACAAATTTATGATAGGGCACGGAGGAATCGAACCACCAACCTCCTACCTATAATTAGGCAGGCGCTCTACCATTGAGCTAGCAGCACTTAAGAAGTTGTTATTTCTTGACAATGATGATATTCAAACAAATTTATGATAGATATCAATCTACAAACTACATAATTATTACTATTACAACTTACCAGTAACTAGTATTTATGATAAACTAATTCTTGAGAGCTATGTACAATTTTCCCTGTAACTAAAGCTAATAAAAATACTACAAATACTCTTACCAAAGAGATTTAGTGATGAGTACCTCTTCCCATTCTTCATCACTATCATTCTCATAGTCCAAAGAAGAATCCTTCCTGAAAGGATTTCGAAGCCCAATGGCATCACTGCATCAAAAACAAAGAGTTAGAAACAAAACTTTCCCTCTTATCTACTGCAATATTAAGAATCCATGAGCTTCAAGGTGTTTCTGATCTTCCTCATCATGGGATATCAAAATTAAAACACAGCTTGTTGCTTTGATAATTAATAAACTTAAAATTATGCAAAGTATATTCACCTTTTCTTTGAGAAGGTTCCATAATAAGCAGGTCTATGGTTGTGATCAAATTGAAAAAGGTTTCTTCTCTTACTGTGAAGCCTACTTTAGCTTTAAATCAAGTGATAAACATTCTAAGAGCCAGATAGATTCAGAAACTTATTGCTAATGGAAAATATTCTCCAGGTCCTTCAATTCCTTCAGGGTGTTCCTAGAATGCCTTTCTTTATGCTCAGAAATAAAACCATCAAGCACTCTACATAATTTGCATGGGAAGAGCTGTCTGAAGCTAGATTCATACCTTTTTCCTTTGCTGTTTGTGTTTTCATGTTTCGCCTTTCACAGCATAATGAAGAGTAGTTTGTTGAGTTCTCTTACTAATTTGTCCACATCGTCCACCTTTCTCCCTGTCAGGGTTATTCTCTGAATTGAATTCCTCCTCTCGCTTGATGGGTACAAGCAACCCCGATACACAAAGGTTTTAGTAGCACCAACATTGTATTCCCTACAGACTCAGAGCTCTTCCAAAACTAGTTACCTTTCACAATGGTAAGATGAAAAGTTGGACTCCAAACAATTTCCATTAAAACCCCTCTAGATCTCCTTTTTTGTTTCTTTATTCTACTTAGGGATTTTTATTAATGATACAAAATAGTACAAAATCTCTCCTAAGGGAGGACTATTTGGGTACTTGACTTGGACTGTGGGCCTTTCAGTGTGCAAAAACATGTACTATTGAGATGGATTTGAAGCAGCATCAAACTAAAGCTGATGATAGCATGAGTTCCAACCATTGAAAAGAAATAGATAGACACATCAGAGTTGTAACTACTGTCTAACAACATCAACATGGTTGACATAAATTCCAAATGTTCCCCTCAAAGGGTGTCTCCTTGTGCTCAATTGGATTCTTTTTGTCTCCGCCTTCTTGAGCATTTTGATGAAACATGCCCATTGAGCTGAAGCAAGGAATAAGTTTATCTTGAGGTATTGAGCTCTTTGTCAATGTAATTCATCTTGTTTTCTATCCTTTGGTGATATTCCCACAAATTCTCAGAGTGGAGGGCTTTCCTTTTCATGGTAGCAGCAATATACTTTTTGTTGTCCCAGAATAACTCCAATAGGTGCTGGGCCTTTGTGTCCCTACCCCAGTTTTGACTAGGATCCTTCACAAAGGTGCTAACATACTCTTGGAGAGCTTCATCCATCATTGAATCCCTCTTAGCATTGACAATATTCTCTAGGTCCTTCAATTCCTTCAGGGTGTTCCTAGAATGCCTTTCTTTATGCTCAGAAATAAAACCAGAGAGATCTCTACAGAATTTTGCACGGGAAAAGCTATCTGAAGCTATATTCATACCCTTTTCCTTTGTTGTTTGTGTTTTCAAGGCCACCAGGAATTCCAGACACTGTGTAATAAATCAATTCACAAATGGTTGCATGAAGAAAAAAATTGTATCATCCGGGTGAACAGTCAAATATGTTATCACATAGCTGACAATTCTACTAATATTCTACCAAAATGCACTACATGAAATAAAAGGTGAATAAAAATCCAAAGCAAATGCCTCAAACACCTCCTTAGATATTGCTCTTAATCACCATAATTCATGCACTTCAAAAGATTTTACATGACAGCATATAATGTCAACACAAAAATTCCAGACACAAAGTTAAAAATTACTAAACAATTTCCTATAGGAGAAAGAAAGTAGCTAAGATCACTAAATACTAAGAGCATGTTCCAGCTGAATATTTGTTGTCCATGCAAAATGTATTAAAGGTTGCAGCAATAGACAACAATAAACCAATAACTAAACCGACAATCTTAATTGCTGAATATATTTCTTGATATTTTAGGAGATAGACGTTGCAACTGCCTAGAGTCAACTATAGACAAAGCAAGATATCAAAATTGAATAATCTCATTGTTGTTTACAAATATCCATTCCTAGAATGGAAAAAATAACCAAGAAAAACTCTCAATAAAGTAGTCAGTTTCATACCATTCACTGCTGCATCAAAAAATTGCTCAGAGTTCAAACCAGAAATAGCCATAAGGACCAATGGATGAGAAACAAGGGTGGAAGATGGGATCTTGACCAAACAAAAGTATGTCTCTTAGCCACCTTCACCAATATAAATTAATGACATTTTAAAGCCTTGATTTACTAAACAAATTTAAAACAGCATCTCGAAAACCTGGTAGTCAATCACTCACCCATGGCTCAATCTTAGCCAGGATGCAAAAGCATCCAAAACCTGTCAACCAAGACAAACATGATGCATTTAGAAATAATGAGTAACATCAGCATAGCTGGATATGTCCAAAAATCACATCATCTATGTACTTTCCTAAAAGCTTGAATTTCATTTATAAGACCATTATAGAAGAGTAAAAGAACTCATCAGAAAACATACAGTAAATAATAATGAAACAACTGAAAATAGCATGGCACACTGCATGCTAATTAATTACAATTCAACCAAAAGGCAACAGTGGGATTTTGAAATATTATATGACTGGGAATACATCCAGCTTTTAGGTCTAGTAGATTATTATCACCAAATAGAGTTTACTATTTGGGAAGAACTCAAACATAGAAATTTGAATCTCTCAACATGTGCTTTGAACGTGCACAAATCCTTCTGTTACCCCTCACGATGCATGAGGCTTGCACTTGTGATTTTCATCACAAGAGATTTTTTTCTCACAAAAATCGAGCTTGTAGGATCACATTGCTAGATTTTTAATGAACAAGGGATGCATTTGGGTTTTGGCTGAAAGATGATGCTAACCTATGATTGATTTGATGTTGTCATGTGTGGGATGAGATGTTCTAATGGTGGTCTAGTGGATGAGATTGTAGATTTTTGGGGCAGCTGCGAGCAGACATCCTCCTAGATGTAGTCATGGTGATTGGCTTGACAGGTCGTGGTGGTTTGACTTTGACCTATGGAGGATGATGATGGTTCACTCACTAGTGTATGTGAGGCCCCTGTAGGTAGCCTTTCTTGGCCATGGTGCTTGATCAAGTGGTAGAAGGCTTGGATGCATGCAGATCTACTCCTTGGTTCTGGGAGGCCCCGGTATAGTCCGTATTGATCATGAAACTTGATGAAGTGGTATAGGACATATGGAATCTTTGTTGAAATATTTCAATAACTTGAGTTCTCTTACTAAGTTGTCCATGTCTTCCACCTTTCTCCCGATCAGGGTTATTCTATGAATTGAATTCCTCCTCTGGCTTGATGGGTACAAGCAACCCCGATACTCAAAGGTTTTAGTAGCAGCAACAGTGTATTCCCTACATACTCAGAGCTCTTCCAAAAACAGTTACCTTTCACAATAGTAAGATGAAAAGTTGGACTCCAAACAATTGCCATTAAAACCCCTCTAGATCTCCTTTTTTGTTTCTTTGTTCTACTTAGGGATTTTGATTAATGATACAAAATAGTACAAAATCTCTCCTAAGGGAGGACTGGTTTGGGTACTTGACCTGGACTGTGGGCCTTTCAGTGTGCAAAAACATGTATTATTGAGATGGATTTGAAGCAGCATCAAACTAAAGCTAATGATAGCATGAGTTCCAACCATTGAAAAGAAACAGATAGACACATCAGAGTTGTAACTACTGTCTAACAACATGAACATGGTTGACATAAATGCCAAATGTTCCCCTCAAGTGGTGTCTCCTTGTGCTCAATTGGATTCTTTTTGTCTCCACCTTCTTGAGCATTTTGATGAAACATGCCCATTGAGCTGAAGTAAGGAAGAAGTTTGTCTTGAGGTATTGAGCTCTTTGTCAATGTAATTCATCTTTTTTTCTAGCCTTTGGTGGCATTCCCCCAAATTCTCAAAGTGGAGGGCTTTCCTTTCCATGGTAGCAGCAATATACTCTTTGCTGTCCTAGAATAATTTAAATAGGTGCTGGGCCTTTGTGTCCCTACCTTGGGTTTGACTAGGATCCTTCACAAAGGTTCTAACATACTCTTGGAGAGCTTCGTCCATCATTGAATCCCTCTTAGCATTGACAATATTCTTTAGGTCCTTCAGTTACTTTAGGGTGTTCCTAGAATTCCTTTCTTTATGCTTAGAAATAAAACCAGAGAGCTCTGTACAGAATTTTGCATGGGAAGAGCTCTCTGAAGCTAGATTCATACCTTTTTCCTTTGTTGTTTGTGTTTTCAAGGCCACCAGGACTTCCAGACACTGTGTAATAAATCAATTCACAAATGGCTGCATGAAGAAAAAAATTGTATCATCCGGGTGAACAATCAAATATGTTATCACATAGCTGACAATTCTACTAATATTCTACCAAAATGCACTACATGAAATAAAATGTGAATAAAAATCCAAAGCAAATGCCTCAAACACCTCCTTAGATATTGCTCTTAATCACCATAATTCATGCACTTCAAAATATTTTACATGACAGCATATAATGTCAGCACAAAAATTGCAGAGACAAAGTTAAAAATTACTGAACAGTTTCCTTTAGGAGAAAGAAAGCAACTAAGATCACTAAATACTAAGAGCATGTTCCAGCTAAATATTTGTTTTCCATGCAAAAATTATTAACGGTTGCAGCAGTAGACAACAATAAACCAATAACTAAACCGGCAATCTTAATTGCTAAATATATTTCTTGAGATTTTAGGAGATAGACGTTGCAACTGCCTAGAGTCAACTATAGATAAAGCAAGATATCAAAATTGAATAATCTCATTGTTGTTTACAAATATCCATTCCTAGAATGGAAAACATAACCAAGAAAAACTCTCAATAAAGTAGTCAGTTTCATACCATTCACTGCTGCATCAAAAAGTTGCTCAGAGTTCAAACCAGAAATAGCAATAAGGACCAATGGATGAGAAACAAGGGTGGAAGCTGGGATCCTGACCAAACAAAAGTATGTCTCTTAGCCACCTTCACCAATATAAATTAATGACATTTTAAAGCCTTGATTTACTAAACAAATTTAAAACAGCATCTCAAAAACTCAGTAGTCAATCACTCACCCATGGCTCAATCTTAGCCAGGATGCAAACGCATCCAAAACCTATCAACCAAGACAGACATGATGCGCTTAGCAATAATGAGTAACATGAGCACAGCTCGATATGTCCAAAAAGCACATCAGCTATGTACTTTCCTAAAATCTTGAATTTCATTATATAAGACCATTATAGAAGAGTAAAAGAACTCATCAAAAAACATACAGTAAATAATAATGAAAGAACTAAAAAAAGCATGGCACACTGCATGTTAATTAATTACATTTCAACCAAAAGGCAACAGTGGTATTTTAAAATATTATATGACAGGTAATACATCCATCTTTTAGGTCTAGTAGATTATTATCACCAAACAAAGTTTGCTATTTGGGAAGAACTCAAACATAGAAATTTGAATCTCTCACTATGTGCTTTGAACGTGCACAAATCCTTCTATTACCCCTCACATTGCATGAGGCTTGGACTTGTGATTTTCATCACAAGAGATTTTTTTCTCACAAAAATCGAGCTTGTATGATCACATTGCTAGATTCTTAAGGAACAAGGGTTGCATTTGGGTTTTGGGTGAAAGATGATGCTAACCTATGATTGATTTGATGCTGTCATGTGTGGGATGAGATGTTCTAATGGTAGTCTAGTGGATGAGATTGTTGATGTTTGGGGCAGCTGCGGGAAGACATCCTCCTAGATGTAGTCATGGTGATTGGCTTGATAGGTCATGGTGGTTTGACTTTGACCTATGGAGGATGATGATGGTTCACTCACCAGTGTATGTGAGGCCCCTGGAGGTAGCCTTTCTTGGCCATGGTGCTTTATCAAGTGGTAGAAGGATTGGATGCATGCAGATCTACTCCCTGGTTCTAGGAAGCCCTGGTATAGTCCTTCTTGATCATGAAACTTGATGAAGTGGTACAGGACATATGGACTCTTCGTTGAAATATTTCAATAACTTGAGTTCTCTTACTAAGTTGTCCACATCTTCCACATTTCTCCTTGTCAGGGTTATTCTCTGAATTGAATTCCTCCTCTGGCTTGGTGGCTACAAGCAACCCCGATACTCAAAGGTTTTAGCAGCAGCAACAGTGTATTCCCTACAGACTCAGAGCTCTTCCAAAAATAGTTACCTTTCACAATGGTAAGACGAAAAGTTGGACTCCAAACAATTGCCATTAAAACCACTCTAGATAATATTTTTTGTTTCTTTGTTCTACTTAGGGATTTTCATTAATGATACAAAATAGTACAAAATCTCTCCTAAGGGAGGAATGTTTGGGTACTTGACCTGGACTGTGGGCCTTTCAGTGTGCAAAAACATGTATTATTGAGATGGATTTGAAGCAGCATCAAACTAAAGCTGATGATAGCATGAGTTCCAACCATTGAAAAGAAACAGATAAAAACATTAGAGTTGTAACTACTGTCTAACAACATGAACATGGTTGACATAAATGCCAAATGTTCCCCTCAAGGGGTGTCTCCTTGTGCTCAATTGGATTCTTTTTGTCTCCACCTTCTTGAGCATTTTGATGAAACATTCCCATTGAGCTGAAGCAAGGAAGAAGTTTTTCTTGAGGTATTGAGATCTTTGTCAATGTAATTCATCTTGTTTTCTAGCCTTTGGTGATATTCCCCCAAATTCTCAGAGTGGAGGGATTTCCTTTCCATGGTAGCAGCAATATACTCTTTGTTGTCCCAGAATAACTCCAATAGGTGCTGGGCCTTTGTGTCCCTAGACCGCGTTTGACTAGGATCCTTCACAAAGGTGCTAACATACTCTTGGAGAGCTTCATCCATCACTGAATCCCTCTTAGCATTGACAATATTCTCTATGTCCTTTAGTTCCTTCAGGGTGTTCCTAGAATGCCTTTCTTTATGCTTAGAAATAAAACCAGAGAGCTCTCTATAGAATTTTGCATGGGAAGAGCTATCTAGAGCTAGATTCATACCTTTTTCCTTTGCTGTTTGTGTTTTCAAGGCCACCAGGAATTCCAGACACTGTGTAATAAATCAATTCACAAATGGCTGCATGAAGAAAAAAATTGTATCATCCGGGTGAACAGTCAAATATGTTATCACATAGCTGACAATTCTACTAATATTCTACCAAAATGCACTACATGAAATAAAAGGTGAATAAAAATCCAAAGAAAATTCCTCAGACACCTCCTTAGATATGGCTCTTAATCACCATAATTCATGCACTTCAAAAGATTTTACATGACAGCATATAATGTCAGCACAATAATTGCAGAGTCAAAGTTAAAAATTACTGAACAGTTTCCTTTAGGAGAAAGAAAGCAGCTAAGATCACTAAATACTAAGAGCATGTTCCAACTGAATATTTGTTCTCCATGTAAAAAGTATTAAAGGTTGCAACAATAGACAACAATAAACCAATAACTAAACCGGCAATCTTAATTGCTGAATATATTTCTTGAGATTTTAGGAGATAGACGTTGCAACTGCCTAGAGTCAAGTATAGACAAAGCAAGATATCAAAATTGAATAATCTCATTGTTGTTTACAAATATCCATTCCTATAATGGAAAAAATAACCAAGAAAAACTCTCAATAAAGTAGTCAGTTTCATACCATTCACTGCTGCATCAAAAAGTTGCTCAGAGTTCAAACCAGAAATAGCCATAAGGACCAATGGATGAGAAACAAGGGTGGAAGCTGGGATCCTGACCAAACAAAATTGTGTCTCTTAGAAACCTTCACCAATATAAATTAATGACATTTTAAAGCCTTGATTTACTAAACAAATTTAAAATGGCATCTCGAAAACCTGGTAGTCAATCACTCACCCATGGCCCAATCTTAGCCAGGATGCAAAAGCATCCAAAACCTGTCAACCAAGACAGACATGATGCACTTATGAAAAATGAGTAACATGAGCACAACAGGATATCTCCAAAAAGCACATCATCTATGTACTTTCCTAAAAGCTTGAATTTCACTATATAAGACCATTATAGAAGAGTAAAAGAACTCATCAGAAAACATACAGTAAATAATAATGAAAGAACTAAAAACAGCATGGCACACTACATGTTAATTAATTACAATTCAACCAAAACGAAACAATGGGATTTTAAAATATTATATGACAGGGAATACATCCAGCTTTTAGGTCTAGTATATTATTATCACCAAACAGAGTTTACTATTTGGGAAGAACTCAAACATAGAAATTTGAATCTCTCAACATGTGCTTTGAACATGCATAAATCCTTCTGTTACCCCTCACATTGCATGAGGCTTGCACTTGTGATTTTCATCACAAGAGATTTGTTTCTCACAAAAATCGATCTTGTAGGATCACATTGCTAGATTTGTAATGAACAAGGGATGCATTTGGGTTTTTGCTGAAAGATGATGCTAACCTATGATTGATTTGATGCTGTCATGTGTGGGATGAGATGTTCTAATGGTGGTCTAGTGGATGAGATTGTTGATGTTTGGGGCAACTGTGGTAAGACATCCTCCTAGATGTAGTCATGGTTATTGGCTTGAAAAGTCATGGTGGTTTGACTTTGACCTATGGAGGATGATGATGGTTCACTCACCAGTGTATGTGAGGCCCTTGGAGGTAGCCTTTCTTGGCCATGGTGCTTGATCAAGTGGTAGAAGGCTTGGATGCATGCAGATCTACCCCCTGGTTCTAGGAGGCCCTGGTATAGTCATTCTTGATCATGAAACTTGATGAACTGGTACAGGACATATGGACTCTTCGTTGAAATATTTCAATAACTTGAGTTCTCTTACTAAGTTGTCCACGTCTTCCACCTTTCTCCTTATCAGGGTTATTCTCTGAACTGAATTCCTCCTCTGGCTTGATGGGTACAATCAACCCCAATACTCAAAGGTTTCAGGAGCAGCAACAGTGTATTCCCTACAGACTCAAATCTCTTCCAAAAATAGTTACCTTTCACAATGGTAAGAGAAAAATTTGGACTCCAAAGTATTGCCATTAAAACCCCTCTAGATCTCCTTTTTTGTTTCTTTGTTCTACTTAGGGATTTCGATTAATGATACAAAATATTACAAAATCTCTCCTAAGGTAGGACTGTTTGGGTGCTTGACCTGGACTGTGGGCCTTTTAGTGTGCAAAAACATGTATTATTGAGATGGATTTGAAGCAGCATCAAACTAAAGCTGATGATGGCATGAGTTCCAACCATTGAAAAGAAACATATAGACACATCAGAGTTGTAACTATTGTCTAAAAACATGAAGATGGTTGACATAAATGCCAAATGTTCCCCTCAAGTGGTGTCTCCTTGTGCTCAATTGGATTATTTTTGTCTCCACCTTCTTGAGCATTTTGATGAAACATGCCCATTGAGCTGAATCAAGGAAGAAGTTTGTCTTGAGGTATTGAGCTCTTTGTCAATTTAATTCATCTTGTTTTCTAGCCTTTGGTGCTATTCCCCCAAATTCTTAGAGTGGAGGGCTTTCCTTTCCATGGTAGCAGCAATATACTCTTTGTTGTCCCAGAATAACTCCAATAGGTGCTGGGCCTTTGTGTCCCTACCCTGGGTTTGACTAGGATCCTTCACAAAGGTGCTAACATACTCTTGGAGAGCTTCATCCATCACTGAATCCCTCTTAGCATTGACAATATTCTCTAGGTCCTTTAGTTCCTTTAGGGTGTTCCTAGAATGCCTTTCTTTATGCTTAGAAATAAAACCAGAAAGCTCTCTACAGAATTTTGCATGGGAAGAGCTGTATGAAGCTAGATTCATACCTTTTTCCTTTGTTGTTTGTGTTTTCACGTTTCTCCTTTCACAGCATAATGAAGAGTAGTTTGTTGGTTTCTCTTTCTAAGTTGTCCATGTCTTCCACCTTTCTCCCTGTCAGGGTTATTCTCTAAATTGAATTCCTCCTCTGGCTTGATGGGTACAAGAAACCCCGATACTCAAAGGTTTCAGTAGCAGGAACAGTGTATTCCCTACAGACTCAAAGTTCTTCCAAGAACAGTTACCTTTCACAACGGTAAGATGAAAATCTAGACTCCAAACAATTTCCATTAAAACCCCTCTAGATCTCCTTTTTTGTTTCTTTGTTCTACATAGGGATTTCGATTAATGATACAAAATAGTACAAAATCTCTCCTAAGGGAGGCCTTTTCGGGTACTTGACCTGGACTGTGGGCCTTTCAATGTGCAAAAGTATGTATTATTGAGATGGATTTGAAGCAGCATCAAACTAAAGCTGATGATAGCATGAGTTCCAGCCATTGAAAAGAAACAGATAGACACATCAAAGTTGTAACTACTGTCTAACAACATGAACATGGTTGACATAAATGCCAAATATTCCCCTCAAGGGGTGTCTCCTTATACTCAATTGGATTCTTTTTGTCTCCACCTTCTTGAGCATTTTGATGAAACATGCCCATAGAGCTGAAGTAAGGAAGAAGTATGTCTTGAGGTAATGAGCTCTTTGTCAATGTAAGTCATCTTGTTTTCTAGCCTTTGGTGATATTCCCCCAAATTCTCAGAGTGGAGGGCTTTCCTTTCCATGGTAGCAGCAATATACTCTTTGTTGTCCCAGAATAACTCCAATAGGTGCTGGGCCTATGTCCCTACCTCGGCTTTGACTAGGATCCTTCACAAAGGTGCTAACATACTCTTGGAGAGCTTCGTCCATCACTGAATCCCTCTTAGCATTGACAATATTCTCTAGGTCCTTCAGTTCCTTCAGGGTGTTCCTAGAATGCCTTTCTTTATGCTTAGAAATAAAACCAGAGAGCTATCTACAGAATTTTGCATGGGAAGAGCTGTCTGAAGCTAGATTCATACATTTTTCCTTTGATGTTGGTGTTTTCATGTTTCTCCTTTCACAGCATAATGAAGAGTAGTTTGTTGAGTTCTCTTACTAAGTTGTCCATGTCTTCCACCTTTCTCCCTGTCAGGGTTATTCTCTGAACTGAATTCCTCCTCTAGCTTGATGGGTACAACCAACCCCGATACTCAAAAATTTCAGCAGCAGCAACAGTGTATTCCCTACAGACTCAGAGCTCTTCCAAAAACAGTTACCTTTCACAATGGTAAGATGAAAAGTTGGACTCCAAACAATTGCCATTAAAACCCCTCTAGATCTCCTTTTTTGTTTCTTTGCCATTAGGGACAGCTAAATTAAATTTTAGGAGGATTAGTTTGGAATGTCAGATAGGTATTCTGTTCTGTGAGGAGTCTGGTAGCACCCAAGACAAAGAAAACTTATAGGACAAAGCATGTCTTTACTGATGCTTTACCTGATGTTTATAAGATCATAATAAAACAGTCATTTCCAGGGAGCAATAGTCTTATGGAAGAACACCACTGGGAAAGGTTGTAGACATGACGAATCACAAAATTTATTACCCTACTCATTACCCTACAAGAATTGGGGGTAGTTCCAGAGTGACTGCTCTCAAAGATAACCGAATTGAATATAAGGAACTAGGGGAATCCTCCAAAATTGTTGGACGTCCCTCAAGTAGCAAGTCACTATTGCCAAAGTCAGTATCAAAAATTCCTAAATTGGGTGCTTTCAGCTCATCAAAATTGAAGAAGACATGCAAGGTGCAGCCAAATTCTGCTGCATCAGGGCAGCCAAGTTCAACTCGCAATCTCTCTGCTAGATTGGGTCAGATTGGACAGGTTAGAGTGACATTGCATAAGGGAGAACCGAGCAATAAGAGTATACTTGGTCTATCAGAAATGTCGATTTTGACAAGCTCTGAAGGATCAACCTCTGATGTGGAATTTCTTCAGGAAACACCAACTTCTTCTATGAGCAGCAGAGGCCTCTTTCATGGTGGTTCTAGTGTGGGAAGGAGAGATAAAATACTTGTTCCTAGCAGTTTTCTAAATAGACAGGGAAGTTGGAATGACAGGGAGTTATTGAATGTAAACAATGGTTTGTCCGATATGATGTATGGGGAACAAAAACATAATTAGACTGGCATAGAGGATCCCTAATATTTTCTCTTATTAAAACCCCTGGATCTCAGCTTCTAGATATTACTCAACTGAAATGTACATTAATAACTCCATTGACAGACATATTTAGAATGAACAGCCTAGTGAGGAGTTCATGATAATGTAACCAAACCTCACTGGTATAATACCTGAGATAGGCTTCCAAACATTGACACATGATCATTTAAAGGGGGATAAATTCCAAAACTATACATCCTCTCACCACTATAACCTACCCAAAGTAGCCTTGATCTCTAAAGAAAGCCCATACAATCCAAAATATTCAAGTTCACAAGTTCACTCAATCTTGGATCTAGGAATGAAAATAGTGGCTAGAATTTTTGCTAAAAATGCATTTCCAGATGAGAGGACAATAAATATAAGGTGTCTGGTTTTTATTTACACCCCTCCAATGCTTGGGAAATATAAGGGATATAATGGTGTTAAGTCTTTTTGTTCAAAAATAAAAGAAACATTTTCAAGTCGTATAATTAAATTTGATTAGAAGGAATGCCTCCCTACTCTGGTAAACAGCGATAGACGTGGATCATCATTAATGTTAATATAATTACAAGTGAATTAGTGTATCTTGTAACTCTTCATTACATAGTTAAGTACAAGGCAGTGGTGACCATGTCTTTATGATGCAGCTACAATTTAAGAAAATGGTATCCTAGTTACTAGGAAGTCAGGAGGGACACATGCTGTGTGTGCCAAGAAATACACTTCTTTCACTTTGATGTGTTGATCAAATCTCCAAATCACTTAAGCATACATAAGGAACTGACATGTGATTTGAGCAGGATGACATAGGAGACTATCCTATCTGGAATAGGTGCAAGTATTTATGGAATTCTCATCCCTACCAGAACATGATTAAGTTGATAGTATGTGGAGGTCTAGGATGCTATGCATAAAAAGATAACTTTAAAGCTCTGTATTTGTGATCTCCTCATCCTTTGGTAGGAGCAATTGCTATCATGCAGACTAGAATAAGAGGAAAAGACATAAATAGGTAGACTTCCTAACATTTTGGAGCTCTCTAATTTTACAAAAAAATTTCCCAATGAGGATATTATCTGGGAAAATATTCCACTCAGAAATCATGGTTTACATTGAAATTTACAACTCAAAACTTAGGGGGGGGTCTCTTGTCAAAATTATCTGCCATAATCATAGCCTCAACACATATGCGAACCCAAAGTACCCACAAAATATCATTGATTAGTTTGCTACTCATTCAACTTACTGTCCCCAATAATCCCTGCAGGAACAAACCCCATCCTCGAAATGATGGAAATGATTTGTATCCCTAACCACAATTTCTCTCTTGACAACCTTGGATATGAACTTAATGGAATTGTGGCAATCACCACACATTCATAGATTCTTCATGATCCTTATAGTTTTCTCCATGGGCGTACTGATAATCCCAAAGGAAACTTCCAGCTTCTCACTATGAAAGCAAAGAAGGGCTCCCTTCTGTTCTTCTTGCACATCATGAAGCACAAATTTTGTTTCAGGCACATATCCTGTTGCCTTCATCTGCTCATTCAATGTCAACTTACACAGTCAACTTGAATAGCAGAGATGAATTACAGACTAGTACCACACGACTTGGACTCAAGAATGTGTTGCATGCGATCCAAAAGGATAGTTCTAATCAAGAATTCTGTAAGACTCTCATTGGCCATCCTTCTAAAGTAAATTTCAAGGTTCGGAAAATATGCTTCACATACATATGGAAAGGGAGTAAGGAAATGTGTGACATCTGACTCCTCTATTTGGAAACATTATCTAGACGGAAAGAATTTGGGGGATGGGGCATCAAACACATTTGAAAATTTTCCACTGCTCTAGCTGCAAAGAGAGCTTGGTCATGATAACAAAGGGACATGGCAAAATATCTCTGTCAAAAAGTGCATGGCTCTAGCAACCCTAGAAGACTAGACTGCTCAGAGAAAGCATCCTGAGGATGCTCTAATTACCATAAGTACATCACATCCTCCTTCCACATCATAAGCAAACACCTTCGTTGGCAGATTAGAGATAAGAATTGGATTGGATGAATGCATTTGCAAGGACGACTTACAAAATGTCTCTCCAACTTCTTGGTGCTCTAAGGAATAGGGATATATTCACTCTCAACCATGATGCTGCCCCATTAGCCCACCCAGACCTAGATCAACCATGGTTGGCCTCTTAAGATATAGGTTTTCAGGGAATTGAAGGAAACCGATGAAAATATTTCTTTGTCAGGTTATCCTAGGTAGGGATTAATCTAAGAATGGAGAAAGATGATGTTTTATAGGGTGCCAATCATACTCAAGGCTCAATACATAGTCAATCTTGGATATTCATCATAATATACAATACAACAATCAAGCATGGTGGTGGACAAGCTTCAGAATATCCATGCTCCCTCAGATGTCAGACTATTTACATGGTTGGCCCTTAAAATATTTGTGCTGACATGGGACACACTTCAAAGAGAAGGATGGCAAGGGCCTAGCAAATGCCCTATCGTGTGAGAATTGCCTAGAATCCATCCATAACCTCTTCCTCCATTTCCACTTCTCAAAAGAGGTATGGGCAGTTTCCACCATACTCTTAGCACATAGAAGATCTTGGGAAGGAGAATATTTAATCAATAACCTCCACACTCAAATTGAAAAACAATTGCAGGCAATCAAGCATTGGTACTAGAAATCATATGGTCCATTTGGATAGAATGCAATGAATCCAGTTTTGAAGATAAAAATACAAACCCCTATTGGGTATTCTACATATTGAATGCAAGAAAGAAGGAAAGCACTCCATGCCTCCTCTTATGCCCCCATGGACCCTAATCCAGAACACACCAGATCCAAACATAACCCATGGATTCTTTGATGGTGCATCCATAGACAATCCAAGAATCAATGGCACTAATAGGTGGCTCCTTTTACCGAACATCACAAAATCATTCTTCAAACTAGGCATCGGGCACACAACCAACAATAGGGAAGAACTATTAGTAGCAAGCACACTACTAGACATAGAATAGGAGAAAGGCACACAAGATCTGGATATGTATAGTGACTCAAAAATTATAGTAGGATGGCTCAATGGGACCTTGAGAAAATGCATCATTAGTCAAGCATGAGAAGTATCAAGCAAAGGATTCAATGCTTGAACATCATAACAATCTCCCATGTCTACAGAGAACTAGACACAAGTGAAATTATGCCTGCACCTTGCTTGAAACAAGTTCAGAACTAATTTTCATTTATTAGCTGGAATTTTTAACTAAAAAGGGCATACCCAATGATCAGATAATTTGCCTTGTTTGTATAGGTTTCCATCCACACAACAACCAATTTAGATAATCCTTTTATCCAATAAAAATCACTTTTGTCTTCTTGTTTTTTACGACATTAACTACATTAACAAAAGGATTAATCCACTAGAATGTTGACCCTATTAGTTCTTGTGAGAGCTAGGGTTAGAGCTAAATCATCTGTAAAATGCAATTATGGGTTAGTATATGCCTCACCATCCTTAGCCCAACTAATTTTGGCTATGGTATGGGTGTCCCTAGCTCGATAGGGAAGCTCCAACAAGGAAATTGGAACTCAAGGTCCCTAGTGTACTTAATTGTATTAAATAGATGCACCTCTACTGAAGCAAAAAATTTTACTGAAGACAAATGTTCTTGGTAAGGATTTGGACAAGTGGACGTGCATTTAAAGATTCTTCTTAGATTGGCTAGTTGCTTCCTATTTTCAAATTTTTTGAATTGATTTTGGAAAGGATTCTATCCTATTAGCTTTTATCCAATTTGTGAAGATAGAGAGAACTGTATGGGAAATAGAGACATCAACAAACGGTATGGTAGCAGATAAATCATCAGATCCAAAAGTAGATGTTGATTCAGCAGTTGCTGCACCAGAGGTTGATGTAGCTGGTGATCCAATAACCCCTATTTTGGGTCAATGGGGCTATTTTGGGTGATATCCTTAGACTCAAAAAATTTTAACCTAATAATGATCTAATTAATATACAAATTGAATACTGAACCTGGAAATAGTGCATGTCAAATGAAACAAATAGATCATTCAAAGGAAAATGAAGAGAAATGAACTGGAGCATGTTTGTGTTTCATGCAAGAAATATCAGAGATGTCAATGAACCTATTTATTTATGGAGAAAATAGGACAAACACCATAATCCATCATGTGTCTTGACTACTATAATATTTGGAAGACATCATTTCCAATTACTTGCTTGCAATGTAAACCTTCGCCATGTTTAGTTGCTTATTGGTCGCTTAACACCCTAGTGTTAAATATACCAATGATCACATTAATATACAAATCTAAGACTAAAACCCTAAACAATGTATGTTGAAGGAAGCAAATAAAGCATTTGAAGGAAAATTAAGTGAAATAAACCTGGAGATTGTTGGCTTTGAAGTATTTTGATATATTTCTAATGGCTTCCATGTAGGGAATCTAAGAGGCGGTGAGGACCTCTTCATTTTATGTTGTGAACCATATCCCCTTTTCGACATTCATAGTAATTTCTTTCCCCATCAACTTTGTCTCTATGGCCATGGGAGCTCGACTGTTAAGCTTTGAAATCCTCCTTTTCCAATCTGCTTGCTCTGTAAGCCATTACATAATTGCATGAGACCCCACAAAGTTAAATCTAATAATAGTCAAATTAATATACAAACATAACACTAAAACCCTAAACATTGTGTGTCAAATGAAGCAAATAGAGCGTTCAAAGGAAAATTAAGTGAAATTAACCTGCAAATGGTTAGCTTTCTTGTGTTCCCAAATATTTATAATGGCTGAATTATATGAGGGAAATTTCATGAACATAGGAGAATCTCTTCACTTCAGGAGAAATGGCGATAGCTTCCATAAGCTCTCTACCCTTTACGACCTTCATAATGTTTTCTTCCACTATCGACTACTTTCTTGCAACCAGGGAAATGCCACTTTGATGCCATGATTTAGAAGCCACCATTTCCAACCTCCCTGCTTTATAATCCACCACCATTAGTTTTTGGATGGTCTCCTAAAACTCCATATAAGACATCACCATTATTTTTTGGATGGTCTACTAAAACCCACAATATTATTCCACTTTTATTTGGGATTTTCATTCTTGGAACTCTTCCCTACCAGTAAACACTGCATATCGAATTTATGAAATTATTCCCTTCTACCTGTGCATTTTACTCTACAACCTGCCTATAGCTGGCCACCTGCAACACAACAGCCCTAAAACTGAAAACATTAGACTTTATAATGGTGTTTCTAGTGTAACCCCACTGGGCACTTATTAGCTAGGTATTCCTGCAAAATTGGTGGTGACAGTCGTAGATGCCTTGCCATGTTCAATGAGATGAGAAAAGCTTAAGTCACCCAAACAAGCATAAAATTGTTGTCTGCAACAATGTTCTCTACTCTCATTCTTTGAGAAATGCCGAATACTGTGACGTTGTTGAAGAAAGTAACCCAAATAATGTTCTATGCTCTCATTCTTTGAGCAATGCCGTGTCGTTGAAGAAAGTAACCCGAAAACTAAACAATCATATTTGCAAGCCTTTTTACAATAAATGAAATCCATTTAGAAACCTCATTTTTGTCTCATTTAAAACAAAAACTCAAAGAGTCAAATTAGAACCAAAAAAGGTTGGGTAAGTAATGAGTAAAAAGGATATTGTGTAGTAGTGCAAAGAGTTACTTTATGGCAACTCTCCTTGCATGCATGTTTTTTATAT
>LPNX010964913.1:15078-69444 GCA_001517045.1 Pseudotsuga menziesii | reverse complement strand
AACATTTGATCCTATGTAAGATACACTTAGCATGGCTACATTGTGGGTTAGCCTTCCAACCCTACAATGGTGTGGGGGCATAGTGTATGTGAAAAGTAAGCCTAAAAATTTTAATGGACTTGGATATTTGATCCTTTGTAATATACATCCAACATTGTTGCAGTGTGGGTTAGCCTCTCAACCTTTCAGTTTAGTTCTTAGACTTGACAAACTTTGGACCCATCAGAAATACTCTGGAAAAACTATCAAAAGTGCATAAGCAACAAATAAATGGAAGATACAAAAGGCCACAGGGATATTAGTTGTGATCCAGATATAGAGAATGGTTTGTCAGGTTTTCTGAGTTTAAATTTGTTGGAATATTCCTGGAGAAAAGCAGGTGATTAGGAGGCATCCCTTTTCAAATTTTAATGCAGAACTTACCTTGAGCATGGACACATGACCAAAAGTTATCCTAGACCAAACGAGTAGGATACAAGGACTCATTGGGTAAAGGAAAATATGTAAGAAGAGCTAGGCAAAGGAAAGAGATGGTATTCTAAGAACCTTTTCAAGTCTTGCAGTAAGTACGCATGAAGGAACAAGAAACCTAAAAGAACAAATAAAGGAAAATCCACCCAAAGTAGGGATGTAGAAATATTGACAAAAGAAAAAAATTCAAAAGGTAGGAATGTGGTTCTACAACAGCTGGTGCCAGAAGACCACATAGAATCCTTTTTGTCCTTAAAGACCAAAAGGATCCATTTAATAATATAAGGAGACAATAATGCCCAAGTTTGGACCAAAAGAGAACATTGGTTATAAATGGTTATAAATACCACAACAGAAAACATTGGTTATAAATGGTTATAAATACCATCTCTTTAAAAATAAAAAATAAAAGTATTTATAACTATATGAGATAGTAGCTTCTACATCAGTTGTAGATGGTGCTTAAAAGGGTTACATACAAGTTTTAAATAAAAGTATTGACTGGCCAACAATGAAAGAGAACCACTTGGCAATCAACTTCCATGAAAGAGAGAATAATAACTTATGAAGATTTGAAGGGGATACATGGAATCGTGTAGACAGGCTAGGTTGGTTGAATTGTATCCCAAAATTGAGTTATAAGACACTGTGTAAAGTGACCTATCAATATATACATAAAACTACAGATAAAATCATACACGTATAATCTACCATCGTTGAGAAACATACCTTTCATGGAATAAGGTTGTTGAAATCCCAAGGAATTCTTTGGTGTAACTTCATTAATACGCATAGGTATCGATGATCAATAAATACCATTCATTTTAGTCATAGCTTAGTTTTTTCTTGTTCTCATCACCAAATTTGACAAACCCATAACCTAATTTGGTGCGAGTTGTATTTGCATCTATCACAAGTTTAGCACCTTTAACAGATGAATATCGGCTTTGGAAAGCCTCTTGCAAGATAATATCAGTGACCTCATGACCCAAGTCCAGAATACCCAGCTCATGGTTCTATCTGTTCGTCACCAGCTCAAAAATTATCCCAATTCAACCTAAAAGGTTGTTGAGAAATGGGCATGGGTGTACCATGGAAATTCTGCAAAAATCTCTCTATAGTTGCACGAGAATCAAGTTCCATAAAACCATAACCCTCTGGAGAAATAGAGTAGAAAAGAACATGAAGAGAGAAAATAACAAAATTTTGTGATGTATACTAAATCAAAGTGGACCACTTCACCTAAAATATCAAATTAAAGTCATCAGTACCAAGGAAAATTTAGTATCGGTGTTTATCTCATATAAGTGGGTTCAAGGAAAATTTAGTACCAGTGTTATCTCATATAAGTGGGTTCAAGGAAAATGGACATACCAAAAAATCATTAGTACCAATTTTTTCTCCATCCTTCTTCTTTTCCGTAATACCCATTTTGAGCTCTATCTGAAATATGGCAATGTAAAAGGTTATGAACTATCAAAGAGATTTTTCAATGTCATAGTAAAATACCGTGATCTATCCAACTGATAAGAATGACATGAAAAATAAGCTATACCTATGGAAAAGATCGTAATCCCATAAATCATAGCAATGAAAAAACAATAATATAAACATGGTTATCAACAATATGAAAGGAAACGTGAAGACAAGGACCAAAGATAAGCCGTATATGGAACAAGAAATTCCTCGAAGTAAAAATGTAAAACAGAGAGCAATAATTTAATTTTTTTTTTAAGGAGATGCATTCAGAAATTGAATTGAAACCTACATGTACAGGAAGAGAGAGGAATAGCACCAACGACAAAAGAAACCATGTAAGGAAGGAACCCTGTTCCCTTAATAAAGATCTCATCCCTTCAAATGTAAGATTTTACCTCCTGCTATGTGACTCTGATATCCCCAGTTTTTAGCTCCGAACTTTCGAGTTATGCAAAAGCTTGCCACAGTGATGCTTAAACCCTTAAATTAGGTAACAAATGTTTGGACTGAAAATATTTTGTATTCTACATATACGCAGTATAGATATTATTGATATCTTCTTGGTTTTTCCGTGTTTGTTATCTATCTTTTTCTTTGTGTATTGTCCTTGTTATCTCACCCTTTCCTCGTGTGTTTGTTGCAACGTTTATATGCTAATACTTTGGATGAATAGTTTAATTATTATTTTTTATTTTTATGATTGTTAATTTCTTCTCATCGACATTATGGCATGTTGAATTTTTGTATCCATGGAACTGTTCCTTTAGTGATTCTGTGCATTAGTCACTAAAAAGGGGACAAGTTATATGACCCTTGTATTAATAATTAACCTAAAGAGGTCATGAAGCCTATAAGAGGTCGAGGAATCAAAATATTTACCTGAAACTTGGAGATGGGGTCAGGCTTGTACCTTTCTACTGCATATGGATCTGAGACTGGTTCTGGGTCAGCACCCTAGTTTAATTATAATTGGATCAACTGCTACGATGTTTAAAGGAAATGAGCCTAGTGAAGCTACGTTGACTGGTGCAACTAGTTCGACGGTCACAGATCATAATACTTATACTAAAGTTATAAAAGCACCTCAGTATGGGACTTGCAAGGACTCTTACATTGAAGAACCAACAAATAGCTATTATGCTTCTAGGTATTGATATGGTACTGGTTCTAGTACATAATTCATAATTGACGTATAAGGAACCTAATTTTCCTTTGGCATGCGCTTAATGGGGTTTTCTTCAATGGTGCATTAGGGATAAATATGCTCAAGAGAAAATTTGTGCAATTGCTTTGTTGGATCTCTGAAGATCGAGGTGCATGGCACCAATATTACTAATAGAAGGTAGACAATTTACAAAATTTTGACTTTATTGTCAAAATTGCAATATTCCATGACACAATTAAAAATGAGTAACATAAATGGCTAATTCATATTCTTCTAGCTAGTCATTTTTTATGTCGTGACTAAATTAGTCGCTTATGTTAGTCATTTTTAACTCTGTCACTCATTATCTAGTCATATTTGTTAACTGGTGACTAAATTAGTCGTTAATTTTAGTCGCTTATAGTTGGGTCAATCAAAATTGCTCATATTTAGTAGCAAATCACTTGAAAAACCTATGGTGACTAGAATTTTTAGTCACGTAGTAGCTAATTCCTCATTTTGTACTAGTAAATGAATACTACACAGAACCCAATATCTATGGTGAAATTCACTTAGGAAATCAAGATTTAGTAGGATAGAACTCAGACGCATAATTATATGATTGGGAAGTCGAAAAATATGAAACAGAAGCAAGAGGTTGTTGGACCATTCAAACAGTATAGAAGAAACCAATCCAAAAATGTTTCTTGGTTTCCATCATCCCAAAAATATTTGAGAAGAAAATTAGGGAATTCCCTACCCTAAAACCAACAAATGTAAGTATCAAACAAATTCCAATATACAAAGCAAGAGAATCACCAGTTAAGCATATAGAACAAGTATCCAAAAACATTGGTGAACATGGCTGACTACAAATCCTAGTAGAAACCTTCACAGGACAAGCTACTAGATGGTGGGATACCAACCAATCAAGATTACAGACATGGACAACACCTTTGATTTACTTTGTAGAAATATTCAAAGGGAAAAGGCTAACCAATCAAGCCCAAATACCTATGTTCATCCAAGGGAATGACCCAGAAGAGCACATAAGAACATGTGAAAAAGAATGGAAAAGACTTGGGTATAAGGATGAATGTGCATGGCCACACTTGTTTACATCGACGCTGTCTGACCTACCAAACAAATGGTACAAAATGGAAGAAGCACAGGGTGAAACGTTCCTATGGCATGAACTTAGAGAGAACTTTATCAAATACTTCAGCTTTATACCACAAAATGAAAAGTTAGTCAAAACTATGAAACAAATCAAGGCATTTATAGAACTGACCGAGAACAAAAACCTACCACAAAATCATGATCGACCAACAATAACCTGTAATAACATACAAACCAAGGTAATTCCATAATAAACAAGACTACAAATGGAAAATGAAAATCCAGAAGGGGAAAGTTTTTGATGGAAATCATAACATGCAGAAACAACAAAACCAATCCGCATAGTACTTAAAGTCAAAAAACCCAACAAAGAATATACATACCGAATGACTACAATAGACTTTCCTGCTACATTTTCACAGTTTAAAGAAGGGAGCCAACCAATAAATGAAGCAAAAGTACCATAATGGTTAGATACTAAAGTGAAAACTAAAGAATTCGACATCTCAAACGATGATCGACCAAAAATGGAAAAAATTAGTGATTACTAGAGTGAAGAACAAACAATTGAAATAGTGAACTTACTGAAAGAATTCCAAGATGTATTTGCTAGAGACTACAAATATCTCAAAGGTCTAGTTCATGAAATGGGTGAAATGAAGATCAACATCGAACTCGATGTCTGACTTGTAAAGAAGAGGCCATATAAATTAGCTCATAAATACAAAGATATAGTCAAGAAAGAGATTGATAATATGCTTGCAGAGGAATTATCTACCCTATTAACCAATCAGAATGGGCAAGTTCAACGGTCGTTTAACCAAAGAAACAATATTGACTTGACAAAGTTAAGGATCTGTGTGAACTTCAGAGAATTAAACAAAGTCACCTTAACAGACCCATAATCCAACACCCTATGTAGATAAAATCCTAAATGAAGTTGCAGGACATGAATGATACCCATTTACAAAGGGATTCTCAGGTTATAACGAAGTACCAATAGCTAAAGAAGACCAGAAAAAAAGAGAACATTCATATGTGAATTTGGCTCATTTGCTTATAGAGTTATGCCTTTTGGTTTAAAAAATGCACCTGCAGTATTTTCGAGAATTGTGGTTAAAACATTTCAAGAATATATTTACAAAAAAATGGAAGTATATTTCAATGATTGGACAATATAGTCTATGCTGAAAGATCACTGCAAATGGCTAAGGCTCATGTTGGAATGATGCCAACAAATCCAACTATCTCTGAACATAAGGAAGTGCATATTTCTAACCCCTATAGGGATACTATTAGGACACATTGTATGAAAATAAGGAATCAAGTTCAAATTTGCAAAAATAAAAATCATCCTTGACTTAAAAACACCAATAAACCCAAAACAAGTCAGGGTACTACTTGGTCATACAGGATATTATAGGAAATTCATAAGACACTATTTAGATATGACCTATCCATTGGAAGAACTATTAAGGAAAGATCAAGAGTTTGACTAGACAGAGGAATGTAACATATCATTTGAAACACTAAAAAGGAAGCTAGTCAAAGCACCCATTCTAAGGTTCTCAGATTGGTCGACCAAATTCCATGTACACATTGACGCATCAGGCCTAGAAATAGGAGCAATCCTAACTCAACTAGGGGATGAAAGAATGGACTACCCCATATTTTAAAGCAACAGAAAACTAAATAAAGTAGAAATAAACTATTCGACAACAGAGAGAGAAGCATTAGGAATGGTTTTTTCACTACATAAGTATCAACATTACCTACTATCCAACCCTTTCATATTTTATACCGACCACCAAGCATTAAAATACCTTGTAAATAAACCCTTACACCATGGGAGAATTTGTCGATGGATACTTCTATTCCAATAATTTGAATTTGAAGCCGTTGTTAGACCAGGAAAATTAAATGTCAAACCCAACAACTTATCGTGAATCGACGCAGGAGAGGAACCAATAGGATTCGAAGACGACCTACCAGATGCACATTTATTTCGAATAGAAGCAATCCCAGCAGAATTAGAGGAAATAGCTCAATTCTTGCAAAATGGACAAGCATAAGAGGGCATGAGCATGAAAAAGAAACAAATCTTAGCCATGAAAGCTGCATCGTATAGCCTCATAAATGGATTTTTATATAAAATGGGCCTGGATGACATCCTTAGAAGATGCGTATTAGAACATGAAAGAGATAATATCATGTATAAAGCACACTATGGACCAACAGGAGGACATTTTCAAGTAGACACAACTGCCAAGAAAATCCAATAGTCAGGGCTATGGTGGACGGCACTATACAAAGATTGCAAAAAGGTTTGTGAGCCAATGCGATAGATGTCAACGATTGGGTCGACTTCTGCCTAGTACAGAAATTCCCTTGATATTAGTAAACCCAAGTTTGACATTTGAAATTTGGGTGATCAACTTCATAGGACCATTTCCCATACTAGAAAAAAGAACAAGTGTAAGGTACATAATAACTACAGTAGAGTATGTAACCAAGTGGGTAGAAGCAGAACTAGTTGACACATGTTCCAGTGAGATAGATGCTAAATTTGTTTATGAAAAATATAATTACTAGATTTGGATGTCCAATAACCCTTATCAGTGACCAATGTTCACACTTTATTAACAAAACCATCAAAGCACTAATAGATGAGTTCAAAATTGACCACCGATGTAGTATGACTTATCACCCTCAGTTGAATGGAGCAATTGAAGCATTCAACAAAACATTAACAAAGGGCCTAACAAAAATATACAACATCGACAAATATGACTGGGACGAAAAGATACCTATAGTACTATGGGCTTACAGAACAGCATACAAGCGTTCAACCGACCAAACACCGTTTCGACTAGTTTATGGATAAGAAGTAGTTGTTCCACTACATTTTCGACAACAAGCACTTATCATAGCAGAAATTTTACATGTCAATGTCGAACAAGGCAGGAAGGAATTAAACAAGCTAGAAGAACACTGACTGATTGCTTTCCAACACCAAGAAATCAAAAAATAGTAGCAGAAGGCTTGGCATGATTGCAATATCAAAAAAAAAATCTATCGATAGGGGACCTCGCCCTACTATACAATAGTCAAGTAAAAGAAAAACCCAAAAAGTTACATACATAATGGATGGGACTTTACATTGTTGAAGAGATTCATGCCAATGGATCAGTCCGACTAAAAATGTTACAAGGCATAGTATTTTGGAAACTTGTTAATGGTGCCCGACTAAAACGGTACAAAAATTAAAACAAGTCTAATTGATATATATATATATATATAACGACCATAACTATCAGACAAAAGCTATAAAAATCTGAAAATCTTAAAAAGAACAGAACAAACCTAACACCCATAACCTAGGATGACAGGAAACCAGCGCTTCGACAACCAACATCCAACCCATTGACATGCCACCATCGACCACTCACTAGTAGAAAATGAGAAATTAATGACTAAAAAATGACTAAAATTAGGCTATAAACGACTATTTTTGAGCCAGTGACTAATAGTAGAAAATTTCCACTATCTTCTAGCTAGTCATATTTCACTAGTCATTAATAGATTGACTTAGTAGTCATTGATTTAGTCATTGATAGACAATGATTTAACCATTGATAGACAATGCTTTAGTCATTGATAGTTAATGATTTAGTCATTGATTTAGTCATTGTTTTAGTCATTGATAGTTAATGATTTAGTCATTGATTTAGTCATGGATTTAGTCATTGATTTAGTCACTAATTTAGTCATTGATTTAGTCGTTGATTTAGTCATTTATTTAGTCACTAATTGCAACCATTAATGATGAAATATATGACTAAATAAACTACTAGATGTTAACATATTAATGACTAAGATAAATACGACTAAGATACGGGAAATTAGCTACTAATAGTCGTATATATGTGAATTTAGTCATTTTTGTAGTCACAAATTTATGATAGGGAACAGAGGAATCAAACCACCAACCTCCTACCTATAATTAGGCAGACGCTTTACCATTAAGCTAGCACCCTTTAATAAGTTGTTATTGCTTGACAATGATGATATTCAAACAAATTTATGATAGATATCAATCTACAAACTACATAATTATTACTATTACAACTTACCAGTAACTAGTATTTATGATAAAATAATTTCCTTGTGTTGGGTGTGTGTGGGTGTTCTAGAAGCCAGGTTGGTTCTGGTGTCGGTGCACCATCTTAGCATTAGCCTGCTCCAGCTCCTGGATGGCCTGATAAACCCAAATTTGTTGGCTTGGATGATCCGTTGTTCACTTGATAAACCCAACTGTGTTGGCTTGGCTGAAGTGTGTACCCTTGTCAGTTGTTATCCTTGGCTATGTGTAAGCTTGTTAGTTCCTTATTCTTTGGGGAATCATGCCCGACTCAAGGGTGGCAATGTTGCTGAGAAGTTAAGGAGCACTCAGGCCTATGGTTGGGTGGAACATTGCAGCAACGTAGCTGGTTGCAGATTAAGTTATTCATAAGATAAGTATTCTTTCCTAACTTGTATTTGCAATTATAATTACCATTATTCAACAATGTTATACATGTTAAATGTTGATTTGTATATGCATGAGTGTTGACTGATATGTTTGCTTTCATTGTGTATATGAATGATTATGATTCATAATATGTTTTATGTTTTAAGTATCATGCTTCAGTAGTATATGTATGTATGTATGTTCATTTTCATGGGGCTAGATCCCCGGATGATTGACGTATAATAGCGTCCTCTTCACCGATCGGAGGGTTAGGGACATTACAGTGTGGTATCAGAGCTCTGGTTGTAGTGTGGGCCTGAATGGGCCATGACAGATCAGATAGCAGAGGAAGGTTGCCTTCTGCTCGACAGAAGTCAGAAATTGTGGCAAGAAAACTCAAAAAAAATTCTAAGTACTAGAACTATCAGTGCATCGGAAGACTTAGTGACAAGATCTTCCGATGCAATGGGAACTTAATGAAAAGGCCACCTGACGGATGGTAACCAAAAAAAATTTGAAAATATTTAGTTGAATGAGTTGATGCCATTATGGATGGCTAGACCACTATGCTTCTGACACATAGAGCCTGCGACCACCGACGCCGGAAAATTTTGGAAAATTTGCCTAAGTGTTAAAAATCATTGGTGATCGGCACCACTATGATGAAGCGATCACCGAAACGTCAGCGGAGAATAGCAGATGATGCATCCTCCATTGTAGATGGATAGAGGAATATCCCTTCGATGGATAGATCCTCCAACTACCGATGCTGTGGAGAAAAGACATTCCGGCAAAAAAAAAAAATTGAAAAATTTCCCCTAAGTAATGAAATCATTGGCCATCAGAAGATGTTAGTGGTTCATGCACCCACCATTACAGAAGCCTAGAGCACTAGTCTTCCAATTAGGAAGAGTTCCAACTCCCGATGCCAATGTAGCTTGCTGATCGAAAAATACTAGTGGTGGAAGGAATTAGTTGAATGGATTGCCGCTGTTGCGGGTGACTGGGGAACTAACTGCCTGATGCAGTAGTTTCTAGCCGTTCTGACAACTGATGTGGCGGAAGAAAGTGAAAGTAAAAGAGAAAAAGTTTTGAAAATTTTTCTAAGTGTTGATTTCGTCAGCCATCAAAAAATCTTCGTACTATTCATCAGCGATGAACGTCACAAGGAAATTAGTGGCTCAAAGCGCCGTAGTTGCGGATGCCTAGTGCACTAATCCTCCGACGCATACAGGTTTCTCTAACCAATGTCGATGTGTTCTAGTCACCGATCTAAGGAGAATAGTCATTGTCACTGTTGACAGAGTCAGATGTTGTGGAAGACATAGTTCGATTGTGGGCCATCGTTGCAGAAACATAAGGGACTAACCATCTGATACGTAGGACATCCAACCGCCGATAGAAGAAGAAAGTTTAGAATTTTTTTTAAGTGCTGAAATCATTGAAAAAAGTTAGTTGATGAGACCACCAATGGACGTCGATATAAATTAGTTGATCGAGAACCCACCGTTGCAGAAGCTTAGACAATTACCCCGTCGATGCATTAGTCTCTCCACTCACCGATGCCGAGTTGTTTAGTGTATAAAGGTTTCGAGTTCAAATAACATACTATGGGGGCTTGTAGTACTCGGGAGTGCCGACACTGTGGAAGAGTTAAGGCTTGTGGAAACCGTCGTCGCGAATGCCTAGAGTACTAAGTGTCTGATGCCACAGTAGGATGCCATTCCAACCGCCGATAAGATTTGATCTATGGAAGTTAGAACAGGATTGTTGGCCACTGTTACGGAAAAGAATAGACCAACGAATCGTCAATCGAAAGTCTAGATGTTTGCCTATGGAAACGGTATGAATATCACTTTCCACCGTTGCAACTTCTAAAAGGACTATGCACCTGATGCACAGTTGTTTTGCTCATCGATATAGATCAGAAATCCAGTTGTTTTTACCACCATAGAATCATAAAAATAGTTGGGAAGAGGTCTGATTGGGCCTAAGAAAATTTGGTTTTTCAAAGAGATTTCTCAGCAGTTTTTCAAATAGTTTTCAACCGGTTTTCAGCAGGTTTCAGCAAAATGTCCATGGTCACAGAGCTGAATATGAAATGGAGAAAATTCTGTGTTTTAGCATAATTGTTGTTTTATAAAATTTCCAGAAGAAAAGGTAAGTAGTTTTAATTTATATTAATCTTATGCATCTAATAGTTTGCTACTAACACATTTGCAGAATTATTGACAATTTCCAAGAGCAGTACACTAGAAAGAATAGTGTGGTAAAGTAGAGGTGGTTCAGTCATGAGAACCGATGATAGGTATGATGCTCAGGATTCTTACGAGCATGTAGAAGATGGCATGGGAGAAAATTCCTGTAATGGGAATGATGACATAGAATCTAGTGGAAAGAGATTCCAGAGGACACCTTCCGAGGTTGCAGCCACCATGAGAAGTTTGGTTAAATCCCAGGAAGAGAAACATCATTTGAATGCTGCCATATTGGAAAGTTTGACAGACTTGCAGAAAAATATAGATTCTATATGAGGTACATCAAGGACGAAAGGTAGTAAGAGAAGCACTAGGAGAAGAAGAAATACTTACAGCGGATCATCTGACTCTGAAGAATCAAGTGGAGATACAAGTTCATCTTCTCATGAAAGGAAAAGAATAAGACACCATAGGGATCGCTCTCGAGATGAATTTAGGAAAGCTAAACCTCCTACATTTGATGGTGAGATAAAGATAGGACAAGAGGATGAAGCTTGGATTCTTGGGATAAATAATTACTTTCAAGTGCAGGATTATTCAGGAAACATGAAGGAAAGAGTTGCCATATTCAATTTGAATGGAATGGCATCCATTTGGTGGGAAAATTTCAAGCAAGTAAAGAGGATCAGCAAGAGAAAACGAAAGTGGAAACAGTTTAAGAAGTATTTTAGGAAAAAATACCTTTTTGATAGGTATTATGATGACAAGATCAAGGAGTTCCATGAGCTGATATTGGGACAACAAACCATGGATGAATATGCAAATAAATTTTTGGAACTGTTGAGGTATGTCTAGTACATCAGAGATGAAAAAGTAAAGATCCAGTGGTTTCTAAGTGGATTGCTGCAAGTTTACACAGATAGAATTGAGTTCTATGAGCTAAGAACTCTTGAAGAAGCAATAAGGAAGGCTAAGTATTGCTATGAGAAAAGAAAAGGTAAACCTAATTACCATAAGGCATGGAAGGACGAGAAGAATGAAAAGTTGGACCAAAGAAATAAAGGTTTCAAACCTTCTAGATTCAAGAATCAGCAGAAGCAGCCATCCCAAGCTACGAGTAATCTAGTTGGACTAATAGGTGGAAAGCCTAAAGAGCCACATTCGAATAAAGGTCCACTCAAATGTTGGAAATGTGAAGGACCTCACTTCCATAGATATTTTCCACTTGAGAATGAAAGTGCAAGACCAGATTATAACATTCAAGGAGTAGAAATAGTGGGTCAAGTAGCAAGAGTAGCCCCTAGAATTTATGTCGCACTGGAGGACCACCAGGTAGATCATCAGTCAACTGTGGTTGAAGTTACAGGTAATATTGTTCAACAATCTATTTTTATTTTGATTGGCCGTGGTTCTACTCATAGTTATATCACTCCTAGTGTAGTGGAGAGTTGTGCTTTTAAGAAGGTAAAGCATAGAAAATCTTGGTTAGTTCAGCTAGCCACTAGGACTAAGAGAAAATTCAGTGATATGGTAGAGAAATGCCCATTGGTCATGAAAGGATTGGACACTTGTGTAGATATGAGTGTTCTACCGCTTGGTTCCTATGATATTCTCATTGGAATGGATTGGTTAGAAGCTGACTGAGTAAATCTTGACTATTATAACAAGACTTTCGAATGCATGGATGAAGAAGGAAACCTGGTAGTTGTGAAAGGTATTCCAAAAGTAATTTTAGTAAGACAAGTTTCAGTAATGTAGTTGAAGAATTTTTGTAGGAAGGGTTTCCAGGTGTATGCAGCTCATAATCTGGAACTAACAAGAGATGAGACTCCTAGGTTGGAGGACTATTAGGTGTTACAGGAATTCAAGGATGTGTTTCTTGATGAGATTCTAGGGATTCCTCAATAGAGGAACATTGATTTCACCATTGAACTTGTTCCAGGAGCATCCCTAGTGTCCAAGACACCCTACAGGATGAGTACACTAGAGATTCTAGAATTGAAGATGCAATTGCAAGAGTTGTTGGAAAAGAAGTATATCCGACCGAGTGTGTCTCCTTGGGGAGAATCGATTTTGTTTTTGAAAAAGAAAGATGGTACACTCAGGTTATGTATTGATTACAGGAAGTTGAACAAAGTCACTGTGAAGAATAAATATCCTTTGCCGAGGATTGATGACCTCTTTGATCAAATGAGGGGAGCAAAGGTATTTTCCAAGATTGACTTGAGGTTTAGTTACCATCAGGTGAGAATCAAGGATGAAGACATTCATATGACAACCTTCGGGACAAGGTATGGACATTATGAGTTTGTAGTGGTACCATTTGGTCTCACAAATGCACCAGCTACATTTATGTGCCTTATGAATAGTGTCTTGAGTAAGTATTTAGACAAGTTTGTTCTTGTTTTCCTTGATGACATTCTTGTTTATTCTAAGAATGAGGAAGAGCATGAAGAGCATTTGAGATTGACACTGCAAGTGCTCAGGAAACATCAGTTGTATGCGAAACTAAGCAAGTGTGACTTCTACAGGGATAGAATTCATTATTTGGGTCACATTATCTCAAAAGAGGGTATATCAGTAGACCTTGAGAAGATCAAAGCCATTATGAATTGGAACGCTCCAAGAAATGTGACAGATATAAGATCTTTTATGGGACTTGCAGGATACTACAGGAGATTCATTGAAGGATTTTCCAAGGTTACACATGCCATCACTTCTTTGCAAAATAAGGGAGTAAAGTTCGAATGGACTTCGAAGTGTGAAGAAAGCTTCCAGTGGTTGAAGAATATTCTCACCAGTGCACCAGTGTTGAAGGTTGCAGACCCAAAGAAATATTTTGTGGTATGTACCGATGCATGCGGACAAGGGCTTGTAGGAGTCCTTATGCAGGACAACCACGTGGTATGTTATGAATCAAAAAAGTTGAAGGAGCATGAGAAGAACTATGCCACTCATGATCTAGAGCTTGCAGCCATAGTACATGCTCTCAAGATGTGGAGACATTACTTGATGGGTAGAATATTTGAGCTCAGAACAGATCACTGTGGACTAAAGTATTCGTTTGATCAGCCTACTCTGAATGCTAGGCAAGAAACACAGATGGAATTTTTATGTGAGTTCGATTTCGAAATCAAGCACATAAAAGGAAAAGAGAACAAGGTAGATGATGCACTCAGCAAGAAGGTATAGGAAATGCATGTGGCATATTTTAGTATTTTCCAATTAGACTTGAGGCAGCAAATTGGTAATCATGTTGCCTAAGATGAATTGTATGAGTAGGTAAAAGACAAATTGCAGTAGAAAAGTATTGAGAATAAGTATGAGGGATATAAATTGGAAGGAGATGGAATTCTCACTTACAAAGGAAGAATTTATATTTCGAATGTAGCATATTTGAGGAGAATTGTTATGGATGAAATCCATCAAGCTCCATATTCTAGTCACCCAGAATATCAGAAGGAAATTGCTACAGCTAGAAAGCAGTAATTTTGGCTAGGAATGAAAACAGACATGGCTGAATACATTTTAAGGTGCATGAAATGTCAATAGGTAAAGGTTGAGCATCAACATCCAGCAGGTTTGTTGTAGCCTTTGCTAGTTCCGGAATGGAAATTGGAAGTTATTTCCATGGATTTTATTGCAGGATTGCCGATGACTTGGAGACAACATGATTCCATCATGGTTTTGGTAGAAAAGTTGACAAAAGTAGCACACTTTATACCTATAAAGTCTACACACAAGACTGATGACATTGCAAAGATTTTCATGAAGGATATTTTCAAATTGCATGGATTGCCAAAGGAAATCATTTCTGATAGAGATGTCAAGTTCACTTCCAATTTTTGGAAGGGATTGTTTGCAGATTTGGGTACAAAGCTAAACTTCAGCACTACATACCATCCTCAGACAGATGGGCAGATAGAAAGAGTGAATTAGGTGCTTGAAGATATGATTCACATGTATGTGATGGACAAACCAACCAAGTGGGAAGATTATTTGCACTTGGTAGAGCTTGCTTATAACAATGGACAGCAGGAATCCTTAGGGATGAGTCCATTTGAACCTTTGTATGGAAGAAGGTGCAGGACACCAGTGACTTGGGACAAGCCAGTGAACATAGTTTTGCTTGAACTAGAATTGCTCAAGGAAATGGAGTAAGAGGTTGTAAAGATTAGGCAGAATCTGAAAGCAGCACAGGATAGACAAAAAAGATATGTCGATAATCATAGGATGAATAGAGAGTTTAGGATGAATAGAGAGTTCATTGTTGGGGATCATGTTTACCTCATATTGAAAGCAAAGAAAAGTTCCTTGAATCTTGGAAATTGTGCAAAGCTGTCACCTACATATTGTGGGTCGTTTGAAGTGCTTGAAAGAATAGGGCCTGTTACATATAGACTTGAATTGCTTGCTAGTACTAGAGCTCGTAATGTTTTTCATGTTTCTTTTTCTTAAGAAATATGTACATGATCCTAACCAAGTGGAACCCAAGGGAGAGTTCCAAATTGAGCCAATGCAGATCCTCGATAGGAGGGTCACAATACTCGGATCCGGGCCATAGGGCAAGTAAAGGTTCAATGGGAGAATTATGGACTAGAAGAGGCTACATGGGAGCTGGAGGATGCCATGCGATTGAAACACCCATTTTTTTTCAATTCTACGGGACACTGAGGCGATACCAGTGTAGCATTTTGTTGAAATTTTGTAAAGCACTAAGGATAGTGCTATTGAAGGGGGAGGGGAATGTAACACCCTATTTTTGACCCCACTTGCATTAGTATATATGATACATATATTGTATATTATCTTGGTGTGGAGTAAAAGGCCAAGGCCCCGCCATGATTTGGTTATGTTATGTTTTGGATTGAAATGGTCGTTGATGGTATATCGAGACATGCGGCATACATATTAAGTTGTGGCACCATGTAGCTATGCATTTTTTATTAAATAACCCAGCCAAATATGTTCACTACAACTAAATTGAGAAGGGGAATGATTTCCTAAGGGTAACGAGGGGGAAAGCTAAATCTTGAGTCATCGGGGGGGGGCGAAGCCATGTGTCACCACTCTCTTCACTCACCCTCCCTTGTCTTATCCAACCACCACCTTAATTTGTTCTGTTGTTAGTGGGGTGTCTATTCGCTGACAGCAAGGCCACTATGCCACGATGGCCATTCTCCCCATGCGCCTGCACTCTCTCCATGACTGCCTTCTGGATATTGGATGGTCTGTCCACTAACAGAATGGTCGCTATTAATTCACCTCACATGGACTGAGTTAAAGGGGATACACATTCCTTTTTTTGGGGTTTTCCCTCTATCGCTCATGCGGTTGCTAGTCTGTGAGTATTCTTCCCCTATTCACATAGAGTGTTGGTCTTTTTCCACCATCATTAGACTGTTGTGGTTTTCATCACCGATCGTTGGTCTGTGTGTTGTGTTCTTTCCATTCAGACAAAGAACCAAATTTCCTCCACACATTACTAGACTAGGCAAGTGTCCCAACCTTCATCGTTGAATCATGAGATGAAGACTGTTACTCAATTGTTGGGATGTGGCCCTAATTTCTTTCCTAGTTTTGTTTGCCGATGACTTTTTCCATTTTTCTAGTCTATGTAAGCCTCACAGTAATTGTGTCAAGGATCGGGTACTGTGGGTTCATGTAACTATGTTAACTGCTGCTTTCCCATGATGGCTTAACTGTATTTTTCCCTTGTTGTAGTGGTATCGCTTGAAGGATCACTGAGAACTCCTATGCAATGGATTGACCTTGTTTTCCCCTGTAAACGCTTGAATAGTTGTTTGGCTGCTTGCATGTAGTGGTTTTGTCCTCAGACTGCATTGGAGTTGGGAATGAGGGCCTGAGGTGCTAATAAACCTAGTGGATTGAGAACCACACAGACAGAGCTACTAAGCTGGCTTTCTTCTCCACAACCCCTGAATAACACTGGAAAGGAGATTAGGGTTCGAGGGACTGCTTTGCAGAGAAGGGACTGATTTCCTTGTGTTAGGTGTGTGTGGGTGTTCTAGAAGCTAGGATGGTTCTCATGTCCATGCACCAGCTTAGCATTAGCCTTTCCCAACTCCTAGATGGCCTGATAAACCCAACTTTGTTGGCTTGGCTGATTCGTTGTTCACCTGATAAACCCAACTGTGTTGGCTTGGCTGAACTGTGTACCCTTGTAGGTTGTTATCCTTGGCTATGTGTAAGCATGTTAGTTCCTTATTCCTTGAGGAATCATGCCCAGCTCATGGGTGGCAACATTCCTAAGAGATTAAGGAGCACGCACGCCTATGGTTGGGTGGAACGTTGCAACGACGTAGCTTGTTGCGAAACAAGTTCTTCATAATATAAGCATTCTTTCCTAACTTGTATCTGCAATTATAATTACCATTGTTGAACGATTTTATACATGTTAAATGTTGATTTGTATATGCATGAGTATTGATTGATATGTTTGATTCCGTTGTGTATATGAATGATTATGATTCGTAATAAGTTTTATGTATCATGCTTCAGCAGTATATGTATGTATGTATGTTCATGTTCATGGGGCTATATCCCCAGATGATTGACGTATAGTAGCGTCCTCTTCGTCGGTCAGAGGGCCAGGGACGTTACATATTTAGTCATTGATTTAGTCATTGATTTAGTCACTAATTTAGTCATTGATTTAGTCACTGATTTAGTCATTGATTTAGTCACTGATTGCAACCATTAATGACCAAATATACCACTAAATAAACTACTAGATGTTAACATATTAATGACTAAGCTAAATACAACTAAGATACGGGAAATTAGCTACTAATAGTCGTATATATGCAAATTTAGTTGTTTTTGTAGTCACAAATTCATGATAGGGCACAGAGGAATCGAACCACCAACCTCCTACCTATAATTAGGTAGGCGCTCTACCATTGAACTAGCACCCTTTAAGAAATTGTTATTTCTTGACAATGATGATATTCAAACAAATTTATGATAGATATCAATATACAAACTACATTATTATTGCTATTACAACTTACCAGTAACTAGTATTTATGATAAACTAATTCCTGAGAGCTATGTACAATTTTCCCTGTAACTAAAGCTAATAAAAATATGGCAAATACTCTTACCAAAGAGATTAGTGATGAGTACCTCTTCCCATTCTTCATCACTATCATTCTCATAGTCCAAAGAAAAGTCCTTCCTGAAAGGATTTCGAAGCCCAATGCCATCACTGCATCAAAAACAAAGAGTCGGAAATAAAACTTTCCCTCTTCTCTACTGCAATATTAAGAATCCATGAGCTTCAAGGTGTTTCAGATGTTTCTCATCATGGGCTATCAAAATTAAAACACAACCTATTTCTTTGATAATTAATAAACTTAAAATTATGCAAAGTATATTCACCTTTTCTTTGAGAAGGTTCCATAATAAGCAGGTCTATAGTTGTGATCAAACTGCAAAACGTTTTTTCTCTTATTGTGAATCCTATTTTATTGTGAAGCCTATTTTAGCTTTAAATCAAGTGATAAACATTCTAAGAGCCAGGCAGATTCAGAAACTTATTTCTAATGGAGACTCGATGATTATCATTTGCAAAATTAGAGACTTGACTCTCTATGCACCGTAATGTGTTGCAAAAATGATCTCTAGAACTAGAATTTAAAGAATTGCAAGTATTTTGACTTGGGGAATTGCAAGTATTGCAAGTATTTAGCATTGAATCATTTACTGTTTCAAAGGTACCATTTTGTATGGAGGAGTTATGCTTTATTAATCATTATTCCTTGGCTATAAGGGCACCTAATAGTGGATTCAATAATTAAAGAGTCATGTTGCAAATATAAAGAGAAATACCCTGCTCCTACAACATTGTGTATTTAGAGAAACCTTTAAAGGGTTGTATATTTGGATTCTAGGTGATGATACCAGTTACTTGAAAGGAAATACAACTGGTTAAGCATGAATTAAACTTGAAAAACTTGCAAACTATTAGGTATAACAATATATATATCAGCTCTGTGTTGAGATGTACAAGATCGGAAACAGCTTCCATGATGATTGGACAACAGTTCATAGAGAGAAATAACCATTGATAAGAACTAAACTTTCCTTATAATGTATGGTCACCTAAAATAATACTACACTAAAATTTAGATTCTAGTAAGCTTTTGAGATTGACTAAACCTATCGAAAAGGTTGGAGAGACTGGTATTCTACAGTGTTCTTATAATGCACAGTTACATAAAATGCATATTCTTATCAAGATTTATGAATTTAAAAATGAAGGAATTTACTTGACCATGAAATGCACATTTATGATGAAGCAAAGGATAGAGAAAATCATGATGAGGTTCATATTCCCCATTTGAACTGCCTACAAGAAACTATTTCTTCGTAAGGGTAATAAAGCATGTCTCTATCCTGCTTGAGTGGAATGTGAAAGTGCCCTGCCTTGATTATCTGATTATGAATTAGTTTTAAGTTCCAATTCCCTTAAATCCCTATGGCATGTTTACACCTTCCACTCTGACTCCCCACGTGGGATGCATTGCTTCTTCAATGGAATATAAGAGCCTCACTAAGACCTGGGTTTTGTATTTTGGTGTGGAGTTATATTTACAAGTACAAAGTTCAAGGTTCATGAAGAATTGTTCAAAACCTACCACTAGTACACCATTATAACATAGGGTATGTTTTTGCGGGAGGATAGAGGAAGGGCAATGCAGACAGTAAGAGTAAGAGAGGGTTTGACCTAGCTAATTTAAAGAAAAAAAATCTAAATCTTGGCTGAATTAGAGATTGAATAGTCTCTTAGTAAGGGGTAATGTGTTGGCAAGTGAGTGTAGTGCTAAGGCCTTATATTTATTTTATCTTAGGAACCTATTTTGGAAATTGATGCTAATAAGTCCCCAATATGGCCAAGGGATATCTGACAATCCTACATGACATTGGTAATGTCCCAATGCAACTTAGGGACATCCCCTATGCAGTGTTAGATCTTAAAAGATAGGCTCTTCTGAAAATGGTTATCTCTTGTATTTAGATCCATAAAAATAAGTCTATATCCATAGATAATGAACTTGGAAAAATACAAAGGCTTAAAATGGATGGATAAAAGGAAACAAAAGCTATAAATTCCATATTAGCAAGAGGTAAAAAACAATTATTAAAAGAAAATTACTAATATCCAACAACAAAAGAAGACAAAACTCACCCTTGCCCTCTGAAGGAACCAAAAATGTGCTTCCCTGTAAAGTACTCTGAAATCCTTGCACCTTTGGGCCAGAAGCATTATTAGATAGTCCATTAATATTCAATAGTTCATGTCCATTTGTTCTTTCCAAAACATCTTTTCCATTTTCCCACTCCCTCTGCAATTTCCTAGACGGTTCCAAATTGGGAGTGGAATAATGCCTTGATCTTTCTCTAGAACCTTTTGACCTTGCAAATAAAAATCTTGACTTCTTTCTATTTTGAGACTTCCATGAACTTGATATTTCCTTTGACATCCCATTGCATTTATCAATCTCAACAAGGAGCAAATTTTACTAAATTGTGAGGACTATTTAATACACTATCATCTGAATCAAAATTCAAAGACAATATGTTTGAAATTATACTATTTTCTCCAACATCTGATCCATTCATATAAACTTCTGGAAGGATATTACACACTAGATTCTCCAAGTATTCTAGCTTTCTAGAACTGGCATTATAATCTCTAGCAATTTCTACTTTCTCGGGAATTTGAAAACCCATACTTATACTTCTATCCGTTTTATCTAACATAGACTCATTTTCAAAATTTTGGATAGAGCTTGTACTAGTATTTCCATCTTTTGAAACTGATCTTTCCTCTAACATAGGCTCATTTTCACAATTCTTGATAGAACCTGCACTAGTCTTTTTAGTAGTTGAAACTAATATTTCCTCTGCTTTATGATCAGTAACTTCAAAGCTGTCATATCACCATTAAGGGTGCAAGTATTTACATACTTTTGATGAAGAGAACAATCTTTAGAACTATAATCATCCACTGAGAATTGGAATTTTTCAATAAAGGGAGGCACCTCTACTTCTGAAGAAATAGATTTAGAGCAACCTTCACCATATGGTTCTGCAAAGTGTTCTTCATAATTTTTTTGATACCTATCATCAAATGGATACCTTTGTAGAAAATTCTAAACATGGTTTCCTAAAAGCATTCTATTGCTTTTATTTAGAGTAACAACATTCACTTCACTGTTGCTTTGAACAATAGATTTTCTTTGAGGGACAGAGATTGGAAAGCTATCTTTAGAAAGTCCAACACAGACAATAATAGATGACACTAAAGCTACATCTATTCTTTCACTTCTTGTTGTTTTAATGTGCCCACTGCCCAGCTCATATGAACCCTTGTGTGTGTCAGAGGATGAATTCTTGAATAGACTTTTAAAACCTTCATGACTCCTACATTTCATAGTAGGATCAACTAAACTGGCATTATTTCCATGGAAAGCTTCCCCAACGGTATTTACACATGAATTTAATTTTATTTATGTTCCACTCATTACATTAGGTTTTGCATCAATATGTTTTTTAGATATAAACGTTCGGATGACTGCCCAACCTTACTGACCAATAGCTTTCCATGATCAGAACTCAACCTTGATGCTGTAGCTTCCACCACCAAGGCAGGGAGATTTAATGTTGGAGACACTGAAAGTGAATGAGATGAACTTGTTTTAGGATTAGAGGATCCCTGAACAGCTGGGATCCTCATACTAAATGATTTTTCCTGTGTAGCATGGGAGCCCCTGCAACAACCATTAATGTCTCAATATTCAGTAAGATATGTAATATTCCACCACAAACTCCAAAATCATATGGAATCTTATGTTCAGTAAACTTAATGTGTAATGTTACTCTGCACCAATCCATGGTGGTGCTGGAAAACTAAACAAATATTACATGACAAGAAACAGATTTCATGCCAAGATGCACTAGCTAGAAATACAATTGATCTTCCAATAGCTCCACTGGCAAGGGAAGTCTCAACATTACCTCTTGTGTTGTAGTTTCACATGGAAATATGAACAGGTATATATTATTAGGAAATAAAAATGAATCCATGTATAAGGAATCTAGAAGAGAATCACTAAAGTAAAACATAAGCTGTCTAAAGAAAATACATGTTAGCTTCTATACTAATGATTATTTAAGACTGAATCAGAAGCTATTAAATAATCTAATATGGAAGTATAGAAAAAGCTGTTTGCACAGATATCAATAACAAATGCTAAAGATAATTGGATGGAAGTACAATATACTAAAATCCTAAAGTCACTTACAGAAGCCAGTGATTTGCTCAATTTACTTGAAGAAGCTGATCCAAGCAAGGAAACCTTAGCCACTGGTGAAGGTAAACAAATTCCCTAGTGTTTCTTTGAAGGATTTGTAACATCATAGAACCTTTGATTTTTGCTGCTAGAAAAATAGGACATAGAAAATAAAAATCATAAAAGCTAAATGTGAAATATTTTTTAAAACAATTTAGCCCAATAAAGAAAACTTCCTAAATTAATATAAATATATTAATAAGAATATTATGTCAAATGTTTCAAAATGAACTAAAAGAGATAACTGGGGCAACAATACAATAAATATTACATCACAAAACTAGTGTACAGATATACAAAGTAGGCAAGGCTGATGTCTGAAAAATTTGTCCATTCCAATTTCCTCCAACAAATTTTACAAAATTTTCCCCCAAATGATCTCTTGAAGGCTTTCTTCACTATAGCGGCCAACCCCATCCATGTGGGGCCTTCCTCTTCCCATTTCTTCAAGCAATGAGGTCATCGTTACATAAACCTAGGATTCAAAGCATGGGATAAAGTGTGCAAGGAGGTGTTTAATTGGTTCCACATGTCAACAATGATTGTCATCACAATGCAAAATCTATATCAATGATTGTCAACACAACCTCTACAAAATCTACATCAAAAAATAAAAGCACAGGAACCCTCCTGTCAAATGGTTTCCATATATTTCTCATCCATGTTATCCCTGCCATCATAAATCTCTCCCCAAAATGGCTTGTAGTGTCTGCATTTCAAAGAAGCTCAAATGTTGGTGTTGTGAATTTCACCAGAAGTCAATCTTGATCCACCACTTCCCATCAATCACCAGTCTACACAGCACTCCTCTCTGAATTTGACAGTGTCCAAAAAGACTAAATCTCACTCACGATAGACAATAATGCAACTTTCACCTGTACAAAGTGATGCAACAGGAGGAAGTTTGATGCACATATTGTCTCAACAAATTTCAATGAATCCATCTTGAAGAATTGTCAAAAAAATGGCTTCAAGCTGATGATGGTTTATGATGGATTCTAGGGTTGTTATTGCATGATGGTTTATCAAAACTTTGGTTTATGAGTTTCCATGCATCAAGTAAAATTGTTTATGAGTATTGGCTCTTGAATAAGTTCTATTAGCATCAATCATCTTAAGATAGATTTGAAAGGCTTGTTAGATGACCTACAATTTATAGTAGTGAATCCAAAGGGGAACAATAATAATAAGAAAGACCATAGTGTTGTTGGTGATGGTATTTTACTTATGATACTTTACAAATTCTATCTTTTATACTATATTGCTCCTGATACTCAACTTATATAACCATCACTACACTTCACTAAGTATTACTTAACAGGGATAACTAGAACTACACTTCCACTGAACTTATACATTACTCCTATATTACTCATTTAGGCTTAAACTTTAGTAAAAATTTCCCAATTTATAATTCTTTTTTTCCATTATATATTTCTTTATCTCTTACTGAACCTCTTAGAGAAGGAAACAACCACAAAACCCTACCTCTCTTTCATAGCTTTACTAGAGGAACTACACCAGGCCCCCAACTCGTTCCTTAACTCTCGGTCCTCTTAGTAGAACTAGTAATGCTACTTATGCTAGATATTCTTAGAACTAGTAGTGCTACAAATTGACAACAGTGCTACTTATTAGTGCTACCTATTAGTAGAGCTAGTAGTGCTACATATTGACTCCCTGAATGATATGTGGCTTCTTCATCCAAAGGCATCAAACACATTAATCCTCCAGCCATCAGTCTTCTAGCCTTGAAATAATCAACCATATCATTGAATACAACAAAGTAGAAATGTCAAGAGCATTTGTTAACAAAAAAAAATTTGCAAGTGTTAAATGAGATACACAACTAAATTAACAAACCATCAAATATCAATTGATGGCTCATCTAACTTAAAAATTCTGGATCATTTTGAGAAGATATGAAAATGTATCAGTTAATTGATGTCTTGCAATCATTTAACTTCAACTTCACTTGACAAATCAATGCATCCTACATAACTAGCAGTAATATTGGCAATGCTGAGAAACACCCTCAAAATACCTCTCTCTGCACTAGTTCTTCAGGAAGATGAGACCATCCACAGAATCCAATCAAAATGACCATGAATTCCTTTACAATGATGGCATATACGGCTGCAGCCTTAATATTCTAAACAAGAAATCACATATCTTTGGTAGTAAGTGTTCTACAAGGGAAGGGTAGTTGCACAGAAAATTGATTATTAAAATTTAGATAGATCCTGAAAAGTGCATGGCTCTCACTATAACTGTTTAGGTATGTAGAAGTGTATGGCTATTCACTAGAGTTGTTTCTTAATAGTTTATACTCCACTTAAGCAACTAATAAAACAAAATTAATGAACCTAAAATTACACCAATGCACCAAAATAATTGTTAAAAGTCTCAAGCTCAAAAATTCTTACTTCAAAGTTCTTCATAGAAAAAGGCATGCTACATTCATATGTTGAGATAAAACAACAAGTCGCATCATTAGAAACTACATATATTGGAATGCATGCTCCTCTGCATAGCATCGATTGTGATTATCTGCCAATCAATGAAGGGGAAACTTAAAATGCCAACAGTACATCTAGAAATGCTAATCATTACAATATGGGATTTAGCTAAGAAACCATATGTAGCTTCTTCATCCAAAGGCATCAAACAAATTAATCCTCTAGCCATCAGTCTTCCAGCCTTGAACTAATCAACCATATCATTGAATACAACAAAGTAGAAATGTCAAGAGCATTTGTTAACAGAAAAAAAATGCAAGTGTTAAATGAGATACACAACTAAATATCAATTAATGGCTCATCTAACTTCAAAATTCTGGATCATTTTGAGAAGATCTGAAAATGTATCAGTTAATTGACATCTTGCAATCATTTCACTTCAAGTTTACTTGACAATTCAGTGCATTCTACATAACTAGTAGTAATATTGGCAATGCTGAGAAACACCTTCAAAATACCTCTCTCTGCACTAGTTCTCTGGGAAGATGAGACCATCCACAGAAGCCAATCAAAATGACCATAAATTCCTTTACAATGATGGCATATATGGCTGCAGCCATAATATTATAAAAAAGAAATCACATATCTCTAGTAGTAAGCGTTCTACAAGGGAAGGGTAGTTGCACAAAAAATTGATTATTAAAATTTAGATAGATCCTGGAAAAGTGTATGGCTCTCACTATAACTGTTAAGGTATGTAGAAGTGTATGGATGTTCACTAGAGCTGTTTCTTAATAGTTTATAATTCACTTAAGCAACTAATAAAACAAAATTCATGAACCTAAAATTACACCAAAGCACCAAAATAATTGTTAAAAGTCTCAAGCTGGAAAATGCTCACTTCAAATTTCTTCATAGAAAAAGGCATGCTACATTTATAGGTTGAGATAAAACAACAAGTAGCATCATTAGAAACTACATAAATTGGAATGCATGTTCCTCTGCATAGCACCGATTGTCATTATCTACCAATCAATGAAGAGGTAACTTAAAATGCTAGCAGAACATATAGAAATGCTAGTCATTACAATATGGGATTTCGATAAGAAACCATATGTGGCTTCTTCATCCAAAGGCATCAAACACATTAATCCTCCAGCCATTAGTCTATGTGCGACGCGGTTGCTATGTAATCACCCAAAAAGGAAAAGGGGATTATAAGCTTTTTTCAGTGAATCTGAAATTCAATTATAAGCTTTACTTTTGCTTCATATGGCCCTGGAATATTTGTTCAAGTATTCGAATGCTCAAGGAATGGTAAAATGCGGAATGAAAAGTATCTTTTATTCTCAAATAAAAAAGGTGGATTTAGTCCCTGACAAATAATTAAGGTGTAAGGGAAGTTATCGAAGACATACGGTTGAAAACCAATGACAATTGAACTTCAACAAACTAGAACCCAAGCCCTAATAAGAAGAAATAAATTAGTACAAATACATCTAAACTTGGGTCTCAAATGCATCTAGAGGTTGCGAAGCTCAAGGTGGAATAACCAGAGCTACAGTATTTGACAGTTTCAGCTGTATGACCTAAATCCTGTAAATAGCCTTGTTTCCAACCATCACCAAGATAATATAATGGTTAAATGCAATCATTGTAGAAAGTACTGTGCTTGACCCTGTAGCTGTGTAATCACCCAAAAAGGAAAAAGGGATCATAATATTTTTTCAGTGAAGCTGAAATTCAGTTATAAGCTGTACTTGTGCTTCTGATGGCCAAGTCATAATTGTTCAAGTATTCGAATGCTTGATGAATGGTAAATGCAGAATGAAAATCAGATTTTATTCTCAAATAAGATAGGTGGGTTTGGTAAGGTCACTAATAGAGAATTAAACTGTAAGGGAAGTTATTGAAGACATATGGTTGAAAACCAATGACATTTTGACTTGAACAAACCAGAACCCAAGCCCAAATAAGGCCAAGGGTCTGAAATGCACCGAGAAAATGTGAAGCTCAAGGTTGAATTGAATATCCAGAGTTACATTATTTGATATGTTACTTATTTATATCAATTCAAAATATAGATCCTTAAGTTTCATCAAGCAGTATTTAGATGGGTATTTACTAATCTCCATATTCAATGTAGCCTTAGACACATATACATATGGATCACCTCCACCCCATCCTAGGATTATGGATCAAATCATCCTCACCCAAGCCGTAGAATGCATCTCTTGTTGGAGCCAAAATTTTCAAAAGAAATTAAAAAAAGAGGGAATTCAATAGTACCAATGATTTTTTAAATCTAAAAAGTACAGAGTATAAAAGAGTTTCTACAGTTTCGTAGAGCAAATTCAAAAAAAAAAAATTCAAAAAAATATGAATGAAAGACAACCTTCCACAACCATTATCCCCATTAGCAAAAACACACTGATAAACAAACTTAAACCATACACTGTAGCCATTGGAAATTGCCCAAAACCCAAATATAATTCAGCCAAAAAATGGATGCTTCAAACAATCATTATGCCTAAACAAAAATAAAAATGTAGACGTTATTCAAGATTGCTTACAAAGTGAATAAAATGACCATTATTCCTCACTTGTTCACCATACATTTCTGCACCCTGAGAGCTTTAGTAATCCTAATGATGGAGGGTCCATAAATTATACAGTACACAAACTTTATTACTGATCAAAAAGATTTATCTAAGCACTTCCTCCATATACCCACATCATAAATTCTTGTCAATCAAAGTGTCCATGATTGGAACCATGCCTTAGGATCTTAAATGCAAACATGGGGATTCATCTTTTTTCATCAATTCATTGATTCATGTTGAAGAAAAAGGCAGTCAGGAGATTTCAATTTTTTTGAATAACACGTACCACCTAACCTCCCTCAAAACACACCCACACTTAGATTCAGACGCTGAATTCAAATGAAGTGATCTCGACCATACTTTCAGAACAAGGGAATGACATAGAAATGATTATGAACATTGTAATTAGGTTTCTGTTTGAAATTTTGAATTTGACAAGACTTTACATTTAGGGAGATTCCATAGCTATTTTTGGATTTTGCAATTGGATTATGTGAGAGAAAACCCACAGTTTCATATGCCCCTCTAATATTTTGATAGGTTTGTCCTATGTGTGAATTTGAAATATGCATATGTGAACAAGCAGGATGGATGATGGATCAAGGGCTTCATTATACACCATTTAAAGTATTATTTGCAACGTTGAGGTGTATATTGAACCCATGTTTAGATGGTTATGTGCTATACACAGTCTGTATTCAATTTAGCTAGCTTCCAACCCTGAGGTGTATATAAGACTGAATGGTGTGTGCTAGTGTCTTTAATTAATATGCTCAATACACCATCTAGATTAATCTAGCCCTGCAATGTGGAGGTTTATATCAGCCCCAGAATTAGATGGATTCAATCTTACTGTGAAAACTTGAGGTTTATATTAGACCTGGGTTTATATAGGTATGTGTTAGCATCCATATTCAATGCATCTAATATACCTTCTAGATTATATATAGATCAGCAATCTTCAAATTTTCCATACACCTAATACAAGGTTTGGGTATGTCCAGATGCCCATATTCAATACACACAATCCACATTCTAGGTATGTTCTAATGTCTATATTCAATACACCCAATATATAGTCTACATTCAATCTTTCTCTGTAACCTTGAGGTGTATATCAGACCGGGGTTTAGAAAGGTATGTTCTAGGGTCCAGTATTCAGTCTAGATTCAATCTATCTCTTCAACATCGGGTGTATATAAAACCTGAAATTATATGGCTTTGAAGTTGTGTTTATATTCATTCAACCCAATACACCATCCAGGCACAATACAGCTTGGCAACTTCAAGTTGTATATGAGACCAGGTTTTATATGGGCATGTGCTCCTATCCATCTTCAATATACCATCTACATTTAGTGTACTATTTCATGGGCATGCCCATATGAAAAGTTGATGGATCACCTCATTCCCCCACCTTCACCCTGCTTCTCTCAATTAAAGATGCAGATTTGCAACTTTTTCACTGTAACTTTACCATATTCCAAATTAAGCAGTTTTAGGACTCTCTTAGGCCTATTGTTTTTTTGTCAATGTTTTGTGTATCCATAGAGACTATTTACAAATGTATTGTTTGAGATCTAATAACTTTGTTATTATATCATAAGCATTACATGATATTGGGATAACCTAATAATGGAAACTGCTAAGGTCACCTGATCTATGTCATATTGTTTACTTGTGAGCTTTACTTATCCTATTACAATTTAAGATAAATTATAAATTTCTGAACAATTTTGATTAAATTTGTGCACTCATGAAGAATATTTAGGGGAATCCTCACCAACGTATTGTTGTACGTTAATTTCTTGACAAATTATCTGAAACTTCCATAGTTTGAAAATTTGAAACAAAGTAGTGTTTGAAATTTCTGAGATATCAAAGATTGAATCTCCAATGTTTCCCTTATTTTTTGGATGCCTGCTATCGTATTGAGCAAACCTGATGGGGAAAAAAAAACACCAAACAGAACAATAATAGCAATACTAAATTTCTAGTAGCAATAGTTTAATACCCAATGTATGAGATAAAAATTACAATGCAAAGAGATATAGTAGGACCACAGACAATGCACAAGCATTTAAGTGGAGAAACTCCACCAGCAATGAAAATCAGTTTTATTAGAGAATATTAATGGTTATAGAGTTGCTTATCTCAGGTTTATTGTGAATCTGGATGTTGTCATTATTGTTGTAATTGTAACTTTGGAATGTATTCACTTGTATTTCTTATCTATTCTAACCCGATGTTCATTCCGGGATGTATTGTAATGTATTTGAGTCATGTCATACCCCGATGTTTATTCCGGGAAGTTTCTATAATGAGAAAGTCATGTCAAGTCATTGTGGGTAACCCTCCTATTGGTCAATGGTTAAAGTCCCCACAGTTGTGGGGCCCTTGGGTTATTAGACTATCCTAGTGAAGTTGACCCTAGGTGAGTCATTGTAAGTTGGGGCAATAGTCCCCACCATTTTGTTACACTCCTATTGGTCAGAGGAGGCAAAGTCCCCACAAGTGGTGGGGCACTAGGGTTATTAGACACTCCTAGAGATGTCGGCTCTAGTAAGTAATTGTTAAGTAAGGCTGACATGTTGGAGTGCACTTCAAATTAATGGAAGAATATAAATAGAGAGTGAGAGCCTCTCTATTTATCACTTTCAACACATCACTCACTCACTCAAGTATGGCACATTAGTGAGGAAGGAAATACACTAGGACTAGACAAGAAGAAGACTACTGCTGTCGGTAGTGCATCTTACCATTTTCTGGTTTTACTGTTTTGGTGCTAATTCTATCTCTGAGGAAGTTGCAGGATTTTCTCCTTTATGGTTTCCCCGAGGAAAATTATTTGTGTCTCTTGTCTCTTGTGATGTGCTTATGTTTTATCGATGTGCTTGTTATTCTCTCAGTGAACAGATCCTAAGATCAAAATGCTAGTTTATATGATGAAAAAATAACATGGTATCAGAGCTATACTGAGAAGAAGAAATTATGCAGCTATAGAAGCTATGGCTTCTTACTTTTTGGGTCTCGCTCCACAATCCATCAGCAAAAGTATGCTAGGATAACTCTCCATTGAAGGACGCATCCTTCTGTCGAAGCGGAATTCGATTTTGAGCATTTTCATTTTTCGATGTGGAAATTAGGGCTTTCTACAGAATATGAATTTTTGAGTGAGACCAGCATAGGATTTTTCTCCTCATCAAAACCAAATTTTAGTGACCTGTATCAAGAAATTTAGTTGGGTGAAACTCTGGGAAATTCAAACCCTAGTTTGACCCCGAGCTGGAAAAACCCTAAATACTAAAATTGATACGTTCTGGTACATTCTATATATTTAGATATTGACGAAGGATAAAGAGCTGAAACTTGCAGGGGCCGAATTATAAATCCATAATAACACTGTGTCCAAAATTCAGCCTCATATTCGCTATATTCTTGGAGATATGATCCCTCCATGTTAGGGCTCCAGCCTCTTCCAGAATTCATCCCTAAATAGAACACCTGGGGAGAATTGAAATATATTGGGCTACAAAGCTCCAAATGGAAATATTGAAGATGTTCTAGAAAGTGAATGGACTTTAATTTTGGTGGTATGAATATCAGAATCATAAGATCAACCAGTGACACATGCCATTCTGTACAACTTCGCTGTTCTGAATAGTCCTGTAACAGGTCACCTTGGGAAAAGGATAATAAATATCAAATGGTGAAACCAATTATGATGAAACCTATGGTGTTGGTTCAGGGACATTCTATGTTACCTCAATGAAAAATTTCAGACATAGGGGAGCATTAATTTTGGATATATCATAGAAACAGTAACAGGAATTTCTGCAGAAGAAATTGGAAAATTAGGGCTTCCTGTTCCGGGAGCTTCCCTCCACTGTTTTCAGAAAAGGAGTACATTGGACAGCTCCATTTGAAGAGATATATTTGTATATACAATCAGATATAAAATATTCCAAGTTTTGTAAATTAGGGTTTTTGTGACAAACCCTAGATCAGCCAACTCCAGAACCAGGACGGACACCTCAAAATGGTAAGATCTAATCCTTTGCTATTTTCATTTGAGGTTCTCATTTCAAAGTGATCTTTCACATTAGATTGATGATAATCTTGGTGAAGTTGACAACTTCCAAGCATAGAAGTATTTGATTTCTCTGAATAAAATGGATTGGACACCTACATGAGTATAGAGGTTCCAGTTTTAGAGGGAGATCATGGTTGATTCAGTCACGGATCACCTTGTACCACAAGTGTCTTCCCCAAAAACACCAAATATGTTTGATTCCTTGGCCAAGATATTTGAAGGGAAGAATAGAAATTAGAATACAACCTTAAGAAACCAGTTGAAGAATGTGAAGATCCAGAATGCAGAGACCATGACGTCATAAGAGTCTCTCAAATCAAAGAACAACTTGAAGTGGTAAAAGAAAAGGTGAGGAATGCAGAAGTGGTGATGGCCACCTTGAATGGCCTCCCAGGACCACAGAATTCATTCATTCAAGGAATGTGTTCCAGAAGGAAATGATTACTTTTAGCAGACTCTGGGAAGAAGAAGAAGATCGACTCATAAGAAGAGAAGAGAAGATGGGAGCAATTGAAGATCAAGCTCTCACCATCCAAAGAAGATCCCTCAAGCAATGAGGAATATGAAGAAATCAACTCTTGAAGAACTTCTTATCCACCTTAGAATTTGGATAAGAAACGATGCTATCATGAATGAAGAAGACAATGAAGCTAAAGAATCAAGAAGGAGTATGCCCACGAAACAAATAAAGATAAGTATTAAATTGTCATTTCATTATTTTGCATTTGTTTATATTCAGTTGATGTATTATGCATGATAGGATGTTTGCATTAGTACACTACTAATATGCATGTGATGGGTAAGTAGCTCATGGTGCTATACAACTCTCCATTGCTACTTATCTAGAATGAAACCTCTTTGTTGACATATTGGATTAGTGCACAATATCAATGTTGTCCTGGTAGAGATGGAAGGCATCTAGAAAGTTTCAGTGAGATATGGATGAATGTTGTATTGGCTAAAGTAGTTGCATGATCATATATTTATGCATAATTATTTTCCAGTATAAATATTCCTTATGAAATGTTTCTAACCATACAAATTCATTTGACTTGTAGGAAAAACCGTATACATAATTGCCTACAAGCAAAGAAGAATGAATAATTGTTTTGAAGAGCAAGTATCGACATTTCAAAATGAAGAATAATATGATGAGTGAAGTGACATCATTAATACAGAACCTTCAAGCTATGAAGAAGTGACCAAGAAGAAAGGGAAGACCAGTTCAAGAAGAATGATGTCTAGGATGAAGTATCGATACATGAAGAGAAGTTCATAGTTCCATCATGCAGTGGATGGAAACATCGTGGGATACAAGGCAAGATTCGTAGCATGAGGAATAGACTATGAAGAGACATTTGCAACCACTATAGATACACATGATAGGAAGAATCATGTGTGCAAATGAAAGAAGGCCTTGTTTGAGATTAGAAGACACCCATGAGATAACACATACATGAGGAGCCTGATGAAGATCTGAAGATTTGTTACAAGGTCAATAGAGGATGACAAGCTCATAGATGGGTGCGAGATGAACTTTAGAAAAATTTCAAGATAGAGGATCTTGTTATATAGTGGTCCTAGATGGATACATAGAATATTAGTATCATAGGAAGCTACTTGTCACTCCAGTACAGAATGTTTCAGTGCATAGAGTACAAAAGACAGAGGGCGTATGACGCTCTGCTTCAAAGGGAGTGACTGCAAAAGATATAAGGTTCGACATGGTACGATAGGATGGATAGATTACTAATGACTCTAGGATTTACTGAGAGTAAAGTGGATTCCAACCTTTGCTTCAAGGTTGAAGGTGGAAGACCAGTGATGCTCCTGTTATGTGTCGATGCACTATTTTCTAGGCATGGAGGTGTGGACAAGGGAAGTATGCAGTAGAGATCTTGAAGAGGTTTGGGATGATGGAATACAAAGCTATGGCCGCACCTATGGCATCAAACCTAAAGCCATTGAGTGATGCTTCATCAGAGTCGGTTGATGCTATGATGTATCGTCAGATGATTGGGTCATTGATGTACCTAACGAACATGAGACCAGACATTTGCTTTGCTATGAACACCTTGAGCCAGTACTTGATAGATCCAAAAAGTGTTCACTTGATTGCTGCAAAGCATATTCTGAGGTACCTGAAGGGTACAGTTGATTATGGGCTCAAGTATGATGTGAATCAAAAGATTAACCTAGAAGGTTATGTTGATTCAGATTGGGCAGGTAGTGCCATCGACAGGAAGATTACGTCAGGATTTTTCTTCAGTATGGGATCAGGTGTGATCTCTTGGTTTAGTAGGAAACAATCCTGTGTGGCACTAAGTACAGCTGAAGCAGAGTATGTCGCATCTTGTTCAGCTAGTTGTGAGGCAGTATGGCTATGGAATCTACTGTCTGATATATTTGATCTCCATTTGGATGCTACTTGTATACATTGTGACAACCAGAGTTTCCTGAAGTTGTCATAGAATCCAGTGTTCCATGACAAGTCGAAGCATATCGAGATCAAGTGTCACTATAGCAGGGATATGGTGCAAAGAGGAGTAGTGAAGCTCCAGTATGTTGCGACGAAGGAACAGATAGCTGATGTATTGACAAAGCCATTGGCTAGGCTAAAGTTTGAGTACTTCAGGGAGAGACTTGGTGTTCTCTAGATTGAGGTTCCCTCCAAGAGAAAGTGATGAGACCCATAGCCATTCTGACATGGTGAGAGGATTAGTTCCTTCCATGGTCAGATGTAAGGGCTGAGCCATTCTATCATGGTGATAAGGTTGCTCCCTCCATGTCATATATGAGTGCTGGCCATTCTATCAAGTAGGACAAATGTCAGGGAAATTGCCATTCTAGGAATGGAGGCACCTGGTCAGTTACCAGGATCACTCAGTGTAGGACTAAGTAACCATTATGATGTGATAGAGGGATGTGTTCCCACTTGATTAGATGTAAGGGCTTAACCATTCTGTCATGGATAAAGGATTAAGTTCCTTCCATGTCAGATGTGAGTGTTTTCCATTCCGACGAGCAGGTCGGATGTAAGGGAAACTGACATTCTCTAGGAGAATGGAGGCGCCTGGTTAGTTACCAGGTAGCTCACTCGAGGACTGGGGGCCATTCTGATATGACTGCCGGGATGTGTTCTCATAGGATCATATGTGAGTGCAAGCCCTTCCATCACTGTGAGCAGGATGTGTTCCCGCCTGGATGGATGTAAGTGTAGAGCCTTTCGGGAGCGACTGAGGGATGTGTTCCCACGTGCTCAGATGTAAGTGCTGAAATTTCTCATCATTGTGAGTAGGATGTGTTCCAGCCTGGATGGGAGTCTTTCATCATTGTGAGCAGGATGTGTTCTAGCCTGGATGAAAGTGGGAAAATATTCCATCACTGTGAGTAGGATGTGTTCCAGCCTGGATGGGAGTCTTCCATCACTATGGTAGGATGTGTTCCCACCTGGATGGATGTGCCTTTATGATGAGTAGGTCAGATGTAAGTGCTGAGCCTTTTCATAGATGCTAGTGATGTGATGTCCTATGATGCTGGTGAATGTGAGTGATCGGCCTTTCTGATGTGATTATAGGATTGGTTCCTATATGATCATATGTGAGTGCTGGGCATTCCTTTCTGATGAACATGTCAGATGTAAGTGCTGGGTGTTCCTTTCTGATGAGTAGGTCAGATGTAAGTGCTGGGCAAATACCTACATGATAGCTAGGCCTACAACCAGCATGAAAAGGGCTGGCTTTGTAGAACTTCTTGTGACGAGAAGAATCATGAGATAGCACCAGGGATGATCCAGATCGAGTGATGATTGAGATCTAGTGATGATAGCCAGCGATGATATAGATCAAGTGATGATCCAGATCCAGTCGTGATGATCCAAATCCATTGATGATAGTCAGTGATGATCTAGATCTAGTGATGATGTTCCATGATGATCCAGATCGAGAGATGATCTAGATCCAATGATGAAGATGACTTGAAGATGAAGATGACCTGAAGATGAAGATGACGTGAAGACGAAGATGACTTGAATACGAGATGATCTAGTTGATACAAAGAAGAAGACCAGTGCTAATAAATTGTGTCGAGTGAATACCTTCCTAGTTAAGAGGGAGTGTTGATGTAATTGTAACTTTGGAATGTATTCACTTGTATTTCTTATCTATTGTAACCCAATGTTCATTCCGAGATGTATTTTAATGTATTTGAGTCATGTCATACCCCGATGTTTATTCTGGGGAGTTTCTATAATGAGAAAGTCATGTCAATTCATTGTGGGTAACCCTCCTATTGGTCAAGGGTTAAAGTCCCCACAGTTGTGGGGCCCCTGGGTTATTAGACTATCCTAGTGAAGTCGACCCTAGGTGAGTCATTGTAAGTTTGGGCAATAGTCCCCACCATTGTGTTACCCTCCTATTGGTCAGAGGAGGTAAAGTCCCCACAAGTGGTGGGGCACTAGGGTTATTAGACACTCCTAGAGATGTCGGCTCTAGTAAGTAATTGTTAAGTAAGGCTGACATGTTGGAGTGCACTTCAAGTGAACAAAAGAATATAAATAGAGAGTGAGAGCCTCTCTCTTTATCACTTGCAACACAACACTCACTCACTCAAGTATGGCGCATTAGTGAGGAAGGAAATACACTGGGACTAGACAAGAAGAAGACTACTGCTGTCGGGAGTGCATCTTATTGTTTTCTAGTTTTACTGTTTTGGTGTTGATTCTATCTCTGAGGAAGTTGCAAGGTTTTCTCCTTTATGGTTTCCCCAAGGAAAACTCTTTGTGTCTCTTGTCTCTTTTGATGTGCTTATCTTTTATTGTTGTGATTGTTATTCTCTTAGTGAAAAGATCCTAAGATCATAATGCTAGCTTATATGATGAAAAACTAATAGTCGTTACATATAGACTGATGTGAATCTCCTTCAAAATACTGTGATGTCCATCTCTCCTTATGTCTTGTTTTGTCAACATGGGTTGGCTACAATAGCCAGTTCTGAACCTTTCAATCTTCCTATCTCTTCTGCTCTGTTTTGGCTTCCTACATCTCTTGCTATGAACCCTTCCTCTGCTTCCTTTCTGTATGGGGTTTTCCTCCTTCGTCCCAAAAATTGTTCTCCAACTACAGGTTTCTTGGAAAAATGGTTCTTGCCATATGGTTTTCTTTCCCTCTTTTTCCAATACACTATGGATCAGACCTCCATATTTTGGGGGTTTTTTTCTTACAAAAATGGTAAACTATTGAGCCAGAAAACACTTCTATTCCACATTCTACCTCTCTGTTTAGAGGTAAACTATTGTTTGAACACTTTGCATCTAGAGCATGATCACTTTGTGGCTCCTCTACTTTCACTCCAAGTTGCCTACTTGTATTGACTAACCTCTTCACCTCATTTTCTGCCTTCTTCTTTCCTTTATAAGCATTGATTAGGTATGGTTTTAATGTTTCTATCCTTGAGCATCCTGCACTCATGTTCTCTTTGAATAAAATTGAAATCTCAGTACCACAATTACGGACTAACAAAAACTACTTCACAAATATTGAGGGGCACCAAATCACATTCAAACTTGTGAATGTAATTGGCTGAAATTGAAAACCTGAATTTGCATTGGTGGTTGATTTGCATTCGAACATCCTTTTGAAGCCATACCAATGGGTCAAGTTTAGGGTGTTTATCAATTTGAAGCCCCAGTTGGTAGGGTTCAGGGTGTTTATCAATTTGCATCCCCAACTTCTGGACCAATGCCTCAGAAATGATGTTATTTTGGCTTCCCAAGTTAACAATGGCATTCACCACATATTTCTTGATCTTCATCCTCACATGGAAAATCTTATCTTGTTCTTCCATGCTTTCCTTCTCCTTTCTTGGCTGTTGTGTCTTTGCTGGAGGGTGAGAGTAAACCATTAGGGTTAACCTCTCATCTGCTTAATCTCCTCCTTCGATATGTTTTCCTTCCTTTTGGCTTAGTGAGGATCTTTGTTTCTTTGATTTAACTCCTGCTAAAGCTTCCAAAATTCTTCTTCCCACTAATCTTTGTTGCAAGAATTGCAATGAGGCCTACTGCTGCCCTTTGACTACATAGTGTTGGCAGTATTCTTTCTTCCATATTTTTCATTGTGGGGTTTCTTTCTCAGTGTTCCCATTTCTAGATGTCATTCTAGCTTCTTTTCCCTAACCTCAATGAATAAGGCCTTTTTGCTGGCATCATTGATTTAAAATAAACTAAGTTCTCTTTGAGTATGGCAGTGAAGGCCTCCAAGCTACTCCATCAGGACCCCCTCATTTTCTTATGAAATATAATAATATTCAAAAGAATGGCTTTCCATAGGAATTCATATATATAGTCTTGGAAATTTTGTATTTGTGTTTGTCTGAAATAATTCCATTTGATCTACTACTCTTCCTCATATCCAATAGGATAGAATCAGATATGTTACCTTCTAGACCTACACTTGCAAATATTCAATTCTAACAATAAAGATGCAAACATAGGGAAACTTGAAATTCCACCTATTGTCACCTCAGTGGACACCGTTCTCATGTTATTCCATATCTCTTATGGAACAAGGGAGATTCCCTGATTATATTATTAAGTATGTCCTCAAAACCTTAAAACAATATTAGACTTATCAATACAAGGGTTTGTAATATGCAATATACCTATCGTGGTGAATTCAAGTAGATTAGTCCGTTATTCTTGGGCTTATAGAGTTAAAACTGTTCAATATATTGGTGATCATAGAACATATCAACCATCAAACATGCTATGAAAAGAATTATTCTTAGTTATAATTCTAGAGTGACAACTAAAATAGTGGAAAATGTGAATATAATTCAAACCTCAATAAGTAAAAACATACCCTCACACTCACTAAAATATTCTGATCCATGATAAACACCTACATGCAACCATAAATATATCCTTAATCATATAGTTCCAAAACTTACATGGGAAAAAGGGAAACACAACCCTAATGACCCAAGACAGACTAAACATTTATAATGTGGAACTGTCAATTCTACCCATGGAGAAGGATTTATGAATTAAAGCTAATAGTGGACTTTTTACATGCAATGGGATAGATAAGTAAGAAAGGATCCAGAGAAGCTACTTATCACAAGCATAAGGGAAGTGAGTAATGGAGTATAACATTATTTTAGCCAGTAGTTAGTGTTATCATAAAGATAACAGACATTACAATATCAAAATTCCATGAGTTGTCATCATTCGCTCATGACCTCATAGAAAATAGGGAAACACAGCCTACCCTCACGGCTCAATACAGACCTAAGTTACCAAGATATAGATACAGATACAAATTTGCCAAATTTTTCAAAACCTAGGATCTAGATCGCAGAAAGATATAACTCCATTCCACTGCACAACAGATATCTAATAAAAAATGAGAAAAAGCATGATAGCACATCTTAAGGATGTCACAAAACTCATGTCCTCAAAAGATAGTATGGCATAACTCCCTAAAAAAAATCCAATGAGAATCTCTTTCAAGAAACTCATAGCATGTTCTTATAACCTTTTCATACCTCAGGACATGTATCATCTGAATATAAGAAAAAACTACAAAACAAAATTACCATCTGTTCTCATTCAAAATAGATTTCATTGTGTCTATATTCTACGCAACTGGGATAATAACCAAAACTCTACCTATTTCATATAAGAAAAGTGCAGAGTTCATTTCACTAATTTGACAAGAGTGTGGAGACAATGAAAGATGGAATGGAAATATTAGCTACTTTACCTGACCACAACATATCAAAGGATAAAATTGAATTCACAAAGGCCTCTGTAGATTACTAAAAGAAACTAGATTCTAGAATGGCAAAAATTTATAATGAAGGTTATAACTCTGACCTCAAAATTGAGAGGAACCATCATCAAATTAAAGATGCAACATTAGGCTTTCGACTAGTCGCTATATTCTCAAAGCTTCATGCTAGCTGCACTTCATCAAGACTATGTTGAAAAGAGACATTACCAAGTCCTACCATTTTCTTCAAAATAGCCACTGTAGGATCTATTCCAAACATGATTGTATGGTATATCATCCCTGGTTCTATTATATGCAGTCTATTCACAAACTGAAGAGGATCACCCCCATCATTATTTCCACCATCACTCAAAAATATAACCGTTGGCTTCTTGACCACATCAGGATGACTTTATCCCCGATCAATTATCTCTTCTACCAGTTTCAGACCAGAAGAGTAATTTGTTCCACCTGCTGCAAGATATTGAAGAATCCTATCCACTATATCTTTCTTCATCTCTTGCATTTCTAGAGCAAGTATTGTTGTAGTTTCAAACAGAACCACAAATAAAGAATCATCATTAGTAGTTCTACGCTGATTAGTAATGAATCGAACAATATCCTCATACACACAGCCCATCCTACAATTGTGTCGAGATATAAATTTGGCCATGGTTTGTTTGATATTAGGACTGGACATTGAACCAGACTTGTCAATAACAAAAACCACATGATGCGGTAAGTTCTTGGAATAGTCACAGACAAAAACATGACCATCTACAGTTATGTGACCTGTAGAAGATGCCATTGAGGTAGTACTTTTCACTGGAACATGCCATAATTTATCTGTGTAGTAAGACCTTGAAGAACTAGCACCAAATTCATTATGCTCTTGTGACCTACAAAGATGGTTACATAGAGCAAACTCCTTGTGATCTTCTTCAGTATAGGTATCTTGAAACCGCATTTACTTCCAGTAAGTCTCATGGGTAAGCTCATCTTTAGAAATATACTCATTAGGGCCATATTTTCTTGTCTCATGCTGAGAGCCATCATAGATACGAATTGTGCAATTATTATTCATACGATAGTAAATCAAATGAATGTGTCCCCGACCTTCTTCTTTACAATGCATGTTACACATCTCTGCCACACCAGATTCCCCCGAAATATATTTCCTACCCTCGATATCAAATACTTCTTGATCTGATGCAAAATTGGTAGTCCTCATGTTCCCATGAACCATATTATGGGAACTAGAATGATTGATGGGTCATTGCTTTAGAGCAGGAAGATTTTGATATCTGTGGATCTCCAACCTATGCTTGGATAAACCCAGGAAAACAATATTTTGTGCTAAGTTTAGTAATTTGTTAGGAACTATAGGTTTTATCCAATTATGGAGTGCATTGTCCAAACTTGGATGACTTCAATAATCAGTGGTATTATTTTTTTGCTGCTTCCAAATTGAAGAAGAACTTGCTCATTTGATAGCACAGGGCGTTTCTTTTGTAATAGGCAAGATCCATATTTTGTAATAGGAAAAATCCTTACCTTTTGTTTTGTATTGTCACCTTCACTTGTGTACCTCAGTATATTCTCTTCTTCAAAGAAAACCAGGTTAGCCGACTTCCCAGTTTTTACAATGATAAACCCTAATTTCGTCCCAGTGGTTGGATGAAATTTAACCTTTGCACCAGCAAAAAGTAGTTTAGTGCAAAAAGAATAAGCAGAAACATGGAACCGCACAAAACATATGGGTTGTTATCCAAAATTCACTATTATAACCAGTAAATATTTATTAATTCACAGTAAATCAATAAACTTAACATGAATTTTGTAAGGAAAGAAGGTGATGTTGATGCCAGAGGTGCGAAATCCGTGGCCCACGAGCCTCCAATTTATTTCCAATGTTGTTTTATCCATGGAATCTATGGCAATTAAACAAAGAAAATTTAAACTCTCAATAGTGGTGAATATCCAAACCAATCTCTTCAAGGGGTGTTACCAATACCCATATCCATAACCCACCAAACCCTCCTATGTTTGGTGCCAACGAAGAGCATATTTAGTCAGAACAAGCAGGTTGAGCAGTGAATGTTTTCCTGTGAATGCTTCTGTCGAAAACGGGTTCTTAAATGAAGGAATGATGCTTTTTAATCTTTCTATTTTGAGTGCCCGTGCAATGAAATACTGAAAGGTAAGTAGTTCATGGAGCCAGTCTCTCAAGGTTAGTTAATAATATGTGTCTATTCCCTTTTAGTAGTTGGTAGGAATGAATCATATCTGGTCGGGCTCTAAATATATCTCAACCATGGTTGAAACTCAATTGGGATTTTCAGCCATCCACATTGAGGAGTGCCACACCACATACCAGTCATGGTCTGAATAACAAAGGAAGGACGTCTGGGCAAGCTATTTTAAAAGCCCATTAATAGTATAGATATGCCCCCTTACCGTACCAAGGAATTCCCTACTTGGATCTAGGACACATTTTTTATGTTCATCCTCATTCTAGGGAGAGAAGATGATGTTTCTATGGATGGTGCCATGTTGGCCCTCATTGATTGGTATCATTGGGGCCCTACCCACTCTCTTCGGTATATTGAAGTAATTGGTGGATGATGGTTCAGGAAAATAGGCCATTAGCCATGAATGTCGAGGTGGGTGGAGAGCTATTTGGTACACTACTTGGAGAGCTGCAAATGAAAATAGATATTTTTATTTCTTTATATATATATTTTTATTTTTTTATATAATTATATAGATTTTTTTGTTATTTTTTTTTAATTATTTTATTATATAAATTATATAGATTTTTTTTTGTTATTATTTTATTAAATAAATTATATTTTTTGTTTTATTTTTATTATTTTATTATACAAATTATGTTAACTGGCCATATATTATATTTTTTTAATAACTAACATATAAGTTGTTTAGTTTTATAAATGGAATAGTTTACAAAGTTGACAATTTGGCCTGAAATCTGGTCGTCATTGCCACTTCTCATCCAAATCATCGACTCTAATCGGTACCAAAATCCAATCAATACTCTTTGGGACAGCGACCGATGACAGTCATAGATGAGGGCCCTAATCCCCTCAAGAACTAGCCATTCGAATGCACCTCCTGCACGTAGACTTACGAAATGCATCCAATGCATGGCTAAAAGAACACATCAACTTTGGATGTGTGGGCTCAAGGTATCGTTCGACCCATGCTCTACAATGACATATACAAGAAGTAAACCTTCTTGCAAAGTTTAATCACTTCTTCTAATGTTTGCTTTAGTTTTCCTTTGGAGCATGTGAGGAATGTCGATGTGAAAAAACCAGTGACCTTTGCAAATAGTGGCATTGTAGGAGGGTGCTGATGCTTTTCCCAGGCTAAAATATCAAAATGCATATGGTTATGAGAGCATATGCTGGAGATGGTGATAATTGCGAATGTAAACTGGAAGCAATAACTATGGTAGCATTGAAACCTGTAAAATGCCATAACAACTGGTCATTGATTGGAGTGATGAACATGATCAGAGCAGCAAGAACCATACCTTTGAAGCACTCCGACTGGTCACTACGAGATATTGAGCCAGCCTATTGTCTGCAAAAATAAGGTATCAAGTGCAAAAACAGGAGAGCAGGGGTCAAACGATACCTTTATCCCACAGATCTGAAGTTGACGTTTTCTTTTTGCCATGCATTGGATGCATTTGGTAAGTCTATGTGGAGGAGGAGCATTCGAATGACCAGTTCTTGAGGGGTCGATGTAGGGATATGATGCTTCTAGCTAGGTATCAATACGGTACTAGTTCTAGTGCCTAATTTGTAATTGGTGTAGAAACCTAATATTCCTTTGGAACGCGCTTAACTGGGTTTGCTAATTCAATGGTGCAACAGGGATAAAGATGGTCAAGAGAAAATTCATGCAAATGCTTTGTTGGACCTCTGAACATCGAGGTGCATGACACCAATTTTACTAATAGAAGGTAGACAATTTGCAAAATTTATACTTCATTGTCAAATATGCATTTTTCCATGACACAATTAAAAATGACTAACATAAATGACTAATTCATATTCTTCTAGCTAGTCATTTTTATGTCGTGACTAAATTAGTCATTTATGCTAGTCATTTTTAACTTTGTCACTTATTATCTAGTCATATTTGTTAACTGGTGACTAAATTAGTCGTTAATTTTAGTCGTTTATAGTTGGGTCAATCAAAATTGCTCATATTTAGTAGTAAATCACTTGAAAAACCTATGGTGACTAGAATTTTTAGTCACCTAGTAGCTAATTCCTCATTTTGTACTAGTGGCTCACATGATTGACATCGACCAATGACCCCAAAGGTTAAATCATGCCTTCATGACTACAGTCCAAACAAGTGGCAAAATCAAGTCACCATTAACGCAAACCCCAGAAACCGCACTGGACCATCACTTCCTCCATTAACACATCCATTGACAGAAACATCACTTGCTCCACCTATAAATACTGAACCAAAACATGATCATTTACAGTATTTTGAAGAGATAGAGAAATTCAACAAGCAGAAAATTGAGAACCGAGAACCTAGAAGAAAAGTCGACCTAGAAATCGACAAAATGGCACCAAAACAAACTAGATCTGTATCAAAGACAAAGGAACTACAATCTGCTGAAATCCCATTAATGAGGAGGTTAAGAAACATAAAGAACGCCAAGGTAGAAGAAACCTCATGGGCGAAAACATGGGCCAAAATCAAGGAATGGGTTTATGTCAACAAGAAACTGATACAAGCAGCAGAGAAGGTAAACCACATCTCTATCATGAACTACATGAACACATCATTCATGGTAAGTTTTGGAGCACTTTTGGAGGAACAAAAGAAATGGCAGTAAACTTCATTTTTAGCCGGTACCACAATGGGAAATTCTACTTCGACAGACTAGTTGAGATCTCTGGTGAAGTCATATATAAACTGACTAGTCTATCCAACCAAGGTGACCCAGTCCCTATCGGAATAAAAGAGGGGCTGGTAGAATGATTAACTGGAACTCCATCCATGAATAATTCAAAAGGGCTAATGATTATCCAAATACAAGCCCGAACACCACAAATCATGGCCAAAATCATAGCAACATGACTCACACCTACAGGTCGAGGAAGCAACCTAAAGCTGGATATGCTAGAAGTAGTAGATAGAATAGCATAGTTAGGAAACATATACAGATGGGCTCAGTATGTCACCCACATGATTGAAACTATCTGTGAGAAATGCCAGGAGTTGGACGGGATTATAAGGTTCTTGTCTTTGATAATCTGGATAGTGATGTACTACTTGTGCTTAGTTGGGGAAAAGTAGTTCCAAGAACCAAAAAAATTCCACATGTGGAGGTTCAAGCCATTTGCGCAGACTAGAAAATGGAAAAGTACTATTGGAAAATTTGTTCCAACAGCTGAAAGTTCAGATGATGAGATGGAGGGTGCCTCAAAACATCTGACAAAGTATACCAAAAATAGCACACATCCAACTTAAACTCGACCACACCGTGGTTTGGTATATGCAGGGTGCAAAAGAAAAATCAAAGACTCTCGACTATTATCCAACAGTAGAAGAGATCTTCTACGAACTAGATCAACAATTCGGCACAAAGTTGTCGATACCAACAAACGCCAAGGAAGTAAACCTAGCAATCGAAGAACCATTAATAGTTCAGGAGAAGGATAAAGACTTTGAACTCCAACTGCACATCGGCACCTTCATGTCACAGGAAACACCAGCAGAGGACACCAATTGACTACAAATAACAATCATACCACCAATGGCCCAAAGGGGAAGTACACAGACAGAGCAACATGTAACCAATCTAGCTAAGAAAAGTGTCAACCGAGCTCAACAACAGGAGGGAGGGAAAAAATTATAGGAGGACATTGATTCCGACAATCCTGAATATGCCATAACCCAAGACAAAATAAAAAAAGCTAGCAAAAGAAATAGTAGCAGCAAGAAAAAAGGAAACTAAGTCAAAAGGGAAGGGGAAGTGTAAGCTGATCCTTTCAGAATTAGAAGATGAAGAGGAATTATGAGCTACCGCTTTCGACATCATAGAATATGTCATAGCGAACAAATTTCCAATCGAGACCTAGTTCAAATGATTTGTAAAAGCAAGAGCACAACAAGGTCAGCCGAAAAAGGTAAAAAGTACAAACAACTCAATGGCTAAAAACATTGTCGATTTAGTGTGTATATCTCCTTCCCCATCTCTGACCCATATCAAATAGGAAGAAATTCCATAGCTACCCTCCATAATCCCAGTTGACATATGAAAAAATGCTATGTCAAAAACCCTAAAGGAGAGGTTTGACCAAGATAGAGATTTCCAAGCATACATAGAAAAATTGCCTGAACTAATCACCTCTATCTAGAAGATCACCACCAAATGTCCTTTAATTGAAGCCAGTGGATCAAGACAGCTCAGTCCCCCACAACCTGGACAAATACCCCAGAAACTTAGATTTGTGGGAATTATAAAGTCGACATTCATGAGGAACCACGATAAGATAGCCCAAGTCGTCACAAGTCAAACCTCATCGTTTATACCTGTCGACATCCCACACTCTCCACTAGCCAATGAACCAGGAAGAGATGTGGAAGAAGAGAACCTGGAAGAAATCAACCAGGTAATCAAAAACCTATTCTCTGACATCCTAGAGGATTCACCACCATAAGTTGAGGACCTGACACTGACTGAACATATCCCTACCACACCAATTACACCCAACCATTCACCATCACCACCACCACTTCCCAATCCAGAACCTACACCTGAACCATCTGCCCCTGAACCACCTTTACCCAAACCATCTACACCTGAAACATTTGTATCTGAAACCTCTGCACAAAATCCCCCAGATACACACCAAGCTACAGAGCTCATCCAAGAAACCCAACCAGAAGTCCCACTGACCATTGTAGACTAGCAACCAAACAACCCACTACCAGAAAATCAACCACAGGAAAATCTAACCCTTGCAGATGCATAGGCACAACAACAAGCCAAAAAACATAAACAAAAAAGGACAAGAGACATAAATAAAAAGGACCACCAAAGAGAGTCACAGTCAGCAATGGTCCACATTAGCTAGCTTGGGTCGACCACAACAGTCGACGCAACAAAGCTGAAGGATGGAGGGTTGGGACAACTCTTAGTAACTTTGGCCACTGAAGCAAAAACAAGAATCCATATCAAACGCAAGGAGCTCGACAAAACAAAGAAGGATCAAGTCGAATTCCTGTTAAAATACAGAAACCTAGCACAATCTATAATACCAGGACCGATGGAAGTCAACACCGACAAGCCGCTTGAAAAAGCATATCAACTGTTTGAGAGTGTGGTGTTGACCCTACAAATACATATGAAAAATACAAAGGAAGAGAAAAAAGAAGAGACATCTATATTACTGATGCAGTAGTATACAACCTTCTCAGAAGCTTACAAAGTGTTACAAGACCACATGGAAGAGTCTATAATTATAGAAGGGCTACTCCGAGACTAGCCTACTTGTTACAAGAAAGTATTTCAGTAGACCCGATAGACTCAACAACAAATTCAAGCATTGGAAAAGAGAAAGAGCACTGAAGAAACACTAAGAAGCACAATACAAGATCAAATCATGCTGGAGACAGCCAAACTGTAGAGACTCAAGAGACAAGCACACCAGTGCATGCAGCAGGCACTCCAGAGCTTAGAGAAATTAGACACCATCTGCCCGTAGATGAAAAGGATTTTGGAGATAGAAGAATAAAAAGACCGGTTCATGGGACCTGACACGGAAAGAATAGCAGACCTTTCCATTCAGGAGAAGATGTCGATGTTATCAAGCATTACCACACTAACCATAGACATCCAGAAAGTACTTCAAATTTCGACAGAATTCCAACATTAACTAGCCATTACAGTAGAAGCAATCATTGAAGTATGTGTACAGAAGTGACCAACCATCCAACTGCATAGCCCATGAAAGACAAATAAGAAAATAACTACCTCAGACAGTACATAGTTTTGAGTACCTCCCCTATTTCTTCGGGATGAAGAAAGATTTTGTTCTTGGGTAAGATGTTGGAGGAGCTAGTCGCTAAGCCAACTAAGTCGATTAGTTCGGCCGCATAAGGTCTTCTCGGTTGACCGAACCGACAAGTAGTCATATGTAACTGTTTGTAAATCATATATATTAGGATGTTGAGCCAGATGAGAACTTGGTTCAGTTCTATGTTTGTATGGACCCTTCTGATATAATATAATCTGTTATTCTACCTCTATGTTCTTGTCTCTTGTATCTATTATGTCTGTATGCTTTAATGTGTATTATTTGTAACCCTATGTGATCTACGAGATTACAACACTTTTCTTGTGCATACATCGATTGTACTCTACTTGCAATAGTTCTTAATTTAGGCATTAAAAACAATCTTTTTTTCTAAACAAATGGGATATATTTATATTCGTAAAAGTTTAAAGTTAAATCCAATCCTCTATGTAGTCTTCATTATGTGAGTTGGTGTATGAGTATGTAACATTTCAACATTAGATGTAATGTGGAAACAAGACTGCAACCTTATTATCTTTTGTAGCATTCATGATGACACATTTAGGTAAAGAATGAGAGCATTTTTTCCTTAAAGGCCAAATTTTAACCAAATGTGTAAATTGAATATATATTGCCCCTCATACATATTAGTGACCTCAATATCATTTGTAAACATTTATTAGGCTAGTTCCCCACTTGTAGGATTTTTATGATTAAAAATTTTAGTAGAGAGACATCTTTTCAAGTTTTCATTATCTAAAGTGATGATACAGTCATATAGAATATTGTGTTGTCATATACACAATAATATATTTCATTTTTGTCTTATTTCATTCCACCACATAAGATTTTCATTCCAATCAAACCTGTCATTCATCCTCTTAATTTTTCCTTTGTTGGAAACCTAGCATATATTTCTAAGGAAAAAGAGTGTGTAAAAGTTTTCGTTTCCTTGAAAGCATCAGAACAACTTTGTAATATGGACCTTTCACTACATTGCAAGGAATTGTTCTGATGTCACTTGAAAATTTCAATATTGAAGTCAATTTTAAAATTAGTTTTTGTTATTTATGTCTATGTCTTAGATGGCTTTAACTTAATGTAAATACGAAAGTGTGGGTGGATGATGTAGGGTTGAACTATATATTTTTTATTTGAATATTTGAAATGTTGATACATTAATATTTATAATTGATTTTATTTCTCTTCTTCCATAATGTTTTATGTATTCCTTTTCAAAATCATTTTTTATAAATAAGTATTTCGGGAGTAGGGAACTGACCCTTTCCATCTCTCCCAAACAAATATGACATTGTCTAGTATGAACTGGCCTTTGATCATGATTGTTTGTTTAGGTCTAGTAATATTAAGTAGGATGTACCTTAGTTGCAATGCAAGTTCTTTCTAATATATTGTACAAATTTTTTGTTGAGATAGGTCATAAACTGGTGATCAGTTTACGACATCCATACTTGGGAATAGATTGAATAAGAAATATTTTGATATACTTACCCTATGATTATTCAAGGACAATTTCATTGTACAATAAATGAATATCAACCCTAGAAAAGTCTCATGTGGACTTACAAATCTTATACGGATTCCTATCAAGCCTGGGATACTTATCATCTATCATTTCCATATAGTTTGTAGTTAGTTGGTCCAATATCAAACTTCAATCAAATAATATTTCATGATCATCAATATAAATTTACATGGCCACCCAACAATTCCCCATTGACCTCTATCTTTGTATCTATCCTTTTTTTATATCTAGGTTTTAGTCATACCTTTCTTTTGCATTTTTCTTTGCAATATTTTGGAGGTGCAAAACATCGTAACTATGTCCACAAGTTTAATGTTTTAAGGTTCGTAATGCATGAAAAAATGAATGTTTTAGGTTTTTTTTTATTATTTTCAATATGATCATCATTTTTCTGACATCTAAGGAGTGGAAGTTGTTGTCGGATAGCATTCCAATCTGATGGCACAGCCACACTTCCGACATCTAGCTACTGTCGGACTTCTGACTCCTCCAATAGATATCCAACGACAATTTCGTAGAACCGATGGTTGACATATAATGAAGATGAGGGGTCCTCCGTCACATATTCAACAGTAAATGGGTATAATACTTGCCTTATTTAATATTATATTATGTCTAAAAAAGTGATGAAAGGATTCAGAACGGGATCGAAAAACCAACAACCAGGGCCATCGAAAAATTGACAAAATATTGATATAATACTTCTAAAATATAGGATGAAGCTCTGTCGAAATGTCGATGGGGTTTGTGAAGGTGTCGAATAATAGACGAATTCCCACCGATGACAAAAACAAATGTTGTTGTTGAAAAACAAACATGTGTTTGTCGAATGTCAGACATTACATTTGTCGGATTTTAGGCTAAATATTTTTTGTGGTAAGTCATCCTAGTTAAGTTTGTTGTGGCTGACTTAGTTAGTGAAAAATTCAAGTGGAAGATAAAGTATAAACAGGAGTGATGGGATCCTCACTTGGACACACACACACACTTGTGTAATTCCAATAGGATATATATATATATATATATATATATATATATATATATATATATATATGCAAGGATAAGGAGCACTTGTTTGGGGTTTTTTCTTTGTACTTTTCATCATCTATATTGAGGAATTTTTGTTGGTTTTTCTTCCCCTAGAGGGTTTCCCAAGATAAATTTGTGTCTATCTTCTGATTATGTTTCTTTTAGTGATCTTGTATATGATATTGGTGTGAAATTGAATTAAATACTATTGTTATCTATCTTAGATTATTGAATATTAATAGGCCATATAGTCATATGCTAAAGTAATTCACTCTAGGGGTGGATAAGCCCTAAAGATAGCACTGAGTGACCATTACAATCAATATATCACTTATTATAACGACATGACTTGATAAAACAAAATTCCATATACATAATTGAATATATATTCTCATTGTGTACAGTCTATGAGAATCATTGATTTGATACATCACAAGACTCCAACCTTGATACAATACAAGCTTCCAATATTAGTACAACATAATAGCATAGTACATGCATCCACCTCAATACATGAGGACATAGAAAGGACTTCATAAAACACATTTTACTAACTTGATACCACAAAATTCATGGAGAATGACTCTTGACGTTGTGCAATCAACACTACCTCTCAGCGAGGGAGAGATTCTCTAATTTACCAAGAATTCCCTACCATATTAAGCTTACTTCGTAAGTATCTCAACTTCATTACTGGTCATGTATTTGTTCACAAATTTGCAATCTACTCATCAATAGCTATGTACTGAAATTCTATTTTACATGACCATGACTTCAGTGAAGTTAAAATTCATCTTAATGTCTTATATGATAAGACAACGTTTTTCATCAATCTTTACTATTAACACCTAATAACTGTAGGCTCAAGTATTTCACCCTAGTAGGTGTAATCCCAAGCTACATTAATCCTTAGCATGTAGTACTATCCGCAAGATACATTTATCTTATGTAGTACTAACTGCAATACACATAGATAATCCTAAGCTATATAATTGGTCTACTATGTATAAAAATACATTAAAGAACCTATTCTAATGTACCTCAAAGATACTCAAACATATTCTTATCCACAAGCATAAAAAATACAACAGGTCTTTAAGTACCTTTATAGACCAACCGTCTACTTATACATAGAAGCATCATCTGGATCCGATCCAAAATGTAGTTTCTCTAAACTAGAAGATATGGATTTCATATGCATTATATACAACACTTTAGTTGTTTAATATAATGTAGAAATAAAGTCTTATCTTTTCTTTCAATATTCAACATTTATTTACTCCAATAATCTTATACCATATGAAGAAGTTCTTAGTGATGTTGCCATTCTCTTTCATGTTCTTCAAGGCTTGATCACTTTCATATTGTTTTCATATCATACTACCCCACATAGCCAATTATATGTCTATCTAACCTCTCCAAGAGTTTTAACTGTTCCATGACAATTCATACTATAACTCTTCTAGAGTATCCAGTAGCCTTCAAGACTTTGAACATGTCTATGTTCACATGGATTCTCTCAACAAGGTATCAAAACCCCTGGCTACCTGAGTCTTGTACCATGAATAACTAGTTTTTGTTTTTTTTATAAATGTTGCTACCTCTAAAGATACATCAATATTCTCTCTTGAGTCTTCAACTAGAGGAGTCTTTTTCTACTATACCATGCTTGTTCCAGGAAGAGGCTTAGTAAATATGCTAGAAATTATTATCATTCGCGGATATGTAGAGGAGCTGCATAATTCCTTTCTGTACCATGTCTCAGATATAACTGACTAGAGAAATTTGAAAAGATTTACTTCTTTACAATATGCTCTATCTGGAGAAGTATCTTTGATGTAATTGTTCTAAATCATTGTACTAGTTAGAATCCATATATTCATGAAGCTTTCTTTCACTAACCGAGACATGTTTGAATCTGCATATACTTGTACTAAGTAGCTAACACAACACATGTTTATTTTACATGTCTATGTATTCATTGTAACATTAGAGGAATTTTGGGGTCTAAAATGGGCCTCCTAAGGAAAATAATAAAATAATATTAATTAATTTTGGAGGGAGAAAGAAAAAAACTACTTTTTGTGTTCGTATTTTCGACATATCTCCCTGTCTTTTTACTCAAATTTCGATCGGGAGAAATCGTTGGATGCGGAATTTGATTATGCATCCAATGACTACCCACACTGCATACTTTTGACGGACCCCGCTACCCCAAAAATAAGAAATACCTGAAAAAATGTGATGATGATGTCATCATCACATTTTTTCAAGTATTTCTTGTTTTTGGGGTAGTGGGGTCCGTCAAAAGTATGCAGTGTGGGTACTCGTTGGATGCGGAATCAAATTCCGCATCCAACAAGCCCTCTCAATCGAAATTTGAGTAAAAACACAATGAGATATGCCGAAAATACGAACAAAAAAAGTAGGTTTTTTTAATGACAAATATGCCAATTCAACCATTATGGTTGACTTATTTTATTGAAATTCTATTGGTTCTTGAATTCCAACTCACAAAAACTTATTTTGGCACGTTTTCTTATAAGGCCCATTTTAGACCCCAAATTTCCTCTAATGAGCATATAACTGATCCTAAGACCTATATAATTATATATAACATCTATGCAATCCTACAATTATGAATAAGAATCAAAGTTAACTTCATGTCTGTGGTCATGGACTTATAGTCTAATGTTCTTGAATCATTTCAAGAAATCTAATGAACATTTTCCTCAATCAGAAGAAAATATTTATCTAAATATTGCTACAACTCTAAACTTTTAGAATCATCCAATATTATTACATATAGATTTCTACTGAATATAAGTACCATACATGGTTTCTACATAGAAAAAATTTAATTTAACCAGTTTCATTGGCTTTTCTAGAAGCTAGAAAATCTAAATTCCCCCCTGTTCCAACCAGCACCCAACAGGCTCTCCTTCGACAGGTCCACCTCGACATACATCATACCAACATGCTCTACGACAATTGAACTTCTGAACTGTTATAACTTCTTTTGTAACTAAACATAAAAAGTAGTCACCCAAGCATCTTAGCATCCTATATAAGCATGTACACTAATTTAATATACATTGTTCCGATCCCCGGATGCAGGTGTGAGTCATGCCAATGTGGACTTGAGGGAGGCTAACGTGGCCCTTCCATCCCAAGATCAACCCACTATCATTAATGGCCTTTAAGACCCTGGGAGACATGGCCACTCCACAACTCGATGACAAGATGATGTAGTCTCATCATATCTTGGGCACCATTACTACTCCTCTTGGAAGCCTCACCTCGCACAAGCGCCATTCAATTGGGACAATGGCATCTATCGCGGTCTTCTCGCTTTACTCTGTCTCTCCACTCTTTCAGGTCATTCATGCTCTCTAGGTTCTTTATGCTCTCCATAGTATCTCTACACACCAGGGTCACCACCCCCCTGCCATAGACTCCATTGATTTGTCTCTCTGCTACTCCGTTCCCTTGTATTTCTCTCCATTATCTGAGTTTGCCAACCAAGAGCCTTGCTCAAGTCAGTCTTCTTATTGCTCTGCACAATACCACCCGCTAGCCATTCCTAGAAGATAGAGAGGCACTTCCTATAGGGGACGAGGCCACTATGCTGGGACAGAAGACCAAATTCCTCTCTCTTCTCAGGCCGGTAACAACAGCTTCAACCTGCAAATTTTGGAGGAAGTGCAGAGAATTGTCTTAGATTAGGAGGACGAATTTTCTAGAGCACTTGGTGTAGCTAGATGAATGATGGAGTGTAGACAGAACTACTGGGTCTTTAAAAACCTACTCACATGCCTGGTCCTCAAATTCAACCTATTGGTTCCACCACACCCAGCCCCTCCTGTTCAACCCCCCTTAGCTCCCCAAGAGACCGCTCCACCGGATCCTCACTCGAACTTGCCTCAAACCTCTCCCTATCCACCTGATGCCTTGGCCCCCTCCACTACTCTACCACTATGCTCCATCCCCCCTCTGCATCTTGGACCCTCCTCTAGCCATGCATGTAAGTTATCATCCAACCCAATTGTCTCGAAGAAGACCTCTCTCTTACCCACCAAAAACCCACCCACAGCCTCAGAGAAGGAAGACTCTAGCTCCAGTGATGAAGAAATGGCGACATCTGGTGATAGTTCAGTGACATCTTCAAGCTATCCCACACAACTAGCATCTCTAGGTTACACATGTCCAATCATGGAGGAACTATGGCCTGGACAGAAACCATGACCCATGGTATTTATGGCTATGTGTACTTATTTCTACTTGCATGGTCTACATTTGGGTTCCTTACTGGCCACGCACCGCTCATTTTTTAACATGTTTGGTTTTTCTTTGTTTATGTACTATTCACTTGATGGATTTGGCCACATCCTCCTTGAACTGTGGAGGTTTTTTCTTTGTTTAATTGGAAGGCCTATTTTCCCTCTGAGAGGGAGGGTCATTTTTTATCTATTTTCCCTCCCAGAGGG